>OZ012685.1:62717548-62970362 GCA_963942565.1 Maea johnstoni | reverse complement strand
GGTCGGTCCCCTGCGGGATCATTTCCAATATCGAAGAGGAGAGAAAATGACATGCTTTGTCAATATTATACAAATATGGCACTTGGGTGAGTGCAATATCAATTTTTATTGCATTTTTTTCAGAGTGCAATAAAAATTGATATTGCACGAAGCCAAAGTGCCGTATTTGTTTTATTATATGCCTACTGCTCATTCCAATAGAACAATATACTAATTTAAAGAATTATGAAAATGTAAATATTATTAATATGTTTTTCCATTTCCGGGTTTTACCACAAACCATTGGGTTATTGTAAATTTCTAAGCTGTAATATATTCTTGTGTTAATTCAGTAATATCGCAATCAAAATACCATAAATACCCAAAGAAGTCATAATATATATATATATTGTGTGTATATATATATATATATATATATATATATATATATATATATATATATATATATATATATATATATATATATATATATATATATATATATATATATATACATGCATTGCTCGAAATAGCAGCCATCAACTGCCTGTGATGGTGATTATGTGTTGCGAAAGCTGAGGCCGCCAAGGCCGAAGCTTTGCAACAAACACCTTTCGCGAAGCTATATATCTGCACCAATTAATGCTCAGTGGCTAATGGCTCTCTTAATGGCTACTATAGCGGGTTTTTAGTAATAACTAATTTGATATCTAACAACCCTGTAAAAATTAAGTTTGCTGAGCCGTAATTTGGTCCGCACTGAGCTGGGATTCGGTCCGGGCTCAGTTGGTTGCCATGGCACAGAACCGGGTCAACATAAAAGCCACAGAAAAAAGCTTCTCATTGAACAGAGTGTATAATCCCAGCCATAGCAACGCAAATGGTAATTTATTCTGTGTGCGTGTTTTGTAGACAGAGGCGTTTGAGCTGAGCAAGGGAGACTATGTGAGATTCCACAATGGCGTCAAAGCCTCTGACAAGGAGTTCGCTCGCTGGGTGGAGTCAACGTCTTTCCCCGTCATCTCCCTGGGAAACCAACTCCGAGTTCACTTCCACACAGAGAAAACGTCACAGGGAGGAAAGGGGTTCAAAGCCAATTATATTCAAGGTGAGTAATATGCCTTCGATTGATCAATTCCACAGAACGTAGAAACCGTTGGAAGTTGATGATTTTATCCACTATAAAGAAAGATTATTTTTCTTTAAAGACAAATAGTGGTCATTAGTGGATAAAGGCATCAATGGCATTCCATAGAAACTTCTACACAGTTGACAATCTAAAAGTCCTAGACGCTATGTGATAGTTTCATACACAGATTAAGTTTATCATTATAGTATTTATAGGGGTTCTTCCCCACACATAGCATAGAATAAATTGTATAGCATTGTTATAGGTTTACGATCTATATTTTGCAATTATACATTATCCTGGAACTAAAATACATAAATTGTTTTGAAACCGTCAACACCTTTCACAATCTTTAGTCATTCATTTTAATAGGCATTACCTAATATTTGAAGAAATAAACAAGTTAATAAAAATGTTCAAGTAGAATAAATCTATGCAGAACATAATGTTCAGGACAATATAGTTCTGACACAAATATAACAATAAAGATCTGGGTGTATAACATTTAAGACAATTATCAAACAATATTTTCCTTTTGCTTTTTCTATTCCACATGAAAGACTGTTTGTTCAATGAAATTCTTTAACTTCTTATAGGTTGTGACTTTAAGTATGATATTGCAACAACACCTTCTGCAACCATCAAATTCCCTGGCTGGAAAGACAAGCTGTACCCGCCCGGAGCAGTGTGTACCTGGCTCATCCAAGATAAGAGCACAACTAAAAGGTCCATTCACCTGGCATTCGCCAAGTTTGCATTAGCTGATGATGACTATGTGCAGGTGAGTGTATAGGTATACAGCAAAGATATTCAATCCTTGTACAAGTCAACCAGCCACCTGGCGATGCCCGGTTGTGCTATTGACATGACTTTTGGTTGTGTGGATAATCAGGCATGCTTATTCACATGCAGCTGATTGGGAAACAATTTACAAGAAATGTTCATCATGAATTAAAATTTCTTCTCCAAATATTTTGAAAGTTCATGCTTGTTTTTGACCTTGGAATATTGAGTGTTACATTGATGTATGCTTCTACCTATTACTTTACATTCTTTGATACATGCTTCAATAAATATAGATACAATGTGATACAAAATAATCAATAAACTTTTGTTCCAGTTCATACTGTTCATAGGACTCTTTGTAATTACTCTGGGAGGCCTGTTCATTTTAGAATACCTACTCCCTGGGTAGCATACTTCATTCGTAGCCATTAGTGCACTCTTATGAGGTGAACTGTCTTACCCAGAGCCTGACCAATGAAATATCAAACAGATGGCCCATCAATCCTTCATCCCACTGAGCTACTCCAGGCCCTCATGGATATGTAGCTCAGCTATACTATATGCATATGATAAAGTGTATTCCTTTGTTTATTGTCTGATTCGTCTATAGTTTTACTCTGATGAGAAAGGCACAATTGGTCTAAATGGGGGAGCAAAATATTCAGGTTCCACCAAACCGCCAGAAACTGAATCAACAACTGGGACTCTGCTCATTAAGGTCACTACAAACATTGACAAGACGGACGCAGGGTTCGAGGCAACATTTGAAACAGGTGAGCAATCTCTCTCTCTCTCTCTCTCTCTCTCTCTCTCTCTCTCTCTCTCTCTCTCTCTCTCTCTCTCTCTCTCTCTCTCTCTCTCTCTCTCTCTCTCTCTCTCTCTCTCTCTCTCTCTCTCTCTCTCACACACACACACACACAACACACACACCTATTACGGTAGTTTGAATTGGTTCATAAATACACAGCAAAAATTGGTATCTTATGTATATGTAATATAATGCTAACCAATACTACAAGAGATATATAAATTGTGCACAGAAGTCATGGTCAGCACCAAAACCATATACTATGAATCTTGGGCATATTTTGAAATGCTCATTTTTAAGTAAAACAAAGGATACGAAGCACTGCATTGGGCAAGTTCCTCTACAGACTAGCCATAACGCTTTTACATAGGAGTTCCAGGAATCTTGGTTGAAATTTCCATGCATCAGTAATGTTGAATATGGGCTTGGGCAAGTCACAGTGTAGATTTAAGTCTGAACATTAATTTCTTGTCATGGTTGAAACCCCTATTCAAGAATAATGATCATGGTCAAATATGGCATACCTCTACCAATCAGGCATTCTATATGGCACAAAAGAATATAAAGAATATACTCTGTATTGTATTTCATCCAATTCTTGTAGTCCATACAAATTTAGACCAATAATTGTGCACAATTTATAGTGAAAAGGTATCTTTACATTGTCTTTTGCATGTGTACAACAAGCATGTGATAAAACATAAGAACCACTCGTGCATCAGTGTATAAAGTGTTTAATCCAAAGTAAACAGTTTCTGAGGGAGGGAAGAAGTGAAGATCAGGTAGAATATCGCTTTCAACAGCTTAGATCATATTCTGAAAAAACAGAATTCCGGAACCACAAATAAATTTCCTTCTCTAAATACAAACTGTCCTAAGTAGTCAAAATTTCAAAATCCCCTTACATTTGTATAGCAACCAGACCAACCCACTTATCACATACAGCGGACACCTTGAACTCACATCCGCCTACTTTGGAGCAAGGCATCAGTGGGTCCTCGATTTACATTGAATATATTGTTTCATTCATTTCAGGTTGCAAGAAATGGGTTAATCCCGATGCCAAGGTGAAGCCTCTACCAACAACACAAACCTATACGAAGGGTGCTGAACTCACCTTACAATGTGCAAGCGCCAATACAAGATTTCAGCCTGTTTTATTCAAGGATGTAAAACCAGGAGATCCAATAAAGCTAAAGTGTGAGACAGGAAAATGGATGTACACGTCAACTGTTGATGGAAAATCGACAAAAACTGAAGTAGCTCCATTTACTTGCTCTGGTAGGTATCAAAGTGGTAGCAGCAACAGAAAGTAGTATTAGTAGTAGTAGTAGTAGTATTAGTAGTATTAGTAGTATTAGTATTAGTAGTATTAGTAGTAGTAGTAGTAGTAGTAGTGGTAGTGGTAGTGGTAGTGGTAGTAGAAGTAGTAGTAGTAGTAGCAGTAGCAGTAGTAGTCATAGTCGTAGTAGTATAGGTAGTATAAGTAGTAGTAGTGAGGGAAATATAAGTACCGGTATAAGTAAAAGTAATAGCAAACTGTAGAATAGTAGTATGCCAGTGATTAGCAGGCTCAGTAGTAGTAGTGTTTAGTAGTAAAAGTAGAGTTAATATTTGTGTTCGTAGTAATAGTAATTAGTAAAAGGAGGAGAGGGAGTTGCTGCAGCAGCAGCAGTAGTAGTAGTAGTAGTAGTAGTAGCAGTAGCAGTAGCAGTAGCAGTAGTAGTAGTAGTAGTAGTAGTAGTAGTAGTAGTAGTTATAGTAGTAGTAGTAGTAATAGTAGTAGTAGTAGTAGTAGTAGTAGTAGTAGTAGTAGTAGTAGCAGTAGCAGTTGTAGTAGCAGTAGTAGTAGTAGTAGTAGTAGTAGTAGTGTAGTAGTAGTAGTAGTAGTAGTAGTAGTAGTAGTAGTAGTAATAGTAGCAGTAGTAGTGGTAGTAGCAGTAGTAGTAGCAGTAGCAGTAGTAGTAGTAGTAGTAGTAGTGTAGTAACAGTAGTAGTAGTAGTAGTAGTAGTAGCAGTATAGTAGTAGTAGTAGTTGGAGGAGCAGCAGAAATAGTGATACAACAGTGAAGTTTTATTATATGGTGCTGTGCCATAGACGCAGCCATGCTCCTCAACTGGATCTTTCTCCTTACAGACATCAAATGCGGCTTCATTAAACCTATTGAATATGGTGATATTAAAAGTGTTGAAGGTATGGAGATTGGCAAGAAACTGAGCTATAAGTGTGATGAGGGCTTCACACTGAATCCAACTGCTGACCTGACCTGCTTGAACACTGGTTGGCCAGCAGCGCTACCCTCATGCCAAAGTAAGTTAATAATAGTGTATATATATATATATATATATATATATATATATATATATATATATATATATATATATATATATATATATATATATATATATATATATATATATATATATCCATCATGTAAATTTGTCATAATAATAAATAAAATGTATTCATTCATTCATTCATTTATTCATACCTTTTAGTGGCATTTGTATATTTTAAAGGTTCATTATGTTCAAAACACTTAGTATTCTATTAGCAATATATCTTTAAAAACAGTGCCTTCCTATTACATTACAGACACATATGTAAAAGCCTTGTCTGGTCGGCATTATGCATTTGTAGAATGATCTCAATTTTCCTGCACTTGTATCAAATGCATTTTCATCATAAGGAAGCTCATCAGATCAGAGTCACACCAGTATGATACGATTAATGTTAATTTCGTACTTACTCACACTAACTGTCTTCCTCAAGGTGCAAGATGCAGTCCGGAGCCGAGTGCTAGCGACCCACTCTCTGTCACCACCGTACTTGACACGAAGAATGCCTACGGAACTTTGGTGAACTATAAGTGCGCTAAGGGCTTCATCCTAAACGGTGACCCGGTCAGTCTCTGCAAGTACGACACTACAACAAAAAAGACTGCATGGACTGCAAAAACAACACCTAAATGCCAAGGTATTTTCCCAATTTTCGCCACTTGTTGTTCTATAGTATAGGCACTAGGGTGTTGATTATCATTACTTATACAGTTGGTTGCCACAGTGATCCGTTAGCATTTTTCCCAAACAGCATGAACAAATCCTTTTTCAGTTCTCCCCTTGATTGCTGACCCCTTCATAGTTTGCCTCATGTACTAATGTTTAAAAACGTCCATGATGTAGATTAAATATGCACAATAAAGAAACTAGAAAGTTGATATCTTAATAGCTGTTACAATCTCACTAGGTGGTGTTGTTGGCAAACTCTCCATCAGAAGTCCTGAATACATCAAACCACATCATGGGTGTAACGTACATGGTCTTTAAACCACGTTCATTTCAAACTCATATGAAATTTTTGATATGTATTTGTAACATCTTTATAATGTAAGGTTATGTGTGTAAAACAAACTGCTACATTTTAACCTGTTTGTAAACAATGCAAGAAAAAAAGAAAGTTGTTTCTCTGAAACAATGTCCTTATAAAGCAATGTATAGGATGTTTACATTGCTTAACTATAACATAGTTTGCTAATAAATAAAGTTAAATTCATATGTTTGTTTAATCTATTTGCATCAAAACCTGAAATACAAATTAAGCTCATTTTCCTGTTAGGCATGTGTTAACACTTACTTGAAAATACATACTAATAACATTTCCAATGTCTTTCGAAGAACTCTACTGTCCAGATACCTTGATTGCAAATGCCAAGCCGCTTAAGAAGACGAAGAATGGTCAGTCAAATGCAATTGTCTGCAAAGATGGCTTCGAACTGGAGGCTGGGAAAAGTAGTACTGTGAAATGTGACAATGGCAAATGGTCCCCGAGTCCTCTTCCAGCATGTGTGGGTAAGTACTTCTCTAAAACAATACCATATTGTAACACTGCTCCGGTTAATCACACATATTATTATTGTTACAATAAACCATTATTGTTACTATAAAATTTTTTGCTGTTACTGTGTTGAATACTTCTTGTTTGTGCAAGAACTTACGACAAAGGTGACTATGTGAAAATGATAATTATGGAAACGACAGGTAGTTTTTCTCACTTGTGCGCATGGGCTCTCTCATGATTCCTCTTTCTATCTACATGTATAAACATATACCTTATGTATATTTAGTTCACTTCTAGCAAGGATAGTATTATTACATTGTGAATTGTATCATTAAATGAAATTAGCAATATCAAACAATGAAATAAAGTATTTGACTATATTAGGGTGTGTGTGCATCACTCTCTCATCAGAGCACCCTTCATTACCATAAAAAGGGTCAATTGGTAAATTACGTATATGTATCAAAAGTAAAACTGGAAAGTACAGTATTATCTGGCAATTCTGAAATATTGAGATATAGACCCATTATTTCTTTCTTAAGGGCTCATCACATAGTCACCAGTCATACACATTTCATTCAAACACAAGTTAAACACGATTGTATGTACTCGATACATAAGAAATTGGACATGCTCTATTTTCAGATATTAAGGAATGTGACAAAAAACCCTGCAAAGGTTCCTTTTTGGAATGTAAAGAGACCCCTGGAAGTTTTGTTTGTACATGCAAGGAAAACTATGAATTAGACAGCACAGGAACTAATTGTGTTGGTAAGAACCTGCTATGTGTTATCCAGGGTCGCTTTAACATTTCATGGTATTACCAAGTATGAATCAAAAGGATTTCAGCTATAACCACATGTTCACTAAATCTCTTTGTATTTTTTATATATAATTCTTGTGAGTAACAGAATATTGGAAGTACAAAAGCAATTATAGCAATAATGACTTTGTAAGTGATTCATATTTCCCATAAAACAAAATATTTACGTGGCTTTGGACATTTTTGAGGGTGGTAATTGAAAAGATTGGACGATATGCTTGAATATGAATGCTTAGGGGACTAGTCTACAAATATTAAACTGAAGTACTCACCTTATTGTTCCTAATTAATTATAATCGACCATTGATTGTTGTGTTATTGATATTTGCATATTTGTATTCAACTCATGGGGCATATTTATAATCAAGATTTTGCTTTGGAATTAGAAAAATATAATGGCTATGTAA
Source organism: Maea johnstoni (assembly GCA_963942565.1). NCBI lineage: Eukaryota > Metazoa > Annelida > Polychaeta > Spionida > Magelonidae > Maea > Maea johnstoni. The sequence goes on along the minus strand of OZ012685.1, from coordinate 62,962,592 downwards.
CTTGGAATTAATCCTGAAAATAAAAACATATAATGCTAGTTCTTTTTACCTTCGATATTTTTTTAATCTTTGTTGAAAAGTTTGTAAATATGTAACATCAAGGTTAACATATTATTTACACATGTTTGTGCAAGTAATAAATCTTTTGTAAGAAAACTAAACTGGACATGTTATTTTCATGTGAATACGCAATATGTATCACATGATATATTTTTTTCTACACAGCTTAGCATTAATAGCTTTTTTTTGCTAATTTTCATACTTCAAGATATTGACGAATGCAGCCGTAAAACATCTGGCTGCTCACAGAAGTGTACCAACACTGCAGGGAAATACACGTGTTCCTGCGACGACGGATATGCTCTCTATACCAAGGACGGTACAGAGGGGTACTCTCTACCCAGCGGGCAGGATGGCACCAAACCCGAGCACACATACTACATAGACCACACGTGTGTCAGTAAGTAGAGATTATACCATACACACACAGACTTACATTTGGAAAGTATCACCAGGTCTCTTTGAAAGTTGAAAATAACATTATAGCATATTAGTAAGACTCTAAAAAACTGCAAATTGGCTTATAGTGGCTTCATTAGTTTTGCAAAGATGTTTTTCAAGATCAGACATTTGGGATTTCTTCTTTGTTCTGCTTTGCATACAGACATTTGTATAGGCAAGGTTTTTGTGTGATTTATATTATATTCTGCATACAAAGTGCCCATGAAAATGGTTTTATTTAATTAATCAAAAAGGGGGAAAATCCTAGGAATACATACTTATCAATCATTAGCATAGATAATGTCATATGTGCTCTTTTAATTTATACATTCAATAGCATGCACCATGTTTTATGTTCTCTTTACTACACAGTCATATGCGTTACTGTTATTTTAGGCAATCATTGGCATATTAGGCAACATTGTATTTGATCATCATATAACAGTTATCTGGCAATGTTAACTTATTCTTCATCATATATATTCTTCTATCATATGATAACCATTAACATTAGTATAGCGTATCTGTTTTCTTTATCTGATGCAATCATTGGTGTGATGGTTATATGACGGTATGTCCTTTAAGGAAAGAGATGCCCACGTATTTCGGCTCCAGCCAATGGCGAAGCGTTGACGACACTGAGCGAGTTTTATCCGGGCGCTTCTGTGAGCTTCAGCTGTAAAGTAGGCTATGTTCTCACTGGTGTGAGCACAATCAATTGCGGCAAAGACGGCAAATGGTCCCAAGATCCACCCCTCTGCTCAGGTAAGTGTGCAGAGACTGAGGATTAAACTAAAGAGGTGGCATTTAATTCCTGCACCATTCAACCTGTCAGCTGATAGGAGCCAGTCAACCGGTTGCTCAGCTGCCCAAGCAAGATAATTTTAGACTGACGCATATTTTCGAATAAGAATAGCACACAAGTCATTGTGCCATAAATTTACAATCTCTTGTGATAAAGAAATATTGATAGAGCACTCTTTCAAAGTAGAATCTGAAATTCATATAATTGAAAGCGATTTTCCATTCCAAAAGACCAATCTCTACCCTTGAAATCTTCTAGGTTAGTTGAATGAGTACTACATTGTTTATCATTCCACCTTAATGTCCAGAATAATAATTTTTCAAATTTAAATAGATAACTTTCAACAATGTGTATCCATTCAAATACAGTTTTTATGTGCTTCACACATTTGTTTTGCATGATTAATAGAAATTTATTGATGTGGTAGTCATCAGGTTTTATTCAATATGAAAAAGGTACAAGCACAATTAATGCAAAAGCATTCAAAGTTGGGCATGTCATCGTCATCAGTTTCATAGAGATATCATTGTCAACATCTGCATTCTTTATTATCCTAAACCCCTACACATACTCCTTACCTTTGGCATTTGACTTTATGCCATCCAAATGAATTAGTGTATGATGATAAATTTAATTTAAGACCTGCAAATTAAGCATTAATTGGTTTCCTTCTAATATAAATATCCTTGCTTATAGTTTTTTAAAATCAAAAGTACCTCAGTGCAACCCATCATAATTGCAACCTATCCACAGATATTTATTTTTTCAAACTCCTGAAATGTATGAAATTATCTTACAAATTCATATATATTAAAAATATATTAAAAACTAGGACATCATGAATTATATGATATAATGACCAATTCTCTGTTTGTTATCATAAACATTTCTCAGTCATTGCTCTCCAATGAAAAGCATTTTCTTTGTCCTTTTTCTAATATTAATTTGTTTATTTAGCCGGGAAGTGTCCTGCCCCAGCACTGAAAGAAGGGCAAAGGCGAACTTTGAAACCTGCTACGGAGACAACATACTCTGAAGAGGTTGCTGTCACTTGCATTGGAGCGCCAAAAACAGACACCAAAACCCCTGAAGCTGAAGTGAAAGTTGAGAGGAAAGTCAAATGTCTATACGACAGCCATGCACGGGCCTTCAAGCTTGCAGATTCCGATGTTGATTGCCCACGTAAGTCAAGGGCGGAACCTGGATAAAAAATACTAATAACCTTTTACATGTCAGAACTTTTCTTGGAACCATTTTCAATAAATTCAAGTATTGTTTCACAAAAATCCAGCTCAGCGTTATATTCTTCTTTATCTTTCTTTCATTTTCTTTTCTGAATACTTATATAATTTTTACTTTTTTCACTTTTTTAATATTTTTTCTACACTTTGAAATATATTTTTAAATATTTTGCGTCATTAAACAAGTTCCTTGCAGGCTTTTCTCTAGTTCTATTTGGAGTATAAGATCAGGTGTATATCATGCAAGTTAATCAAAGCTCAAAGATGAAAGCCCTGTGAATGTTTTACATTAATGTTTAAGAAAACAATATATGATTATCTATAGTTATATATAAAAACAATATATAATTATATAAAATAATATATATAAAACAATATATAATTATATATTGTATGGATAATTGTATGCTCTAAAATATTTATTTCCTACTACAGTTTTCACCTGTCCCCAGCCATATGGTCTGAGAATGGCCGGTGTGAATAACCCAACATATCCAATTGCGGCAGACAAGCTTGTGATAGGCACAGAGCTGGACTTCGCCTGTGATACGGGAAGTTTCACCCTTGTGGGCAAGACCCTTCCCCTGCCGGGCGAGACGGAGGGCAAGACTAATAAGATCAGGTGTATAATGGACAAAGATAAACAAGTCAGGTGGAACTTCAACTCCCTCTATTGTGCTCCTAAAGCTAGTAAGTCACATGTTACAAGAGAACCCTTACTGTGTATGGAATGGGGCAAATTGGCTTTGGAATGTAATCTGCTATCACTTTTTCTCCCAAATTGGAGGGTAGATTTGACTACCGCTACTTGAAAATATGCTAGTTGATTGTTCAAGTATAAATCATTTGTAGTACCGGTATTGCTATGAGTAGGCTATTCTCACTTTCGGCTTAGTGTATTTCCAAGAATAAAAGCCTTAGGTAACATTATAAATTCTATAAAAGTATTAAACCATAGACATTACACAGTTCAGATCTATACTGGCAAAGGTTATCTTAGTGCACATATTCATCTCCTTTTAAACTCTACATAAAATTTTGAACTCTATTGAGATCATGATTTATCAAAATGTAGAGAATTTTTCAATGGTTTTCTGTGGAGGCCAAGAAATAAAAAGTAGCTTCTAAGTGGCTCATCATTTATTTTTATATCTAAACATTTGTTTCTTCTTGCCAAGAAATGGTTCAATAAAGATTTTAAGCCGTATAAATCCTTATCAAAATTCCAGAAAGATTTTTAACTTGGTTAAACTTTTCTTTCACTGTTGCTCATGTCATATAAAGTCTTATAAATGTATTTTCTATAGATATCTCAAAATGTTGAAGAGTTAACATTGGAGAAATGTATATCGTTACTTTTTCCCCACCAGCTACAAAGGCTTGTAAAGACCCTGGAACCCCTCAGCCAGGTGGCGTTATGAAAGCTTCAACATTCTTGCCGAAGGGGCAAGTGACGTTTTCATGTAAAACTAAGGGATTTGTACCAAAAGTTGCTGCATCCAAGTGCTCAGGCACATCGTGGAGTCCTGCAACAACTGATAATAAATGTGAAGGTGAGAAAAGTAGCAACTTTGCTTACATTTCAGGTTTTATTGAAGTTATAAACAAGGTTAAATTGTTTTTATACATTGATGATAGTTTACCTTGACGATAAGCTTAAAACCAAAATAGAAAGAGGATAGCAATAATGAAAATTAATGAAACAATGTATTTGTGCTATTATAAGTCCATTTGCAGATATTTTGATATATTCCGTAAAGACAAAGAAATTGACAAACCCCTCACAATACAATCATGTACATGAATATACCTATATATTGTGTTTATTTATTACATAAATATACCTATATGTTGTGTTTATTTCTTTTTTTATTAAGATAAAGAGAAACCAGTCATCACCAACTGTCCAAAAAACCCTGAAGTCAAGATAGTTAAGCTGTATGAAGAAATCAAATATGAAATACCAAAAGCCACGGATAATTCTGGAGAAGTGCCTATTGTTGAGGTTCTTACAGACTTTGCAATGCCATCTGGAGCACGAGTAGCAAGTGAGCCTGAGTTTAAGGGAAAGATACTGAAAGTACAGGCCAAACTTCCAGTAGGTTATTTCACCCCTGACGCCGACATGAAGAAATCTGGAGAATGCTCCCTTTTCAAGATTGATAAAGTCATAGGTAAGTATCTCGACAATTATTTTCTGTGTATTTCAGTTAGCACTTATGGGTAGAAAAACATTAGTAAAGCAAACATGCATCAATAAATGAGGTACAATATAAATACAATTAATTATTGGTATCCAAAGCAATACTGAGTAGCAAAAACATTACAATATACATTAAAGTGGTAATGATATATAGTATATCATAAACAAAAAATATGGATATGCTACAAAGAAAGAAAGCTACTGTCTTGTAATTGCTGTCAAATGAGACATGGAAATGTTTCTATTTAAGTTTATTTTTGTTTTAGAATCATGCTAAAATTCAGTCAAAGTTCAAATCATAATCTTTAGAAAATCTAGACCTTCAAATAGATTTAAACAATACAAGAACATGAATAAATAAAATTATGTAATTAAAATAGGCAGTTATGTTGCTGTGACAATATCAATAATACATTCCCAAAGTGTTTCTTGCTTGTGATGTATTTGTCTTAAAGAGAAGACAATTGTTGACTAGACAGGAATGTTGTACCCATTTGGTATTTCATATGGCCTGCAAAGTGTTAATTTGCTGAGACTACCAAATGAAGGATAGGACACAGGTAGTCTTATGATGCTGGCAGGGGCACGAGTCACACCAGGGATTTCTCTGATATACTCTGCTTGCAGCCAGCCATCGCACTTGTGTGTAGACCCTGACTACACTGCAGACTCATTAATCCATAGCGTCTCTCAGATCCTCAGTGACATCACTTGCCCTTGTTCAGCATCTTCCGCTGGGCTACACCAGCATGCGTCTACTGTGCACTGTGCCTAAAATGTGATTGTATGGTACAATCCACCAGGGGGGAGGGGGGGGTATCCTTTATTTAAACTCTACATTATGTTCCGGTAATGTAGACTAAATTTCTAGGTCAAACCATATTTGTTTCCATTGCCATGGTTTAGGGTGGTCCAATCTTTCACCTCAACCATTCATCCATAACGCCATAATGGTAAAAGGGGCCTCATGAATGAATGGTGGATTTTACATTACCCAATGCCCTCAGAACTCTACATTACCTGGTAAACGGGGCCTGAAAAGTGAATGGTGTATTTTGCAAAGTCAATGCCCTCTCCATTACCTGATAACAATAGTAACCTCGGCTCCGCCTCGGTGCCCATTATTATCAGGTGTTTTGGCCATGAACTATTACATAATTTACCAATGTCTTAGTCTCCCTAGTTATCTTTCTCTCAGAACTCAGATCAATTCTGTTTCAACTGCGGTATAATTAATTTTCTTTTCCAATCCAGCCCCCGCTGCTCCTGCCATCGTTTGCCCGACATCAGTTATTGAGGAAGTGGTGGAGAGAGATACGCAGACTCGAACACTCGAATTCAATGATGTCAGTAAGCGAATTAGCGGCAAATATGCAACTCTAAAGTCTCCAGATGATAAAGATATCACCATCACACATCAACCCTCATCCGTGCAGATATCTAAGAGTATGATAGGCAAATATACATCGGTCATTGCAACAGGAGTACGGAAAATAGGAGCACAGGAGGTCAAAAGCCAGTGCCAATTTTATGTCACAGTAAAAGGTAAACCTACACAATCTTCTCTAGTCTAGCAAAGAAAGCATACAAAGTATAAAATGGTTATCAAAAAGCATTTATTTATTGTGAGAAACATGAGGATTTTACAGAAAAAGTTTGTGATTTTGTTTTCATAAAAGAAAATGCAATAAAGCTACAACTTATGGCTAGAATTCTAAGCATTTCTTTATTGTGAGAAACATGACAATTTTACCGAAAAAGGTTGGGATTTTGTTTTCATAGAAAAATATGCAATAAAGCTACAACTTATGGCTAGATGGATGGAACACCAATGCCTTTACATGTTTTACAGGGTATGGAAGCTTTGAGTGAACATTAAGTGGTACAATTCACATATTTTATGGAAATTCTAGGTGAACAGTAACAATGCACATAGTTTTGCATAGTATGGACAATGATAACAATTATGACTTATTCAGTGCCATTTAGTAAATATCATCATACTACTTGAAATATTTCATTTTGGTGTTATTGTTTATTTTGTTCCTAACATGAGCTGTTGTTGAAGTTTATCATTTATAGCTGCATTTTGTCTCATCTTCAGCTGGAAAATGTCAGCCCTGGAGACTAAGGACGCCAAACAATGGAGAGCGATGTTGCACATCCGGCAGCTCGGGATCGAAATGTACCATGAAGTGTAAACCAGATTACATATTCCATGCTAATGCAAAGAAGGTGTTCTCTTGTCAGCAAGGCAGCGACTGGTCAGAAGATGTGGCACTCGTACCTGACTGCTACGGTAGGGTCTCTCTCTCTCTCCTCTCTCTCTCCTCTCCCCTCTCTCTCTCCTCTCTCTCTCTCTCTCTCTCTCTCTCTCTCCTCTCTCTCTCTCTCTCTCTCTCTCTCTCTCTCTCTCTCTCCTCTCTCTCTCTCTCTCTCTCTCTCTCTCTCTCTCTCTCTCTCTCTCTCTCTCTCTCTCTCTCTCCTCTCTCTCTCTCTCTCTCTCCTCTCTCTCTCTCTCTCTCTCTCTTCTCTCTCTCTCTCTCTCTCTCTCTCTTCTCATTGCTTCATATTGGCATTTTTAGACAATTGAGGTGTTTTGATTTGTGATTTTTGAGGGTGTGTGTGTCTCTCTGTGACTTTCACTTGTTTTCATATGGAGTAATTGAATGATATAAATCTTTAATTTCAGATAAAAATACCAAGTCGAAGTACCTCCTGAGAATCAAGTTTAAATATAATGCTGGCAAACTATTGAGGATAAATGTAAGGATGTGTACAATAGTGACATTAACACGAAGGTCACCAATGGGCTGGTCGAGGTGCAACCTGAATGTGTAAAGGCTCTGGCTGGAACTTCTTTGAGTTTATCTGGCTCTATAAGTGTATACACCTCTGGAAGTGTAAGTTATGTTTTCTCTTTTTCCATAACCACTTTAATTTCATATAATGTTAATGTTTTATATAATATGATGTTTTATTGGTATACATTTGTACATCACTCTATATCTTGAATATCCCAATGGAAAGACAAAAGTACCCACTTAATGAAAACATGTCATTCAGTATGTATTGATTTACAAACTTTATCAAATGAAATAGTATATGAAATGTTACACAGGATTGATCTATTTCAGTTTCGACTATGTATGTATAATATATATATATATGTATATATATATATATATATATATATATTATATATATATATATATATATATATATATATATATATATAATATATATATTATATATATATATATATATATATATATATATATATACATATATATATATATATACATATTATATATATATATATATATATATATATATATATATATATATATATATATATAATATATATATATATATATATACATATATATATATATAAACATAGCATGGGAGGAAGAGGTTGATCAGTGGTTTTCCCCCAGTTTTCCATTTTTCTTTCATATTGTGGTAATAATAAAGATGTTGCAGCCTCTGTCATTAGGTCTGTGCTATTCACATTTCATATCATTTCATACTTAAAGTTTTTTGTTCAAAAGAATTTATCAAAACACTTTTCCCTCTCTCATTTTACATTGCTGTCTTTTCAGGGACTATGAATTCTTGGCAACTATTCTAATAAACCCTGACAGCGTGAAATTTGAGGATCGCAAATCAAAATGTGGATCGCTAGTTGCCGCCTACTTTAAAGACATGTCAAAGCCAAAGGGCCGTCCTCCTGAAGAAACTGAAAGCAAGCAATGCTGAATGTGGAGAAATAGGTGTTAGTGAGGCTTCTGTAACTGTCAATGATCTTGCATGTGAGAGTGGTAAAGTGCCAGATGCTGGCAACGAAATATTGCTGTAAGTATATTATAATTACAAATTTGTTTTTCTTCATCTACGTGTGGATACAGAATGTATGTCGTAGTGATGTATGGTGGTTGTTGTTTACCCTAAGTTATAAGCAAATATATCTTTCTGATTTACTACAATATATCATCCTTAAAGATAACAGCATAGACATCCACCAAAACATTTCGTTTGGTAGAAAAAAGTATTTGTGCTATCCATCAAGTTTGTGTTAAAATGGCCGTTGTCATTTGAAAAAAAACACAATAAAAATTAACAAGACCACACTTCATGCCTTGAATATGTCACAATTTCAAATTAATTCCAGATCTTTTATTTTATGAGTGATGCATGTGAGTTGTTACAGGTTCACATTGCTTCCCTTACCAAAATGGAATGCATTCCCAAAGCCTTCCAAATTTGTATTCGAATGCGAATTTATCTTTACATTCGGAATACATTCGGAATACATTCGGAATACATTCATGGAGCATTCCAGATGCATTCGGGGAGCATTCCGAATGCATTCGGAATGTATTCCATATACATTCGGAATGCATTCCGATTGCATTCCAGTTGCATGCGCACAGCACCGAATTATTTAAATGAGACAGCTAATTCTTGAATGCAAATTTGGGACTGCTTCTAAGCATGGAATGCTTAGCTGGGTAGTGATTCTTGGAATGCTTGCTAGGGCATTGGAATGCATTCTGAATGCAATTGGAATACAATCTGGAATGGAGTACTTACAGACCCTTTGACCTATATATATGGCATTGGCAAAGTCATAAAAACCTAACGGCTGTGTTTGTGGGCCTCGTGGAAAGTGACAATGATCGACCCACCCTTTCAATTGAGAAAAGAGATACTAGCCTCTAGAGCCAACATATAAAGTCCTATTTGTCATCAATAAAACACTTAATCAGTAACTCCAGAACAAGGTCTGCTGTGTCTACAAGCTTATGATTAGCAAACTATATAGAAATTCATAAAAGATGATCAGCGATACATATAAATTCCAGGAACTGTCACACCATGTGAGTGAGAACAAATCAAAGGTTAGAGCAGTAAAATCATGAACAACTCCTGAGTCTATCTTGTATATATACTAACACTATAATGAAAACTGCTTCCTAAATAACTGAAGTGTACTAAAACAAATCTCTGCATGATTTCACAATATCAGATAATTTCTAGAAAAATCTAGCTTGTCCCTACCATAACTGAGGTTGAATATCTCTGTTTATAATCCAGAAAGTAATGGAGTTCCTAATACCTGGTCAGTTTAGTGATTTAAGTTCAATTAGGTAGTTATGAAGTGAAAAGATGTCATCTTTACACTCTGGCATGTTCTCTCTCTACAGACAGTCAAGGACTGACGTATATGTGCATGAAAGACAGGAACCCTTAATGTAGGCCACTTGTCCATCAATCAAACCATAAAAACTGTCTACTGGCCACTACCATTCCACTCTTAGGGATTACCCCTGACATGAAAACCAAGCCAATTAGCACTCCTTTATGGAATGCAAACAGCAAGTTTAACATGAAGGCAAGCATTCCAATTACAGTCAATTTGCATTCACATTCCGAATGCATTCAGAATGCAAAGTTAGCAGTTCATTTTGGCAAGCAAGCATTCCAATTACAGTCCATTTGCATTCATTTTGTATGACTGCTAAAATTGCTCTAAAAATCGTATGTTTGCATTCGGAATGCATTCCGAATGCATTCAGAATGCAAAGTTAGCAGTTCATTTTGGTAAGGGTTATGCCAGTAATTTTGTTATTACATAAACCTCATGCATGATATCAAATTTGAAATTTGGACGATATAAGATAAATGATAACACTTTTAAGATTAAAAAAAAATGAACAAGTTAATCAAGGGAGAAAAATAAAAATCATTTACATCTTCTTTGTCACATGTGCACAGCAAGAAATATCCACATGCTACTAATCATTAGGGCTGATTATCAATTGATAAATAAATGTGGTAATCATTTTTGCATGATGACCTTTGTACGATATATATACGATATATGATGTCCTCCGGGTACAATGCTTAGAAATCAAATCATGATAATAGTCATACCTTTCAGTATCCTGCCCACGGATTACATCACCTCATGTTTTTATCACTTTGGTGTACTTACAGTGCCTTGTCCTAAGGGGGAGTTTTTCAAAGATGAAAAGTGCACAGTTTGTCCCCTGAATGAGTACCAAGATAGCGAGGGTCAAACCAGCTGTAAAAAGTGTGCCACTGGCAAGTTCACGGCGGCAACAAGAAGCACAAGTTCCGAAGACTGTCAAGGTAGGTTAATAGGAAACTTATTCTTCAAATTACTTTGAACATTTATACAGGCACTGCTGCACTAGACAGACTACTGTGGAGCAGAATTTTAAGTCAAAGTAGAACAAAATCTGAATCACATGCAAGACGAATACTATGAATGTAGAGCTGTCACTGATGCATCTGGGTATAAAGCTTAACTACAGGTTATTGCATTTCAGCTAAGATATTGCTTATATCTAGTAAAATGGAACTCATTCCTTAATTTTTCTATAAAGTGATACACTGAGTCTCAGTAGCGCAACCAATGAGACTGAACTTACAGATACCTGCTATTTTGCTTAAGCAAGTTAGACTCTTTGGCAAGAAAGCATTTCCAAAACAAATTCAGTTTTCCTTTTAACAATTTATCATTTAAAAAAAATCAAAGTAGTCTTCTACATTAAGTCTCAAATAGACATCATTGATATTGCATGATATAAAACATCATTAGATAATTTACATGATATATCTGTCTAACACAGTACACTTTGGTATCACAATGAAATACTTTCACTTTGGCTCCAGGATGTCCTCTGGGCACAGAAGTTAAGGCGAAGACCTCCCCAGCATTGGCGCCCAACTGCCAGCTGTGTCCGAAGAACAAGTTTAGGCCGGATCAAAAGCTGACTACCTGCACAGAGTGTCCAGCGAACACCATGATCGAATATGACATGCTAGGTGCTAAGGCGGCTACTCAGTGTAAAGGTAGGTATCCATTTAGAAATAAATATTCCCCATAGGGCTGTCATTGTTACAGACTTGATCGATGGAGTGACATATTTCAGTTGCTGATTATAATCGGATCGTTTAAATCCTGAAATATCGATCCGGTCTTTAAACTTCCTTCCCCCTACCTAATGGTGTACCTTTGTGCCATTAAGTACTTCCCTGAGCCTCCCTTGTGTTGTTCCCCAGCTTGAGAAGCTCCCAGAAAGACATTGCAAGAATGCTTGGTGTATTTCTAAAGTTTTTTCAGACTTGTGACATTCTCTTTGCTACATTGGGTGTTGTTGTGCTTTACCGATGGGTGTTACAATGCTATACATAGGTATATCAATGACAGCCCTAGTTCCCCATCACATGACGGTTATGACATGACATGTAAATAAACTGTAAACTAGTTGTGTATTATGCTATTGGCAGATGCAAGGGATGTCTGGAATAACATTTATTGTCACTTTTTTCACCAATGTTGCCACTTATAGGCTGTGACTAGCAGCAATGCTGAGATTGCTGAAATATCAGACAGGCCTATAAAACATGTTACAAATAAACTTAAAATTTATTCTGTAAATGCTACTGGCAGATGGGAATAATGTCTTGATTCTTTAGGTTTCGTTGAATGAATATGCCAGACAATGGAAGACATTTTTGCAATTGAAGCAAACCAACTGAAACAATTATAATGCATTTTGGGATGAATGAATATTTCACATATATATATATATATATATATATATATATATATATATATATATATATATATATATATATATATATATATATATATATATATATATATATATACATATACATATATATATATATATATAATATATATATATATATATATATATATATATATATATATGTATATATATATATATATATATATATATATATATATATATATATATATATATATATATGTGTGTGTGTGTGTGTGTATATAATTAGTGTACAGATAGATATTTAGCAAGTTGGGCAGCAAGCATCTGAACACATGATGATAGTATTTGTATTGTTTTCATTGAAGTATTTTTAAGTTATGATAGAACTAACCATGTACAAATAAATGCACATTACTTTTTTATGCGATCACTTTATTCAACCTTTATTATGTGGCCTTTTATTTAGGGTTGTCAAATCTAAATGACAAAGTCAATTTCATAGGAGTTTATTGTGCTACTAACTAGTGCCAGTTATAAATATCATGCTTGGGTTGACACAAAAATTCTTCTCTATTTCAGCAAAATGCAAAAAGGGGACGTGGTCAGTGAATGGTTACGAACCCTGCGACAAGTGTCCCGTTGGATTTTATGCCGCAGCAGAAATGTCTAAGGCATGCACTGCTTGTGATCCAGACAAGACAACAGATTTGGAGGGTGCAGATGATCCAGCAAAATGCCTTGATAAGAGTTAGTAGAATGATTTGACCTATACAATTCTAACCCATTGGGATCTGGAGATCAAGGTCTGGTCTGACAACTTTAAAAATAGCTTCTTTGATAGAGAAATATTTGAAAAAAATTTGAAGAGAGGTTGTTAAATCCAACAGAAACCTCAATTTTCCTTCAAAAGTTTCTCATGATATTGCTATGTTTCTTCTTTTATAACAAAAAAATGGAACATTTTGTGCCGCATTTGTAGCAGAAACTAGGTTGTTTGTTGGTACAAGTGTGTGTAGTGATTGGTCTATAACCTAGGGTCTACCATGTACTTACCACATTCTAACCACCTAACTTTGGCAGTGCCACTGAACTGTCACATTCTAACCACAAATCATGGTAGACACATGGCAGAACCCTGATAGAATGGTGGTAATTTATGGTCAACTATGGGTCTGCCAGGGGTGTACCACTAACCTATGGTCATATTGGAAATAGAAACATCAACCTGTTTATGGCATGGTTCTAGTGGTAGACCTGCGGCAGACCCGTGGTCAAAAGGAGGCTTTTTCACAGGGAATTATCTGTCATATCAAAATTTGTATATCCATCAGTAGCTTACTGGCTACTTTGGTAATCACTGAGAGAAATCAAATATAATTAAGCCATATGTCATGTGCTGATGCCAGTACAGGCAAACTCTCAAACTTGTCTAATTTGGATTTTCACCCATCTCAAACAAAGGCATTAGCCAATTTCACTTGTAATTTGAAGCAGATATACATATAAGTTGGACTAGCTTGTATTTCAGCAGACTTTGCTGGTCCATTTTTATCTGAATTCTGCAAATTCGGTGAGTGTTGGTCTGGTAATAATTACTTGAGATAAATCAAACATAATTGGGCCTGTATGATATCATATTTTCTTTCTAGCTAAAGCAAAGATCTGTAATCCCAACCCATGCAGTGGCGCAAAGGGTGTATGTGGGATCAAGTTCAGAGTGAGGGTATGCACATGTGCAGTCGGTATGTATGAACCCATTCATGTTTAACCCATTAGTGCTTAGCAGTTCTTCCTGAGTCTGTTTTCTGGATCTATAGTTGTTTTGACAATGCCTTGGAAATTCCTGATTTATTTTATGAAATATTTTAGGGAGAACTGTTGGAAGTGTTTTGTTTAACATTTCTACTTCAAATACTTTTCCAACTATGCTTTTACCTCAAAGATTTCACAAAAATTGCCTTTGGGCCCTGGGAGCATTGATGGTTTAAGAGCACCTTTCGAAACTGTCATCTGGATCCATAACACTTTTTTTTCATAAATTTGAATTAAGAAAGATCTGATAAAATATTTTAAGGAGAGTTGTTAATGTTATGAATACAATCGTTCCTTCAAATAGTTTCCAATTTTTGGTTTTGTTTGCGTGATTATATCAAGATTTTCATGCTGCTTCTGGCTGCTTTGTGCATTGATGGGTTAAAGTATTGCCTAGAGATGTGGAATTCTGTCCAGGATCATTTTTAACTAATTGGCATACGGTATTCGCTTGATTAAGTGCACGGTCCCGAATAAGCGATTCCTCCCCCCCCCCCCCTATTTTTCGCGGAAATTGGGGGACCATCAAGCGCCAAAGATTGTCTCCTTATGTTAAATCTCCCCCCAGAAGTAACCGAAACCAAATCACATACCTTTCCTCTTGCGGTGTCTGCAAACCAGCACTGAATTCCGCCATTTCAGCAGTCCCTTCGCGCTCTCACTATTCATAATCGCTGCATGATCGTACTATTGATCAATTAACAATCTTTTCACGTGTGGGTTGTTGCGGCAAACGTCTAAGCACGCTGAACAGGGAGACCTGTGTGAAGGTGCAATAACGGTCATTACACTCCAATCGGCAATCATTGAGGGGTGTGGTTATACGGATGTTTGACAACACCCCTTCTATGAAAAGTTTCCCAACCTCTACCAGCACGGTGCGCTTAATCAAGTAAATACGGTAATCGAAATATGATGTGTCACATTGCTCTAATTTTCGACAGCTTCAATGTCTTTATATGTATACCAAGACTTGTATTTTTTGTAATCACTTTTAATGGTAATCCTCTCTATTATTTGAAATGTAAATATATCTTTATGATATTGATGATATCTAGTTGGAAATGTTGATTGTCTTTGCAATGTATAGTATCATTTAGAGCCCAATTTTATCAAAGTGAGAAAAAGCCACTCAACCTAACTTCAAGACCTGGCATGGTCCATCTGTTTAATACCTGGTTTAGGAGTTAGACCAGCCTAAGTTCAGTAGAACTTAACCAAATGAGTGAGTGCCAGGTAACAAGGTAACCTAGTCACAAGTATATTTTGGACGTTATTTTTGGCATTGGCATTAGCCTTTTGGTCAGTGGAACAAAGGCTATGAGTACAGGACCCCTTGAGGAGAGAATAGGAACTCACTCCCGCAACAAGGTCAACTGTAATTAGAGCAATGTATAGTAGTATAACTTTGGGATAAAAATTAAAAATATTAAGTATATATTGTATGGTATGCATTTATGATGTGAAATGCTTATCAGAAGTATGGAAAATACAACAAAGTTGATGATACTATTGTCAACTTTGATTGATTTGATATTAATGCTGACTTAAGTGTCAAATGCTTTGAATGCTGCATGTTGCAATTTAAGATGTTCATTAGCACTATCAGAGCAATTTAAGATGTTCATCAGCACTATCAGAGCAATTTAAGATGTTCATCAGCACTATCAGAGCAATTTATGATGTTCATTAGCACTATCAGAGCAATTTAAGATGTTCATTAGCACTATCAGAGCAATTTAAGATGTTCATTAGCACTATCAGAGCAATTTAAGATGTTCATTAGCACTATCAAAGCAATTTAAGATGTTCATTAGCACTATCAGAGCAATTTAAGATGTTCATTAGCACTATCAGAGCAATTTAAGATGTTCATTAGCACTATCAGAGCAATTTAAGATGTTCATTAGCACTATCAGAGCAATTTAGGAATTTCAAATTGTAAATGTAAATGCAGGATATATTTGTAAAATACTTATGTCAGGGGTTTATTTTACCATTAAGAAATGTGTACTAGTTTTCTCTCAAATTGTATTAATAGAGAGGTTGGGCTATCCCGTTTCCGACATCGAGATCGGTTTAGCATATCATCTTCTATGCCGTTCCCGATCTCGATGTTGGAACATCGTATCCAAGGTTGGGCTATGCCGTCGAGATAAGTATCTGTCAATAGATGTCTAAAATATAGTTGTCGAATTTGTCAATAGATGTCGTCATTGTATATCAGCATAAAGCTACGGCGTTCGATACTTACGGGATACAGCTAGTTTATCTCGGGTGTTGAGAACGCCGCAGAGTCGAGCTATGAGGAAAACGATGACGTCAACACATTCTATGGTGACGTCATCGTCGCCTATCCCGTTCCCGTTGTCGGAAACGGGATAGCCCAATCTCTCTAATGTTAATTCTTTATTTGAGAGAATTCTTTTCAACAAAAGGTACCTTACATAATGGCAAATGGCCAATATGATTGAAAACCTATTTATTGAAACTTGACGAAAGCCTTTGATACAAAGTAATTGGCATTAATGTGTGCTAGATTCATCTGCATCATATAATATATGCAAATTTACAAGCATGTTTCGCCTTGAAAAAGATATTTAGTTATGATTGCATCATAAAACATGAAATGGTTATTCATATGCAAATCAACCTTATAGTATCAAAACAGCCCTAATATATCAACCATATGCATATTTAGACCAGGCCTTACAACGGGTAAAACCCCCCGGCCCTCCCCTGGTCTAAAGTTAGACCATTAGTTGTGAACAGGTCTAACTTTAGACCAGGTCACAACTTTTTAGAGAAATTGGTTTGACTTTGTGACCAGGTTTATCTGAAAGTTGTGATGTGGTTCAACTTAAAACCAGGTCACAATTAAGTGGTTTGATGAAATTGGCTCCTAGTGATAACATTCTATTTCTCAATATAATTTCTGTTGTGACTTATCTATTTCTACAGGCTACACTGGTGACACTTGCCAGAGCGAAGTTAATCTATGTTCTCCCAACCCATGTCTCAATGCCGGTGCCTGCACTAAAGAGAAAGTTGATCCTAAAGCAACACCTGCACCCAAAGGGGAGGACATGAAATACAAGTGCACATGCAGCGGCACAAAGCGTAAGTTACTCCTGTGGTCTAGTGCAGTAGTATACCAGATACCGATATCAAAGATGGGAAAATCCCAGATCAGTAAATATCTATAATGATAATAATAATAATAATAATAATAATGATGATGATAATAATAATGATGATAATAATAATAATAATAATAATAATAATAATAATAATAATAATAATAATAATAATAATAATAATAATAATAATGATAATAAAAATAATGATAATAATAATAATAATAATAATAATAATAATAATAATAATAATAATAATAATGATAATAATCTTTAGTTATAACACAGTCAAATGGTACATTGATCTTCCCTGTGGCCCTCAGTTTACAACATCATTATGGTACCCCAGCCCTTGGGTCACAGGGTTACAAAATAGCTTGTTCTGGTTATTGGTATAACGTTGACTTACTTGCTACCTGGACATCTCCATACAAAGGCAGTTCATTATTTTTCTAGCAAACCTTATAAAGTTAAAAAACAATAGATATAACAAAATCAGGTCACTTTGAAAGCAGGCAGTACTTTCGAATGTATTGCTAAAATAGTGTATCTTTTACAAAATACTCCTGTCAGACCATATCCCAAAAGATATTAAAGATGCCAATCATTTTAGTTTTTGGGTACTGAATTGAATAGTTCTCGTTTCATCAATTTCATCAGTTCATTAAGCAAAGGTTCTTCTGTTTTACGGATACTGGCTGATCCATTAACCTAATTTCACAGTAAATGTATTCACAGAGCAATGTACGTTTTGGTTCAGTATGGCGAATCCACTACATAATCAAAGGTCAAAATGTCACCATGCTTGTGTAAAATCTTACCATTATGATTGTGGTAATAAGTATATAAATATGAAAGCAATCTGTACACGACTTTAAAAGGTACATGCGCAATATTACTTTGATAATTGTTTTAAGGCATTGGAAACTACGAGAGTTGAATGCAATGCAAAGAGTTATGGTCAGAAACATACATTTCAGGGAACAAAATTGAGTGGCCAACAGATGGTGCAAATTCTTTTGCATCAAAGATACCAACAAGTTCTGCCAGCAAAACACATAACGATGTGCAGAGTATGGAGGACTGTCAGGCTATGTGTAAGGAAGACTCCTGCCAAAGTATCGCCTACAAGTCAGGCTCAAAGGAGTGCAACACGTATTCTTCCAAACAGACAACATCCAGTGTAAAGGCGGATACCAACTATGCCACACGCAATAAGAAGTCAACCTCAGTCGATGGTAAGCATCCATTTAACAAAGTATGCTTGGATTATATTGTAAGAAAGCAAGCGTTTATATAAATACAAGGAAAGTTAAAATATGCCACTTAAGTACAAGGTATAGTAATAATATTTACTGCATATTAATGTCTAATTTCAAAGCTTTTGTACCTTCATTCACATTGGAAGCATGCACTAAAGTATGAGGCATTATGAATCAATACTATTTAGTATTAAGTTAAGAAGCCATTATTTTCAAATCAGTAAAGTAATGGATACATGTTTGATGTATTATTGTAGTTGTGAAGAAGTAGTAGAATTAATTATGTATAATTGGTCATGGCAATGGATCCAGAAATCTCTTTACATAAATAGAGGCATCATGAATTGTTGCTCTAAATAAGCAAAGCAATTACTTATAAATCGGTTAATTGAAATAATAATTCTCATTAGTGTAATAGATATAGGATGCGTTTTTGTTTTCATTAGTTTAGTAGATGATTACCAATTATGCAAAACTGTAGTTTGAGAAAAGAAAGCCACTGTTTAGATGGAAATAATTTTGATTAATATGTTTTTCCATTACAACATCCAGTTAATTGCTTTCTAAACAATACAAAAAAATTAATTGATATAATTGCTATCAATTTCTTATTCAAACTTATGCAGAACATCATGTGGAACAGTTTGAAGTACCAGTTTAACAATTATTTTGATATAGCTTACAGCGGCGATAACTGTCAGACAAAGGTTGTTGGCATATGTGACAACACTGTTTGTGAAAACGGTGGCCAGTGCCAGGACTTGGGGACAAGCTTTAA
Organism: Maea johnstoni; assembly: GCA_963942565.1. Classification (NCBI taxonomy): domain Eukaryota; kingdom Metazoa; phylum Annelida; class Polychaeta; order Spionida; family Magelonidae; genus Maea; species Maea johnstoni. The sequence goes on along the minus strand of OZ012685.1, from coordinate 62,943,282 downwards.
GTGCCTGTGTCTGGTTGGATTCTATGGTACCAAGTAAGAACTTTATATTATTTTACAATAAAAGATGAATGTTAATAAGTAGAAGATTATCTAGGATGATTCGGCATCAGTGTATGCAAATTTGTTCTCATAGACATGTGAGACGTGAAAGATAATCATCATGTTGGTATTTTACGGAATTGTTTTTTTTTCTCACTTCCCTAAATGTAATACATAGAACATACCGACATATTGAATTACATCTGGTGCATGGCTGCATGTGTTATGCATTGATGTTTTTTGTGACATAAAGGTAACTTCAATTAATAAATTCAATAAAAATTCCAACACATTTCTGGAAAGAATATGAGGAGACTATTCCCCCATACTCCATATTTTTGATAAAGTTAGGTTAGAATCTTATCAAGACTTCAAGCAAGAAGACATTAAGAGGTACATTCAGCACAGTATAGGTATGCACTAATATTGCTGTACTCCCTGCAGTCTGCTTATATCATTTTTCACTGTTCTACAGGTGCGAGAATGCCGTTTCCACGTCAACATCTATTTGTTCATCAACATCACCATGCAAAAATGGAGCCTGTACAGACATTGAGGTCACCCCGGACAAAGCCAAGCCAACGGAGAAGTTCAAGAGATGGTTTAAATGTAAATGTTCCTCTGGTTGGTCGGGGGCGACTTGTGAAGAAGACATAGGTAAGCTATAGACAATTTTGAGGTTTCGTAACTCCCATCATAAATTTGGAATTTGGAATTACATTTATCATCATATTTTCTGCCATATCATGATCAAGGCAGGATTATTTAATAAACTGAGTTGTCAATAAAACCAGTGCCTAAACCAGTTACTGACTAAAAATGAACAATTCATTTTGAAAAGAATGGAGCGATATATTGTGGAATGCAATTTATCCATTTGAAAGAAACTAACTATATTCATAATTTAAGCAGTTACTTTAGTACACGATTGATTTATTTCCATTGGAAAATAAGAGTGCTGGTAGTCTATATGAACTTCATAATTGATAAATCATTCAATGTATAAAAGAGTAGAATTCAATTGTAGTACTATTAGTTGCATAAGGTCAAAAGTTTTTGTACAATTTTATTCACACCTAAAGTAGTCAAGCACATACAGAAATAGCTTGAGTAAAAAGAAGTATTTTGATAGAATATTTGATTAAAAGTTGCTGCTCTTGTTATGTTTAACACATGTACCTAGCTGAAAGATGTGATGAATCTTTTCAGGCAAAATCATAATTGGGAAAATATATGGAGAAATATTAATCAATATAGATCTAGACTACCAACTAATAAATAGGATAATTGATACTTAATGTCCAACCTATTTTCAAAAGCATCACATACTGTAGAATAAGAAATTAATCCGTGGTGCAAATATACCGAATTTGACCAAAAATGACTTTTCCGAATTTAATTTTACCGAACAGTAATTATTACACATTAACACAGATGGGGGCAGATTTTATTCCAAAGTTAATTCTACCGAGATTTTCTAACTCTGTAAATTCGGATTAATTACATGCTCGGAATCATGTCCTACTCTACAGTATCCAGATGGCAATTTCTTAGGGAAATATTAAACATGAAAGGGTTAATAATCAATCCATCTTCAAATATTTTTTCTTAAACCATGTGTGCTCTCCAAATGCCCCAATGATAATGTGATGATGATGATGTTTCAGATGAATGCGCTTCGAACCCCTGCATGAATGGTTTCCCTTGCGTCAACGGCCAGAACCAGTATTCCTGTACATGTAGCAATGGATATGGTGGATCTCGCTGCGAGAACCCTCCAACTCCTTGTAGTGGCAATCCTTGCGGCAGCAACGGGAAGTGCAAAGTGAACGTAGACACGGGCAAAGGCGTCTGTGTGTGCAAGGCAGGATATGAACCAGGTAAGTGATGCAATTAAAACCATCAAAACATTAATGCCTCCATTTTCCCCATGATGCTTGACCCTTTTAATGACATCTCTCTGATCAAAGCATATTGTGTAAAACAATTTTATCAAGGAGAAATGTCTATCAGAACTCAATTACAACTTTTCTTTGAATATGTCATTCCCAAGTTATTTTCTAAAGTATCATATCATGAGATACAGTAAAATAATGTTAATAACAAAAAACTATAAATACTGATGACATAAACTTCTAGTTTAAGTAAGATTCACATATTATTATCTGTACATTAAGATATTATTATCTTAATGTACTGCCATGGATTTCTGAATATTGCATTTATGAAAAGACAGCATTTTTCAAAAGTCCAAATGCATGCATAAATAATATCTAACTGATGTGACTATTTTTTTCAAATTCACTTTACTGCAAACACCTAGATTTATTTTCTAGTGAGTTATTGTTTTGCAATATCAAGGCTAAATCTTCAATAGTTAGTTGTTGAGGTCAAAGGAAACCAGGGTTCCATACTATACGCTATTGCTTCTGTTTGCGTTTATATGTTATACCTGACTGAAAAGTAATTATATATTGTCCATCATTCAGCTATACTGTATGATTATATACTTGAATACAGAGGATTTTAAACAAGACTTTAATAATATCATAATCTAAAATATCATATTCAAATGTGTGATGTGTTAAAAGGCACATTAACCTAGACTATAGACTCTTTGCCTTCCGAGTGCAATATGTAATATGAGTGTTGTGGATAACTTTTACCTATCTTATACTTGGATAGCAACCTATGTAATACTTATGCAAGTCTATTCTTCATAGGAACCGGCGATACTCCTAGCTGTGTGGAAAACAAAAAGGCATGCACTCCAAACCCCTGCATAAATGCAGATGGATGCGAAACTGGATCTGATGGCAAGGCTGTATGTAAATGTAAAACTGGGTTTGAAGGCCAATTCTGTGACCAATACAAAGATGCCTGTGCAAGCAAGCCATGTAAAAACAAGGGCCTGTGCATGAATACGCTCGAAACCAAAGGATACAAATGCCTGTGCCCAATTAAGTATACTGGTAAGTATCAAGAGTATTAATCCATTTATCCTGTGTTAGCACTTATAAATTGATTGAATTGGTTGTAGATATATTTTGACCAAAGCTTCCTTTGGGAAATATCTTAAGGAAGAGTGTTAATCAGAATCGAGGTAGCATCGCATCATTTGTTTTAATTTCTAAGGTACAATTAACCTCACATTCAAAATGTATTTAGTTACAAGTAGATGGTTTGCAAAATTATATACAAAGAAAGATCAAATCTGAAAATCTGCATTAAATAAGTGTATTATCAACACAACTTGTACGTGAATAAGAAAAATATTAGCTGTTTCAATACAAAAAAATCTTTATAGATATTTCCAGACGTCTTGCAGCTTTTCTTATCAATCTTTTTCTTAGGAGACAACTGTGAAAAAGAATCTACTACGCCATGTGAGAACACTTGCAAGAATAAAGGAGAGTGCAGAGTAGACCTGTGTGGATTCCAGTGTGAGTGTGCTGGCACAGGATTTACGGGAGATACATGCAATGTAAGTAAGGGGTTTCTTGACTTTACATACACTGAAGATGTTGAGTACATTAATTTATCATGGCTAGCTTGAGGACATTGATTAGTATCAAATAACAAGTGATATATTGAAACATTATTATAATTATGGTTCTATTATTATTATATATTATTATTATCATTATTACTATCATTATCATTATTATTATCATTATTATCATCATCATTATTATTATTATCATTAGTATTATTATTATTGTTTTTATCATTATTATTATCATTATTATTATTATTATTATTATTATTATTATTATAATTATCATTATTATTATCATTATTATTATTATTATTATTATTATTATTATTATTATTATTATTATTATTATTATTATCATTATAATCATCATTATCATTATTATTATTATTATTATTATTATTATTATTATTAAATTACCATTATTTTTATTATTTTTATAATAATTATTATTATTATTATTATTATTTTTATTTTTATGATTATAATTTTTATTATTTTTATAATATTATTATTATTAGTATTATTATTATTAGTATTATTATTATTATTATTATTATTAGTAGTAGTAGTAGTAGTAGTAGTAGTAGTAGTAGTAGTAGTAGTAGTATCATTAAAATCATCATTATCATTATTATTATTATTATTATTATTATTAAATTATCATTATTTTTATTATTTTTATAATTATTATTATTATTATTATTATTTTTATTTTTATGATTATCATTTTTATTATTTTTATAATATTATTATTATTATTATTATAATTATTATTATTATTATTATTATTATTATTATTATTATCATTATTATTATTATCATTATCATTATTATTATTATTATTATTATTATCATTATCATTATTATTATTATCATTATCATTATTATGGTAATTATTATATCTATTGTTATTGTTGTTATCATTTTCTGTGTATGTTTTACCAGGATGACATCAACGAGTGTGAAAGCAACCCATGTGTGAATGGGGCGGTCTGTAAAAATGACCTGAACAAGTTCACCTGTGAGTGCAAGGAAGGATTTGAGGGAGACAAATGTGAGAAGATCAAGCCCAAATGCGTAGACTCTGTCAAAGCTGATTGCGAGAAAAATGGAGGCAAATGCTATGATCTGGTCAACGATTACTTTTGCAAGTATGTCCACAAATCTCTCTTGGATAGAGCCAGTAAAGGTGCTGTTGTTTAATTCCTGCACAAACCTAACAAAGTGTGTGTGCAAAACGGCATTTTGCATACTAGTAACTATATGCCCAATCACAAGCCCTGTTGTCTGTGAATGGTAACAACTTAACTCACCCTTGAATAATCACGGCCAACTGTCACGGAGAGATAGCTTTGAGACCCAGCTACATGCCTTTCCCAGATGATTTGGGAGTTGGGATTGCCATGGAATTCCTTGAATTATCCTAGAAAAGTCCAGTGAAAATCATAGGACCCAGCTGCATACCCTTACCAAATGAACTTGGGAATACCAGGGAATTCCTAGGATTATCCCCGAAAAAATCCTGGTGAAATCATAGGATCAAGCTGCATGCCCTTACCAAAATAAATTGGGAATACCCATAAATTCCCAAGATTATCATCAGGAATTCCAAGGGAAATCCTGTGATTTTCTATGAAGTCTCAGCAGAGTGAGGGTGGTTCATGAATATGCACTCCTAATTATCTCACCTGTAAAACTGCGGAAATCCAAACAGATGGTCATATGGGTGGACTGACACAGCAGAGGAGAAAGGTGCGGGAATTAAGTGCCAGCACTGTTATACCCAGAACATTAGTGGTGGTTTTTGAGTCTCATTAATTGTTACTTTTTCTGCTAGATTAAGGCTAAGTCATGCTTGTTATTCATGGTGAAATAAAAAACGGGGGTACCTCGGGAAAACTACAATCTAAAGCTGAAGTCATTGACAACTTCTTGACTTGCCTTGTGCTGGGTTCAAAAGTATTAGACTACTAGGCCTGGTTTAAGACTGTCTTCTTTATCCATGACAAACCATACCAGTTTGATTTCAAAGAAAACATGTTTTTCCTTACTGAGTAAAAATCATAAATGCTTTTTGTAGGCAAGACAATGATAAATATCAGTTGGTAAAAACCAGCACGTTAATCTAAATTGACATAATTCCTATTTTTGAGGGAATAAATTCCTTTTTTCTTTTCCAGGTGTCCAAAGGGAAGTTCAGGAAAGAATTGTGAGAAGAACCAGGCAGAAATATCCGCTGTACCTAATAATAAACCCTGTCAAAATGATGGCGAATATGCTCTTGTTGACAAAAAACCTACGTGCAAATGCAAGCCAGGTACTATCTTGTAGTAGTAGTAGCAATAGCAGTAGTAGTAATAGTGTTAGTATTACTAGTTCAAATGTAGTAGCAGTAGCAGCACTAGTAGCAGTAGCAGTACTAGTGGTACTAGTAGTACTAGTAGTAATAGAAGTAGTAGTAGTACTAGTAGTAGTAGTAGTAGTAGTAGTAGTAGTAGTAGTAGTAGTAGTATTGATAGCGATAGTAGTAGTTGTAGTGGTAGTAGTAATGATAGTAGTGGCAGTAGTCATTGTAATTGTCACTATAGCAGTAGTTGCTGTAGTAAATGTAGCATTTGTAGTAAAACTTATATAACTGTGGTATTTGTTATATCAATTGACTTTAATGTAGAATTAACCTCCATATCACATTTATTAATATACATAATGTTATGTGGTTTCAGCAAATGCTGGTGAATACTGTGAATTTACCTCAGCTGATCCCTGTGATCCTGTCAACGGCTACTGCAAGAATGCCAAGGAATGTGACAAGACAATTAAGGACAAACCCTGTAAAACCTGTAAGCCTGGTAAGTATGGCCCAGCCCAATGTCAACAAGTATGATACATGCTTAAGTCCATGTGGCTACAATAAGAATTTCTGTATTATTGAATTGACCAAATATTTAGAAATCAGTATCCAATAATAGTCACTGTCTGGCTTAATGAACTCCATAAATATATCCAATAACTACTTGGATATAAGATAAGGTTAAATTATATATATATATATTATATATATATATATTATAGTATATATATATATATATATATATATATATATTATATAATATATATATATATATATATATATATATATATATATACATATATATATATATATATATATTTATATATATATATATATATGTATATATACATATTATATATATATTATATATATATATATATATATATATATATATATATATACATATATATATATATGTGAATATATATATACATATATACATATATATATATATATATATATATATAATATATATATATATATATATATTTACATATATATGTATATATATATATATAAATATATATATATACATATATATATATAAATATATATATATATATATATATATATATGTATATATATATGTATATATATATATATATATATATGTATATATATATATATAATATATATATATATATATATATATTATATATATATATATAATATATATATATATATATATGATTGATTGAGTTTGAGTTCACGAAAAAAATATTGTTGCATTTGCAATAAATTTGCAGTAATTTCGACCAACCTGAAAATTTGGAAACTTTCATTGTTGAAGTTTTAATATTGCGTTATACTGTATTACCTTGCTAATTTTGAGCATATAAAGTAATGTACTCGTTAGGCAGCTGCCTTTTATGTGCAGTTTAATTTTGTGTACAGTTATTGAATGACAAGCTATCATGTAAGCATGTTGCACGATACTAGTATATAGGAACGGATGTTCAAAAAATGAAAAATGGTGTCCTGGGGTGCACAAAGTATGCATCAATTAAACTGCCGCAATATTAACATGGTAAACAGTACTTGCATTCATATCTTACTGATGATGAGGATGTGGTTGTGATCAAATATGATATTTTTTTCAGGCTGGAAGGGTGACAGGTGTGATGAAAAGATAGATGTATGCAAAGAAAAATCATCCAATGTCAGAACGAAGGGAAAATGTGTTACTGTGGGTGATACCTACGTCTGCCAATGTCCACCAACAAAAATGGGTGATCTCTGCGAAGAAGGTAATGAATGATATATTCCAGGTCAAATTGTTTGCTTTCAAAAAAGCAATGCATAATTACAAGAGGAATGCATGATGACGACTGCATGCAATATCATCTGTCAGGAATGAATGCAGAAAAGCATTCATCTGTCAGGAATGAATGCAAAAAAGCATTTATCTTTCAGGAATGAATGCAAAAAAGCATTCATCTGCTGGGAATGAATGCAAAATAACATGCATCTGCCTGGAATGAACGCTAAAAAGCGTGCATCAGCCCAATTCTTTTTCCTGGAATGCTTTTTTTACTGACAAATATGGACTCACAATGCTTTTGAAAGGCTTTTTGCATGCATAAAAAGCAATCAGTTGACCATGGATGATATCTGATATAATAATGTTACTATGACACAAATAACTGTATGTTGGACCGAAGCACTTGCATGTGGTTCATAGCTGTTTCTGAGAATTGTTTTTTTGTAAATGAACCTGGGAATACCAAGGAATTCCTAGGATTATTCTTGAAAAATGCTAGCATTTCTTGGGAATTCTCCACTAGTTTGTGCATGGGCTTCTTATTGAAAAAAATGACAGCAACTTATTATTGATTGGGATCTGACACATTTATCATTGCATTCATTAAAAATGACAGCAACTCATTATTGATTGGGATCTGACACATTTATTATTGCATTCACTAAAAATGACAAGGGGTCTGACTAGTAAGTTGTGCAAAAAGGTCCACTACTCAACATTCTTTCAGTGACCAATGTTGAAATTGAATGAGTATATGAAAGAGCATGTTTCCTGGTCAAATCAAGATGTAGAATATGACATAATGCGAATTATCTTAAGGATACAAGTTATATTTCTGTGCAGAAAAATAAAGTATAATGCATATATCACATTGGGGTGCATATACATGATCTGAAACATATTTACAGATCTTGACAGCAAAGTACGATTTTGGGAGAAAATGACGTTGTTATTTGTGTTAATTAGGCTTTTCAGTTCATCTTCAATGTTACTCAGTTCAATGAGTTATGTTCAGAGCTATTAGATTAGGTCTACCCACCAGAGGCAAATGGTTTATGTATATATATATATATATATATATATATATATATATATATATATATATATATATATATATATATATATATATATATATATATATATATATATATATATATATATATATATATATATATATATGTATATATATATATATATATATATATATATAGCATTTAAAAGATTCTTGGGGGATTTATGAAGAAAAAGTGCATTGTTACAGTATGTTAAAAAAAAGTATATATAAGTTTGGAGTCTCTGGTTAAGTCCTATGCAATTGTTTTAGGGTTCATAAAAAACACCACTTTACCCCGATGTAACTGAACTATTATGGAAATGCAGTTGCTGTATTCTATTACAGAAAAATATATTTAAGTCTTTATACCTCTCTGCTGTGAGAAATTACATGTGCATAACTTGTATATTTGGTCTAATATCTATTTCCAGACATAAATGAAGACTTTGACCTGGAGTTCTTTGGGGAACGGCGAGACGGCTCAGCAGTCTCTCTATATCCATTCGAATTCACTGCCAGCAATGACTTAACCCTTGCATTGTGGGTGCGTTATGCAAAGGCTGGTGATACTGGCACAGTGGCAACTTTGTTTTATCTGAAGTAAGATGTTGGTGACTTTTTTATAGTTCATTCATTTAGTGCAATACGTTTAACCCAAACTCTCAAACCTAATAAATGCCATTATATGTGTACACTTTGGAATCTCTTCCAATTCATGTTAGTATCATATCATATGGTAAAGAACATCCCCAATGTATTTAGAAAATACAGATAGATTGAAATGTTTGGTATGCAAAAAATTTAATATCAGTATATACATACATATTAGTATATATATATATATATATATATATATATATATATATATATATATATATATATATGTATATATATATATGTATATATATATATATATATATATATATATATATATATATATATACATATATACATATATATAATATGTATATATATATATATATATATATATATATATATATATATATATATATATATATATATATATATATATATATATATATATATATATATATATATATATATATATATATATATACTGGTTGGCTGTATGGGAAGCATTTTTTCTGACTTGGAGCGGCCCTTAATGTTATTGTTTATCACTGGACCTATGTACCCTGAACCTGTCATTCATCGTATTTTACTTTCTCACAGGGATGATAATACCCAGGTACCTGTATTTGTTGTGTCTGACAAAGGTGTTAGCATGACCTGCCCCCCTGATGGAACTGAGACTAAGAGCACAGTATATGGTCCCACCTCTACTCCCACGAATCCACCCACACTGCTCAAGCTGAACGACGGGAAATGGCACCAGCTCACCATCATATGGACATCTTCTGATGGAAATGTAGAGGTCTACTTTGATGCCTTCAAGACAATACCAGAATCCAAGATCAAGGCACAGTGCAGTGGGGCAACAGATGCTACCAAGTATGTTGTAGTTAATTATAGTCAGAACTCAAAAAGTCAAAGAGGCTAAAAGTCACTAAATTTTCATGAGATCTGTACTTTTTAAATTATATTTGGTATTCACAAAAGCATGTGATAAATTAAGTACTTAGGGGCATTGCACAAAAGGAGAAAGTTGGCTCATAAGAAAAAGTAGGTTAAAATGGTGTGTTGTATACAGGCTGTACTTTTTCCTTTAATTTTGCAGGGTTTAGTTTCCATAATGTTGAGATCAGATCGGTTGAGATTCATGTAAATAAGATTATATATATGAGTAGTTTGATCTGATTAAGGTAATTCAATTTCAAAGGGTAGATATTAAAAGGAAATTTAAGTTTGGTAATCCATATTTCTATCTTGGAATAGATATTATCACATGGCCATAGATCCATCTTGATCTGAGGACATTTTATTTGGTATTCACAAAAGCATGTGGTATATAGTACTTAGAGACAAAGCACAGATGAAATAACTTGGCTCATGATTAATAATAGGTCAAATTATTGTGTTGATACAGGCTGTACTTTTTCCTTTAATTTTGCAGGGTTTAATTTCCATAATGTTGAGACCAGATAGGTTGACATTCACGTAGATCAGATATATAAGGTGTATGATCTAATTAAGTTGATATAATTTAAAGGATAGACAATGGTTATTTAATTTTGGTAATCAATATTGATGACAGTTTCTACCTTGGAAATGATATATTATTACAAGGCCAGATCTGCAGACAGTACAGGAGTGTAAGTAAAAGTATGGTTTTGTTGTTCATTGTTTTCTAGGCTATGATACATTATTATTATTGTTTGCTCTATTGTATTGCATTCTTGCCACAACAATTGCCAAAATCCAGTGGATATACTTGGCATATTGTTACATTTTGCACTTAATCCATTTAAATACCAGAGATATGTAGTTTAATTGCTAACTGCATACTCCCTGTTAGGGCAGATATTTGATGGAGAGTTGTTAGTAGTGCTGACTAACATTTCTCCTTAAATATTTTTCAAACTATGTTTTTGCCTGAAAGATTTCACCAAAATTGCCGGGTTGTTTTGGCCGCTGCAAGGTTTAATTGGTTAATGGATTTTTGACCTTTCTGTATTTGTTGCTAGATTCAAACTGCGCATGACCCTTGGCAATACTGTGGACACGGCCTCGGACCCTACGAAGAAAGGCAACGGTATTATTGGCAAGATAAGCGCAGTAATGTTCTGGGCAAAGAAGTTTACTGTGGACCAGATTGGTAATCTAAACCACAGGAAAACAGAAGCGGGCTTCCTCCTCGGCTGGTCCGTCTATAACGTCTCAGGAGCATGCAACCGAGTCCCCAAGAGCTCCAAGAAAGAGGAACCAAAAGGTGGGGCCGCCTTGTGGTTATTACCTTAAAGATTTGTCTTAAAGATATGAATGACTGAGGGAGTAGAGTGTAGATAAAGCAAAAGAACGGCGTCAAATATAATAACATATGGTACTACTGATTGAGGACTTCAAGGCTCTCACTTTGTATAATAGAAGGTGTATTAGTGCACATATTCCAGACTCGTCATAATGAATACCACAAATCAATGAATGAGATGATAATATTGAAAGAAATGATGATGAAAATCATGATGATGATGACGATAATATTGAAAGAAATGATGATGAAAATCATGATGATGATGACGATAATGATAATAATGATGATAATTATGATAATGAAAATAAAATGATAATGATTATAATGATAATGATGATATAACAATAATGATAATAATGATAATATTGATATCAATAATAATATTGATATCAATAATGATAATAATGATTATGATAATAATATAATAATAATTGTAATAATAAAAATTAAAATAATATCAATAATGATAATAATAATAATGATGATAATAATAATGATAATAATAATAATCATTAATTATTGATATTAGTTAATTAGCCCTTTCATGGCTCAATTTCATTATGAGGTATGTCACAATTCCATTGTCGATGTCTATAATGTCCAGTAGGGTAATAGAACTCCATTCCCTTTGCAGTGAATAAGTTGCCGGCAGTGACTGGCTGCCCTGCAGACATCAATAGATGGAGTACACAAAGCACTATGGATATCAAAGATGTCTTCCAAGGCGTAAAGGACCCAACATTCACTGACATTGACACATCAGTACCATTTGCCAAGTTCTTTGGAGATGCACCAGTAACAGGTTGGTTAATGGGATAACAGGATATTAATGAGCCACTCTTCATATTGTCGTCTGGATCTTTGATACTTTTGACAATTGCTTGAGAATTAAGCATGATTTTTGAAGATATTCGAAGGAATAATGTTCTGGTAATGTTCTGGATAACATTTCTCCTTTAAATATTTTCTCAATTTTGCTTAAGCCTTAAAGGTTTCACCAAAAATGTTAGTTTGCTTTTGGCCACTATGAGTATTAATGGTTTAACCTATCCACACCTATAGCATGCGAAAATATCCTGCAATTCGGTGAAACATTTCTCAAAAAAGGGAAAATTTGATCAGAACTCAGGTTATGTCTCTCCTTCAGGTAATTTCAAAGTTTATGATTTATAACTAAATTATTTTTACCAAATTGTGGATCCAGACTTCACATTCTAGGGGGGCTCTAGCCATGAGTGGTTAATTTGTTTTTCAAATACTCATGACATCAGAAACTTTTAGCCTACATTGGCTACATTGACTCATTTGGTGATATCTTCATGGTATATTTTTGTTAAGCCATTTATGTTTAGAAGTTGCTCTTGAAATTGCCATCTAGATCAATTATACTTTTGGCAATAACTTGGAAACCAAGAATTATTTTCAAGGTATTTGAAAACAAGTTGTTACTTTTCTGATTAACATTTTTTCCTCCAAATACCTTTCATTTTTGCTTTCACCAAAGATTTCACGAAAGTTGTCAGGCTGATATGGTCTTATCTCTAAGATCCTAGTATTCTTCAACAGGAAAGAGATGTGGCATACTCATGTTGAAAATACACACTGATGATATTTTCTGTTTTTAGGTCCGTTTGGTTGGGGCAATTTCCCAGGGTTATATATTGCCAAGGATGCAAGTGGAAACTATGCCTCCTGTATATTCAACATCTACATAAAGCGTAAGTTAACTTCCTATCTCTCTAAGCAAGAACCATCCACATAGAAAATTAGCCCACTTTACTAGTCTCTTACATTTGCATGACTCTATCAAACTGTTTACTGTCATTAGGAAAAGATAGCTTGATAAGTACAGGGTTTTAAAACACTCTAATTCAAAGAGTCTAGCATGAGAAAATTGCAAACAATCAAACAAATTGTATACAACCACAGCATTATCTGCTCTGCTTTATTATATTGTATGGCTTCATACTGAGAGGTATCGGGGAGTGGGAATGCAACAGAGACCCAGCCAAAGTTAAGGAATGCAAAGACAGTACATTATTTGCTCTGCTTTATCATATTGTATGCCTTTATGCTCGTAGGTATCGGGGAGGGAGCCTGTAACAGAGACCCAGTCGCGCCCTCAAAGAACGTCAAGGTTAAGGATTGCAAGGACAGTGGCAGTTTCCGCTATTGTAAGGTTGGCTGCGCCACCAGTGCCATGGCCCCGATGAAGACAGGCCCGCGCTACTACACCTGTGGTCCCCTTGGATACTGGAAACGGGACGCGGCTGCCGTAGACCAGGCATTCAGCACTCCCTTTCAACCTCCCAACTGCGGCAGTAAGTATTAAACAAGCACCAGTATTACCTATTGGCCGGTCTATTGAACCAATTAATACTTGTTGCGGCCCAAAAGGTATCTTTTAATGTTAATCACAAACCAGCCTGGGGTACAACTCTTAATAAAATGTTTCATTATTTTTTGCTGTTTCCTTGTTATTTTCCAAATGACCGGTGGCATTTGGTATTTTTCAAGTAGCAAGCATAGATGAATTTGAAAATGTTTGAAGGAAGATATTTAGTTGGTATTTGATAAACAGTTCTCCTTCAAGTGTCTTCCACAAATTGACTTTGTTAGAGAACTATTGCCATGATAGGCTGGTGGATGTGTGGCCTAGAGGCATGAAGGGGTCAACCCAGGTGCAATTCAATATGGTCAGACAACTTACCATGTAGAGTTATATTAGATATAATATTAGAAGAGGAATTGGCAAAAGTAACAAGAACTACAGATTTTCATAAAATATCTTAAATTTGGATGACTTCGATAGGTTTGCTATTCATTTCAAGACAATAGGGTTATTCTGTGGGTACCCAAAACCCTGACCTAATGCCTTAACCCATTAAGGAATAAAGCATGAATTATTATTATTATTATTATTATTATTATTATTATTATTATTATTATTATTATTATTATTATTATTATTATTATCATTATTATTATTATTATTATTATTATTATTATTATTATTATTTTATTATTATTACTTTTATTATTATTATTATTATTACTATTATTATCATTACCATTATTATTATTATTATTATTATTATCATTTTTATTATTTTTATTATTATTATTATTATTGTTATTATTGTCATCATTATCATCAATATTATTATTATTTTTATTATTATTATTATTATTATTATTATTATTATTATTATTATTATTATTATTATTATTATTATAAATATCATTATTATTATGTTCATCAGAATTGAATAACTATTCTTCTTCAAATATTTGTAGCGTAGATGGCAAAGAAATAGGAATATTTTTTAACCCAAATACCATTGCAATCTTGTAGACTCCTCAGATGGTGTGGTGAAAATGACAGCTAAATTCCAATACCCCCTGACTGCCTGTACTGCCACCACCAAGCAGAATGCGATAAACGCCATACGCGCCAAGCTGAAGGCAGCGAACGCGGCCAGCAAGGGCCAGAAGGTGTGTCTCGATGACAAGCGCAAGGAGGACAAGGAATGCAAGTCTGCGGCCATCAAGATAGACTGCACAGCCAAGCGAAGGAGACGGCGGAAGCGTTCAGTCACAGGCACGGGAGAAGTTGCAGTAGTCTCAAAGTGGGTTCTCTTCTAGATCCTCGCATCACCTTTTCTCAGAGGAGTGATATTTTAGAGTCAATGATTTTTTTTATTTGAGGAGAGACCAGTTGTGACTCATTGTATATGTTTATATTTTGTACGTTTTAGTATCTTTATTAGATTTCTATAATAGAATTATGATATTTATCAAATAAGATATTTGTAAAAGAAGAACATTGCTAGCACCAAATCTGTTTTGATATCTTACAATGATTAAAAAGCCAGCTTGAACAATTTAGCCCTGAAATTACCCTGGAAAACCATACCTATTTAGGGAGAAATGATTGTTTAACCCATTAATGCTCACAGCAGCCAAAAGCAGCCAGGCAATTTTGATGAAATCTTGCAGGAAAAGGCATAGTTAGGAAAACAGTTGATGGCAAAATGTTAATCAGGACATTACCAACAACTGCATGTCCTTGAAATATGTTCTAAAATGAAAGTCAATTCTAAAGTTATTGTCCAAAGTACCATAGATTCAGACGACAAATGCTGGAGGAACTCTTAAGCATTAATGGGTTAAAGCTTTGTTTTTGAAAGAATAGGAGAAATTTGAATCACAACACATTATAAGACGTCTCATTCAAATATTTAAAGAGTTATTATGCTCTGTTCTGAAGCTATTGTGAGAAGAATTATGCATCAAGGCAACAGTTTTCTAGAGGAAACCAGTTGTGAATATTATAGCCTGAATGGTTGATTTATTTTGGTGCTCTAAAGATGACCAGAATCAGCAACCATCCAAAGGGATGCAAGCAGCCCTGTGACTGTGGAATTTGAAATACATATAGGGCTTTGCATGGAAGACTGAGTGTTTGGAAACAACAAGTTACTTCAGATTATAACTATCAAAGTGTACAAGATGTTGAATGTACCGTATAGCAGAGTACTGTCTGCTAATGCAAGTTATCAATTGTGTTTTATTTGTTTTACCTATTTTTGTTTTGCAGTCCTGATTCTTGTGACACCATTCAAAAGGCTGTTGCGTCATCTGTAAGTATTACCAGTTAATTTGTTTGTCTTGGAATTTAGTCTCATTCAGCCACAAGAGACAAATATTGGTTTTTATAAGTGACAGTAGTTTAAAAGAGAAGTTTGAATCAGAATATTTCACCAGGGATTGGCACCTTTGATATATTCCCAATACAATACGATATTGATCTAATGATTTCATTCCATTAAATTTATCTCTTTAATAATAATAATATGATGATTTAACAATATCTTTAATGATACTGCCGGTCCCCCATGCAGGGACCTAGTTTTGTTAAATTTGGCAGTGTCAGCTTAATGAATATTGAAGAAATTATAAATAGTAAACTGCCTTCATTCTGGGATCTCCAGAAAGCAGTTAAGTCAATTCCATACTGTTTAGCAGCATATCTGTATAACAGAGTTTAAATGATACAATACATTTCCTATTCAATATCAGTATAAGCCTATTTTGTATTATTAGTTACACCCTGTCAGAAAGTGTGGTCTGGGCCCATATCCTATGGGCTGAGTGGGATACGGATGACTGAGGGTGGATAGCAGGCCTGACCACACTTTCTAACAGGGTGTAACAAATTTATCACAACAAATGCTCTTCCATTGTGAAAAAAATCAAATACATCACATTGCTGACTATATAACATGCAATATTGATTAGAGCAGTGCGTAAAGTTGTGATATCAATTCAGACATTCAATATCAAGTCTACGTAGTGTGAACGGCCACTAGTCTGACACCTACCCTTGACCAATCTGCATCGAGAATCACAGCAGAGCAGGGCCAAGTTTTCTTTGGTTTGGTTTAGCCTCCTGTTCGACTGGGCATTGTTCAGGGTGGGATCAACGTGGTGGGAAAACGGAATCTGAACGGTGTCAACGTTTACTTGCGATGACGATCTGAATGGGATACGTTGGATCAACGTTGATCAACGTTTATGGTTTTGAACAAGGCCCACGTCGAACCCGAGGCTAAACCAAACCAAAGAAAACCTGGCCCTGATGATAATGGTACTTAACTCTATTTGACCCTCGTCATTCTATGTGTTCAGAAACAATGTCTATTCACCCGCTCATTCCTTTTGTACTCAAAAACAGCGCGACAATTTTTCCAGAACACCTGTCAATATTTTTACTGTAATATTCATGTCCTACCACTTGATGCCTCGATAATTTCAGACAACTGGCTCAACTGGCAGCAGTGGCTGTACATCTGAACCCAAGTGTCTTGATGGACAAATGTATGATACAACTGCAAAGAAGTGTGGTAAGTTACTTATGGTTGTCGGACGATTAGGTGAGAACTCGAGCATTCGGTTGAGCTGAGGGCGACTCGAGTCGAATGGCATTTGAAATAATTGATTATTTCAAATGTGAAATTTCTGAAGAAATTTTGTGAATTTATGTGGCCAAAACTGACAAAAACATTAGAACTTTCGTTTAAGTGACACGGAACGGCTCCGTGTCAACACTCAAGGTTAAACAAATCTATTGCGCCATATTTGGTGCACCGAGTCATCAAGTGCCGCGGTACACCACATGTGTGCCTGCGCATGCCGCAGCACAATAATGTTTAAAATCGTTTGCCTTAAAATTAAGGCAATGTGGCTGTAAAACTCGAACCAAATCGATTAATTGTTCAAAATATTTTTTGATGAATCGATTCAAAATGTCTCTTTGCATCCCAACCCTAGTTACTTAAAATATATGTTTTTACTGTTTTATAAACTATGCTATATTCATAAGTTATTGATAACCAAATATAATATAGATAACATGATATCAGTTCTATATTATAGAACCAATAATCAAGATTTATAGCACTAAAATTCATGTGCATGTACATTTGAACCCAAATGTCACAATGGATAAATGTACAATTCAACTGCAAAAAATGTCACTTGATATATGTATGTATTTTTAACAGGGAAATTGCCAATTTTAAACATTCATGAAACATAGTTCTGTGGTTATCATCACGCTCCTTTTAATTTCACACATTTCGCGCTAGATGATGATAATGCAGAACATTACTGGCGCTGACAAACTTTCCAAGTAGCATAACAATGCCCCACCTAATAATGATACATTTGATGGGTGTAATTAAATGGCCGCGATCAGATTCAGACAGCACTTGTGTGAATATAAATGTGTGTGGTAATAAAGGGTTTTACAGTATGATATTTGTTTTTGTTTTGTTCATCAGTTGACTGTGCGGCGGGATACAAGTATGATGCCACGACGAAGACGTGCCTGAAATGCCCCAAAGGAGAGTACCAGGACCAAACCAAACAATCCACATGTAAAAAGTGCACCACTGGCACAACCATCCTAGAAGGCTCCACCAAATCCACAGATTGTATCCGTAAGTCCTAGCAAATTTATAAGTCAAAAAAATATATTGCCACCAGTGTTTTAAGAACAAATGTTGAGTCCCTTTGTTCATAATATACTCAGATTACCTGTAAAATGCATTACTGGCACAACCATTCTAGATGGCTCCACTTAATCCACAAATTGTAAAGTCTGTTGTTTTATAAGTTCCATACATTTGTGATGATTAAAATTACTTTGCATAAGCTATCTAGACCACTCAGTTACTGGGGCAGCCCCATAGACTTGGCCAGGCGTATATTACACATGCAAAACGTGTATAAAATAACATTAAGAAATACATTCAAAAATTATATTTTGAATGTTTTTCTTCTGGTTTGTTTTGTTTCATTGTCGGTGCTGTATCATATTTCTTGTGATAATACACAAATGCTAACATTGTCTAGATACACAAAATATAAAAAAAAATTAAGTTGTATCTTCTGATATCTTTTGTTTTAATAAGGGTGCAGTGCTGTGTTTTTGTAATATTTCATTAACTTATTCATGTCTGGAGATAAACATGACAAATGTCATCTGGACCTTTCATACTTATGAAAATAAATTTGGAATGAAGATTTAATTTGCAAACAATTTGAAGGAGAGCATTTTCTGAATACTGCTTTTTTAAAGACGATGCCAAAATGATTAGGTGGTTCCGGGCCCTACAGGCATGAATGGGTTAAACCTTAAAGAAGCCGCACACTAATTCCAGATTAAAGTAATGTAATGTTTTTTAATGAGCTGCCATGCCCATCTCATGTTTAATGTCAGCCACTCTTGACATTCTGATATGGGGCTGTCATTGAAGTCATATTGCACACTGAGTCACATCATGATGAGTTCTCAACATACACCCCTTTCTGAGTTCTATTCTACCTATGTTACAGCTAATTGCCTGATTGGTACTTACTACGATACACTCCTTTCTGAGTTCTATTCTACCTATGTTACAGCTAATTGCCTGATTGGTACTTACTACGATATACCCCTTTCTGAGTTCTATTTTCCCTATGTTTCAGCTAATTGCCTGATTGGTACTTACTACGATACACTCCTTTCTGAGTTCTATTCTACCTATGTTACAGCTAATTGCCTGATTGGTACTTACTACGATATACTCCTTTCTGAGTTCTATTTTCCCTATGTTACAGCTAATTGCCTGATTGGTACTTACTACGATACACTCCTTCCTGAGTTCTATTTTACCTTTGTTACAGCTAATTGCCTGATTGGTACTTACTATGATATACTCCTTTCTGAGTTCCATTCTACCTATGTTACAGCTAATTGCCTGATTGGTACGTACTACGATTCGTCGTCGTCTGCGTGCAAGCCCTGTGATAAGGGTTTCTACCAGGATCAGGAGGGCCAGACTCTGTGCAAACCCTGCCTTAAGGGAAAATACACCAGCACCACCGGCTCCAAGGGCATCACTGAGTGTAAAGGTAATTAGTCGGAAACTTATCTCTTCCATAGTCTTTACCAAACAAGGGACTCATGTACCTTTTGCAGTTTGACTAATTCGATGTAGGGTAAGTTTTTTACTAGGTTTTTACATGCCTTGTGGAATATCCAACTTGCCCAGCAGAGAAATAATATTTCATGGCATAGATCCACCTTGTAATCTTAAATTAAGATGAATGCTGCTGCCCTTTTCTTTACATATGTGTATAACCACAGAAATAAGTCAAGGTCACTATTTTTTATAATTAGAGCTGAATTAGTATTGTGAAGAATTGAAGTGTTATTTGTTTGTTTCATTGTATAGTATAGTTTACTTTGCTTTTACACCTAGCTATCTTACATCACAATGAAATAGAAAAGAATTACTATCTTCTCATTACTATAAAATCTCTGAAGAGTTGTAAAGATTTAATTGAACATTTTAAACTAAAGTGCCTCATTTTGATATTCATATCTGTGCCAATGTTGTGATTTTCTATGACCTGTTCTCATGTTTTTTACACACATATGTATATATATATATATATATATATATATATATATATATATATATATATATATATATATATATATATATATATATATATATATATATATATATATATATATACATATATATATATATATATATATATATATATATATATATATATACATATATATATATATATATATATATATATATATATATATATATATTTATATATATATTATATATATATATATATATATACATATATATACATATATATATATATATACATATATATATATATATATATATATATATATATATATATATGTATATATATATATATATATATATATATATATATATATATATATATATATTTATATATATATATATATATATATATATATATATATATATATATATATATATATATATATATATATATATATATATATATATATATATATATATTTATATATATATTATATATATATATATATATATATATATATATATATATATATATATATATATATATATATATATATATATATGCATATCTGTTCCAATTGATGTTTTGATGTTCCATGATTTTTCTGTTATTCCTGCTCATATATGTGTAAGACTTGACTACCAATGTCATGATTGTCTGTGTTCCCATCTTTTTGTGTCTGTAGCACATACAAGTGCATGTACATACCAATTAATGTTGAGATTTTTCCATGTTTTATTTCATGCTAATATCTGTGTGTGTGCCAAAGTTGTGATGTTATGCTGTGCTGCAGCCTAGTCATCTTGTTTTTCTCTCACATATATGTGCATGTCTTTGCCAATTAAAGTTGTTATTTTCTGTGATCGTGTTTTCTTGCAGATCTGTGTGATGCTGGCAAGGAGTTGATTGGAGGGGTGTGCGTAGCCTGCAAGCAGGGTTTCTACCGGGTGAAGGATAGCCAGGGTGCATGTGTACAGTGCCCCACAGGCAAGAGCACAACAAAAACCTCTGGAGCTGTCTCTCAAGCCGAATGTGACATTGGCAAGTTTTTATTGAATTATGACACTGGAACAGGGGACCCAGCACCTGATTTTCGTATTTTCATTTTCTTTCCATTTGTAATAATCATGACACAGGCTCAAAAGTGTACAACAATTAATGATTAGGGCACATTTTCATATGATGATGGTATGGGTCATATAAAATTGTACAGTACCAAGTTAGGTTTTTCATTTCTTATGTGGAATCAAAGACTAAAAAAATATATTTAAAAATTCAATTTTATTTTGAATTTTGAATTTCATTTATCATCACTTGTTTTGCCATAGTAAGACTAAATTATATAATAAGCCAGTAATAGATGTTGGAAGAAATTATGTCCTTTTTTTCATTTTCTTATTGATGGCATCAGAATAGTAGTTTGTAACATGAATTTTTTATTTCTTCCATATCAAGCTAATAAACCAGAAACAGCCAAATTTCTTTATTAAAGGAGGATTAGCAACAGAAACCCAACAGGAATGGCAATATGCATTCAAATATCTCTAAGTATTAGTTGCTTTGTTATCAAGAATGTTATATATATATATATATATATATATATACATATATATATATATGTATATATATATATATATATATATATATATATATATATATATATATATATATATATATATATATATATATGCGTTATTAATGAACGCTCCTTATTTGCCTAGTTTGTGTGTTTCAGATTTCTGTGACAAGGGTACATTCTATGATGCCACGTCTACGAAAAGCCCCAAGTGTACCCCTTGTCCAGTGAATCAGTACCAGGACGTGGCCCCTGCAAAGACAACCTGTAATAAATGCCCTGACGGAAAGGGTACAGTTGCCGAAGGATCAAAAGACCCAAAAGCTGATTGTAAAGGTCAGTTAACCCATTCAGTTTTTCTTGAAAATTGTCCTCTGAACCTACAATACATTTGAAAGAATCCATGCACAATTTAAGGAGATAATTGAAAGATGATTTATAGTGTTTGAATATACCCTTCTCATTCAAATATTTTCTAAAATTACTTTTGACAAACCGTTATAACCAAAACTATCAGACTACTTTAGGTACTACAGGAATGAATGGGTTAATTTGTACCGAGTAATCTTACCAAATGGTAATTAGTATTATTATATTCCTGTGCTTTTTTGCTAGTCTACATATTATTTCAATTTCTTGGTTTAGACCTTTCAATGCATGTTTTTCAATTTTGTTTATACCTAATATGTGCAACACTTGAGGTTTTTGTGTAGTCCTAGCATGTAACATACTTGTTTTTTAGATTTCTGTCCTGCTGGTCAACAGTTGGATCCTAAAAGCACAGTAAGGAAGTGTGACGCATGCCCTAAAGGTACTTACAAGGACAACACGGTGGTTGCTGACCGCTTCAAGAGCTGCATCTCCTGTGGAGCTAACGCTAACACTGGTGATGTCATCACCACAGCATCAACAGGATCTACCAAGAAAACAGACTGCGACCATGGTGAGTAGAACAATAAAAAGGTGCAAAGTCAAAATTATCTTTTTCATCATCTTTTCTGCCATATTTCAGATGAAAGGCCTGGATTTGAGAAATTAAGAGTACCAAGTAAAATGCACTGCTATAGTCACCAAGCAACCTTCTTGCAAGCACCAAGCCTTAATGATATTTAGACAGTCCATGATGGAAAACCGTTTAGTCAGTGACAACATCTTAGATCACTCAGCTATCATGCATGTCCTAAAAAGACATGAATACTCTTTCCAGCAAATGAGGCTTTTCCAGGTTTATCCTATTCTAGTCATCTACAAATATCAAAAAAGCAGATATGTTTTGTGACAATAGATATTTGAATAATTACATATACAACTTTTGTTTGTAAATTACATTTATTCTTATATTTTTGAAGGCAAGAAATAATGGCTTAGTTAATTTTCACCTTTTAAAATTTTCTTCTTAACCTTTCATTTGTTTATAGAGTTTCATATATTCCATTTTCATCATAAGAACATTGCTCAAATGAAATTCAAAAGTTTATTCTATGCCAAAGTAAATAAATAAGCTATTTAAGGAAGTCTTAAAATGCATTTCTGATGGTACTGCATTCAAGACCTGAGCGGCATGTGGACATTCCATGGTATCAGTATGAAGAAAAGAGGTTCCCTGAAGAATGAGCTATAGGAATGAAAATTTCTTATATGACGTGTATCATTTTCAGCCCTTGGGAATGTCAGCATATGTGTGTAATTTACCCATATATGGAATCAAAATTCATCCTCAACACATTAATATTTAATGGCCATCCAATAGGAATGTTAGGAGATGAAAGTTCCTAATGTGTGGTCCGTTTATTACAGCTGCATGCAAGCCTGGCCACCATGTGGATACGACAGATAAGACCAAGTGCTCTAAGTGTTTGAAGGGGAGCTACCAGCCCGTGGATGGCCCTCCTCCTGGCACGACATGTACAGCGTGCACCACAGGGTTATCCACCAAGACAGACGCCTCCAAGTCTAAAGATGATTGCATAAGTATGAGGACAATTATCAACATAGGGGACAAGTACAGGAGTGTGGGCTGCTCTTGGGCCTTAAATACCATAACAGTTGCATTGTCCTATAGAACAATTTACCAAATGTTATGATATACAACGCTTTTCCATAGGAAAATATTTCTGTACAAAACCACATCACTCATCTATATCTATCTATCTACCTATATCTATCTATCTGTATTATATATATATATATATATAATATATATATATATATATATATATATATATATATATATATATATATATATATATATATATATATATATATATATATATATATAAATATATATATACATATATATATATATATATATATATATATATATATATATATATATATATATATATATATATATATATATATATATATATATATATATATATATATATATATATATATATATATACACACACATAATATTATATTCATATGCTAAACTTACTTATGTTATAATCGTTCAAGGAGTTTCATTTAGTTAGCTGTTAGCATATTTTGCAAATCAAGTAGTTAATGAAACAGATTTTGATGAACTGAATATTTAACACATTTCTAATTTAGTATTTCAATTTGCTCTTAAATTAGATTAATGTTATGACAATGAAAGTTATTGTATCAGACAATTATAATATTGCTGTGTTTTTTTTTCTCTATATAAATACATGTATACCATACTTAATGATTATATTTTTATGTCCATCATGTGATTTCTTTCACAGAAACGTGTGAGTCTGGCAAGGAGACCACAGGCACAGAGTGTAAGGCCTGCCCCAGAAACAAATATAAAGACAATCAAGAGAGCGCAACATCTGCATGGGAGCCTTGCAAAGATTGTCCAGCGGGAAAAGTCAGCGAAACTGAGGGAGCTAAATCAAAGGGAGGATGTTCCCAAAGTAAGCAGTAGTACATAGTAGTAGTAGTAGTAGTAGTAGTAGTAGTAGTAGTAGTAGTAGTAGTAGTAGTAGTAGTGGTAGTGGTAGTGGTAGTAGTAGTAGTAGTGGTAGTGGTAGTAGTAGTAGTAGTAGTAGTAGTAGTAGTAGTAGTAGTAGTAGTAGTAGTAGTGGTAGTGGTAGTAGTAGTAGTAATAGTAGTAGTAGTAGTAGTAGTAGAAGTGGAAGTGGTAGTGGTAGTAGTAGTAGTATAGTAACAGTAGTAGTAGTCAGGCATGGGGTCAATTACTTTTGAAAGTAATATATTACAATTACAATTACTTTGTATTGGCCCTATTACAATTACAATTACAATTACTTTTGAAAATCACCATCCCTATTACAATTACAATTACTTTTGAAATGTAATATATTACAATTACTTATTACTTTTCTAGCTGCGGTGAATATGACCCTTTGTCAAAATGTCATAAGTTATCTTTTATTCAGTCTGAGTATGTTTTATAACAGCTGTTTCATACTTCTTAATGTGTTTAATGTAGATATACACAATATCAAAAATAGAAAGCGGTTCCCTACCTGTAAAAGGGAACCTGTTTTTATAATCCCACAAAGATTACTGACCCCAATAATGATAAATATTTGGTCTACCATACACAAGGTGGACACTGCTTGGTTTTAATACCTTGCGGACAAGAAAATATGTTTACTTTACGCAGGAGTTCATCTAATAAAGGGTTCATCTGAATCAAAGGTACTGATTAATGAAGGCAAACAGGGGTGTTCTAGTATTTAAGTCCTGGAGCAAAGAGATATGCACAAATCCCTCAGTAATTCAGTTTAGAAGAAATGTGCAGAAGAACCCTGGTGTTTGATCACCTCGCATTCACAAAATGATTTAGAAAATGTTCCACCTAAGGAGGTCTGCTATACATTTGACAGTGAGAGAGTATGTGTAGCTTGAGGCAAGCCTCTTGAAAACCTAAAGCATACAGAGGTGTTTAAAGTAAGAGAGATATTGAAAAATACCAAAACCGCAATACTTTATACAGCATAATCTGATAAACAACTCGTTCACCCATCCAAAAAGCCTTTCAAATGAGCATAACATTTGGTCTCCTTGAGTTCAGAGTATGCTCCAAAATCCTCATGTACATGCATGTACAGGTGAGGATTGACAGTGTCTGTGGCTACAGGAAGTTATAATTGCAATTTTAATCACTTGGGGTTTCATCGACCTAGATCATTCATGGAAATGATGATACCCCTAAGTCTTGAAGTCTACCAGTTCCAACTGGAAATCCACATATAATTATTCATATCTCATAATAACTATTTGTCACATACATAGTCAGAAATAAGCTGGAATGTATGTTGAGGAGACTGTCTAGTCATTTTAGTATTAAATAACACAGTATGACAAAGGAATCATCACAAAGTCACCATGATTAGAGCACAACTGCTGAAATGTGCCTAATGCGGTTTGATAATATTCTTCAAAAGGTGAATATGAAAGCTATTAAACAGAGCTTGCAGGTAGCCTTTAAAGCCTTAAGGAGAAGCATTCTGATAAGTAACTCATACATTTTGGGGATGTCTTGAGGGGTGATTTTTGAGGGTTAGGGTGTCCACATGACTCCCTGACACCTTGCTGTCTTAAACCCTGAGGCAAGGCATCCATACCTATCCTATGAGAGGAATTGAGAATAAGGATGGCAGTTGCGGATCCAGGGGGGGTTCGAGGGGTTCGACGAACCCCCCCTGGCTGGTGAGTCACTTTGCACCATCACGCCACCTGTGGACAAACATCAAAACTAATTGTTTTCTTGCAAAATTGCAATTCTCCTTCTTTTGTTTCCCCAGGCCTCGAGCAAGCAACAGGCTGATTGGTGTCAGCCATGAACATCCTGTTTGAGGGGATTATCTGCCGTTGACCGGCGGATACAGAATTGCAGTCCAATTGTTTGCAGACTAAGAATAACTTGGGAAACCTGACGTTTGTTAGGTGAGGGGGGGGGGGGAGGGGTTCGTTGATTCTCAAACTTCTAGATCACTTGATTCCTTAGTCTAGTGAATACAGTATTAAAGTCCAGTTGTTTGCAGATTAAGTATAGCTTGGGAAACCTGAAGTTTGTTAGGCGAGGGTGGGGAGGGGGGTTCGTTGATTCTCAAACTTCTACTTGTAGATCACTTGATTCAGTTCTTTAATCTAGCAGATACAGAAATATAGTCCAGTCGTTTGCAGACTAAGAATATCTTGGAAACCCTGAAGTTTGTTAGGTGGGGGGGGGGGGGGGGAGGGGGTTCGTTTGTTCTCAGACTTCTAGGTCACTTGATTCCTCTAAAATACTACTAGCCAACAGATATATAAATAACCAAATTTAAACACCTTTTGAACCACAAGATGAATAACCACATCTTAACACGTTTTGAGGTGGTTTAACAATCTGGGAATCCTAAGAATGTAGGTGATAACTGAAGTGTTATTTGTTGACTATGTTTAACTGATGTTAGTCTTATTGCAATAAGCATCAGTATTATTTGGGGTTAGTTTAAGAGTGGTTTGATATGCCTAACGTGCATATGTCTTATGTCTTGTATGTATAAAACAGGAAATGTGAAAAAACAGGGGCGGATCTAGGATTTGAGAAGGGGGGGTTCAATGTAGTTCCGAAAAGTGACACTGGTGGCGCCACTAACAATTATTTATGAAAACACCAGCAGGAGTCAACTGCAGAGAACTAAAAAGAATAATTTCATGAGATATAACCAAAAAATAATAGTCATCTCATAATAGATGATATAACAAAATATATTATGGAGTAAGAGTGAACTTTTAATTGAAACGCATATTTCATATAAATTATGATATGCACAATCGGATTTGGTGATGGCCGCATGGTGAATTAGATAAATAAAGAAGTTATTCTTTGTCTTTTTCTGTTTTCTAAGAAGTTATGTACATCTTAAATTGTATTTTTTCACATTTCCTGTTTTATACATACAAGACATAAGACATATGCACGTTAGGCATATCAAACCACTCTTAAACTAACCCCAAATAATACTGATGCTTATTGCAATAAGACTAACATCAGTTAAACATAGTCAACAAATAACACTTCAGTTATCACCTACATTCTTAGGATTCCCAGATTGTTAAACCACCTCAAAACGTGTTAAGATGTGGTTATTCATCTTGTGGTTCAAAAGGTGTTTAAATTTGGTTATTTATATATCTGTTGGCTAGTAGTATTTTAGAGGAATCAAGTGACCTAGAAGTCTGAGAACAAACGAACCCCCTCCCCCCCCCACCTAACAAACTTCAGGGTTTCCAAGATATTCTTAGTCTGCAAACGACTGGACTATATTTCTGTATCTGCTAGATTAAAGAACTGAATCAAGTGATCTACAAGTAGAAGTTTGAGAATCAACGAACCCCCCTCCCCCCCCCCCCCCCCCCCCCCCACCCTCGCCTAACAAACTTCAGGTTTCCCAAGCTATACTTAATCTGCAAACAACTGGACTTTAATACTGTATTCACTAGACTAAGGAATCAAGTGATCTAGAAGTTTGAGAATCAACGAACCCCTCCCCCCCCCCCCCCCTCACCTAACAAACGTCAGGTTTCCCAAGTTATTCTTAGTCTGCAAACAATTGGACTGCAATTCTGTATCCGCCGGTCAACGGCAGATAATCCCCTCAAACAGGATGTTCATGGCTGACACCAATCAGCCTGTTGCTTGCTCGAGGCCTGGGGAAACAAAAGAAGGAGAATTGCAATTTTGCAAGAAAACAATTAGTTTTGATGTTTGTCCACAGGTGGCGTGATGGTGCAAAGTGACTCACCAGCCAGGGGGGGTTCGTCGAACCCCTCGAACCCCCCCTGGATCCGCAACTGAAAAAATACAATTTAAGATGTACATAACTTCTTAGAAAACAGAAAAAGACAAAGAATAACTTCTTTATTTATCTAATTCACCATGCGGCCATCACCAAATCCGATTGTGCATATCATAATTTATATGAAATATGCGTTTCAATTAAAAGTTCACTCTTACTCCATAATATATTTTGTTATATCATCTATTATGAGATGACTATTATTTTTTGGTTATATCTCATGAAATTATTCTTTTTAGTTCTCTGCAGTTGACTCCTGCTGGTGTTTTCATAAATAATTGTTAGTGGCGCCACCAGTGTCACTTTTCGGAACTACATTGAACCCCCCCTTCTCAAATCCTAGATCCGCCCCTGGATGGGTAGCTTATCTCAGAGCCTTCTAGTTCTCATTGGGGATTCTACAGCACTTTGCACTCAGTTCCATTGTACACCTAATGGCAGCTATTCTTATCTTTATTAAATTGCAATTAAATCAACTTCCTTTGGCCTCTGACCTAGATTGAAGTACATGTACCTAGACCTTGGCAGTAAGACAACCTTAATACCCTTTAGGAGATGCAGTGAATATATTCTACTACCTTTCAGATGATTTACTAAACCTTTTCACAGACTTGTTACTGAAATCAATCATTCACTTCAAATTCAAGCTATTTGAGACAAGGAGTGACAATCCTGTATCTGTATGGATAGAACTATGGAGTCATATGGAAAAGTGACTTGTTTACTGTACAGTTGATTTTTTGGTCATAAATGGGGAAAGTAATAGAAAAGTAATAGAAAATTACTTATTACTTTTGGGGTCAGTCTATTACAATTACTTATTACTTGAAGGTTTTGACCATCTATTACTTATTACAGGCAATTACTTTGAAAATCAGGCTATTACCTATTACTTTTCTATTACCTATTACTTATTACCCCATGTCTGGTAGTAGTAGTAGCAGTAGTAGTAGTAGTAGTAGTAGTAGTAGTAGTAGTAATTGTTGGTAGTGGTAGTAGTAGTAGTAGTAGTAGTAGTAGTAGTAATAGTAGTAGTAGTAGTAGTAGTAGTAGTAGTAGTAGTAGTAGTAGTAGTAGTAGTAGTAGTAGTAGTAGTAGTAGTAGTAGCAGCAGCAGCAGCAGCAGCAGCAGCAGCAGCAGCAGCAGTAGTAGTAGTAGTAGTAGTAGTAGCAGTTAAGTAGAAGTAGTAGTAGTAGTTGAAGTAGTAGTAGTAGTTAGTTAAAGTAGTAGTAGTAGTAGTTAATTATAGTTAGTTATAGTAGTTAGTTATAGTAGTTAGTTATAGTAGTTAGTCATAGTAGTAGTTGTAGTACAGTAGTAATCATAGTCGTAGTAATACATAGTAGTAGTAGTACATATAGTAGTAGTTGTAATAGTACACAACTCAAAGATGAATCTAGATGGTACAGGCTTGAATGGGTGACCCAAGCCTTGGTTTTGAAGATTGGAGTGCCTATGATTGGGTGTTGTACATTTCAGCCGCATGCGATGAAGGCAGTTACCTGGACGCTACCTCGAAGGCCTGCAAGAAGTGTCCTGTCGGGCAATATCAAGATAAGAAATGGCAGGCTACGTGTCAGAAGTGCACATCCCCACTGAGCACGGTCGGAGAGGGCAGTAAAAAAGCAACCGACTGCCAATGTAAGTCAGGCCACGATACTCGTTACATTTCACAGACGGATATGCATTTTGGGATCTTTGCTTGCAGAAAGTTTTCAGAACCTCTGGGCCCTAGCTGCTGCTGGCTCCTCCTCCTGCTGCTATCATAGTTAGCTTCACAAAAGCCTGATGGTGGACCCAATTTTATTTTTTAACTGGTGATTTCTTTTATCAAGTCTCTATTTTTGAAAAATATTATGTCACGGCAATCAGCACTGCCATCTTATATTTCTTATGCTTGAGATGCAGTCTCTTTTTTTGCGAATTGGCAATGTGGGGAAGCATGGCATTCTGAATGTTGGGGTTAGCAAAACTTTTCCATTACCCAGGCATCCTATCTAATGCTGATAGTTAAGTTACCATACAACCTAATCATACCTAATCATTTACCTGTATCAACTAGCATCAAAACCTGTAATGTCAAACTAATTGTTATTACTAGTGCCACCTTCAGGGCTGCCGACAACAACCAATTTCTTTATTTGATTATTGACATTCTTTTTTTCGATTCCAATAGTTTCAATTTAATTTTGGAGAACACAAAGCATGAAGTATTTATCATTTTCACATGTATCTAAAGACAATTAAAGTTTTCCCATTATTTTTGGGTGAAAACTTGATATAAAATTCTTATCAGTGTTGGCTAAAAAGGTAAACGAATGATGACAAAGCCCAAAATACTGTGGTCATTCTTTTATAGATTAACTGACCTACTAATTAACAGGGCTCAACGCTAGCAGTGAACTGCTTGCCCTAGGCTAGTAAAAATCCCCCCAAAACAGCTTCGGGTCAGTAAAAAGAAGTCAACTGGACCTATAGAGCCAGTAAACATTTGGGGATATCATGTTAACAAGTCTCCCCTCAAAAATGTCCCCAATTGTTTTTGAAATAAATGAGGATTAGATAAAAGAAAATAAATGTTGTCAGTGGATTTTATAATTTTATACGATGTGTTTTCTTCTTATGTTAAAGAAAAATTTGCAGGACCTGTAGATCCTAGGGGTTACTGGTCCTACGGGGCGTGTACTATTCTGAATAAGCATTGAGGCCTGATTGACATGATATTCTTTTCTGATTAATCGGAAAATCATATTGATTGATGGATTCTTCTCATATCAGTTACCAATAACTACCTGCACGTGTCTTTGTCTTTTAGTATCTTGTGCTCCCGGGAAGGAAACCAATACAGATAGGACGGCTTGCACAGACTGTCCTGCTGGCAAATATAAAACTGCAACAGGACTGGCACCCTGCACTCAATGCCCCAGCGAGAGAACCACAGAGGGCACAGGAAAGATGGCTGAGAAAGACTGCAGCAAGTGTGAGTCTACCTTAACCCTCCCAAAGCTGAGAGTACTTTCTTCCAATGCACAAGAATGCAAATATTTTTGAAAACCATCTAAACCCTGTCATGTTGGTACTCATTGGATAGCCTTCATGGAGTACTTTCATATAACTACCCACATGCCAGGGCTTCAGTGATTTTTCAGGATCTTTGCATTATTTTGTATTGGCCAACTTAGCCACCAGCAGCATAAGGGTTAACCCTTCCAATGCTGAGGTTACTTTTGTCCACAGCACAATGACACAACTATTTTTAAATCCATCTAAACCTAGCTGCTATGTTGGTGTTCATTTGAAAGCTGTTCCTGAGTGCTCTCAGATGAGTACCCATTTGCTAGGGTTTCAGCATCATTTTGTATTGGCCAAATTAGTCACCACCAGCATGAGGGTTAAAACATTACCGGTAATGCTCGTGGCGACCAAAAAACAAACGTGAAAATTTCAGTGAAATCTTTCATACTAAAGCATCTTTGTGAAAGTATTTGAGGAAGAAATGTTGATAAGAACTATAGCAGCAACTCAATCTCCTTCAAATATCTTATTTTCAAAAGTGCCATGAATCCAAACATTTCCCGGAGGAACTCTTTCAAGAGCATGTATGGGATAAACCATTTGCATCAGGAGTGTACGCTGTCTAATGTAATATGCATGCAAACCAGTTACATTTATTGTCTCATTACTTTGTCTTGCAATCTGGAAAAGTGTCTATCACCAAAGAATGATAGTAATAATAATAATCAACTTTTTCATATAAAACAGAAAACCTTAAATCTTATTGACACTCAATGGATTTGGTTTGATTACACCTGTGGATGATTATGAGTTGTGAATTTTATTTTATTTTACTTGCTCATTAGATTGACGAGTTTTTT
Source organism: Maea johnstoni (assembly GCA_963942565.1). NCBI lineage: Eukaryota > Metazoa > Annelida > Polychaeta > Spionida > Magelonidae > Maea > Maea johnstoni. Next base: position 62,910,500 of record OZ012685.1, on the reverse strand, counting down.
TCAGGTGATTGATGGAATTATTTTTACAATTTTATTCCAATTATGCAATTTAAAAATTATTTTGAGAATTATAGTTGCCAAATATATTTTTTTCAAGTCTGCCAAAACATATTCAGGAAGGTTCGTTAAAGTTTTTAAAAAATCTTGGGGTCTTGGATTGACTCGACTCCTATTGATTTCTTTTTAGGCAGGATTGTCGTTCACAGCAGAACAACAACTTCAGCTTTGTTTGCCTGAGCTGAGTGCTTATATGTTAACATAATAATTTCTTGTCTGTTGTAGTTTATTGCAACGAGGGACGGTATTATGACACAACCAAAAAAGCTTGCAGCGATTGTCCTCTCGGGAAATATCAAGAATCAAAGGGCAAAGAAGAGTGCACACAATGTCCTTCAAAACAAACCACCGAAAAAGTTGGTAGCAAAGGGAAATCTGATTGTATACGTAAGTAAATCACCACCAGAAAGGAGACCTGCCCTATAGCTACCATTGTATTACAATGGGGAGATAAAAGAAGTAAAATTGCAGGGGGCTCTGTGCCAGTTTTGACTTCCAACAGTTTTTATGATATCTATAGTCTTAAACATCCTATTTCACCTTCTTGCATTACAGTGCTTATGATTATTACGACAACGAAAAATGATAAATGAAGAAAATTGTAATAATAATAATAACAATTATAATGATAATAATAATAATAATAATAATAATAATAATACAAATAATAATGATGATGATGATAATAATGATAATAATAATTATCATTATTATCATTTTATTATTATCATTATTATTATTATTATCATTATTATTATTAGTAGTAGTAGTAGTTGTAGTAGTAGTAGTAGTAGTAGTAGTAGTAGTAGTAGTAGTAGTAGTAGTAGTAGTAGTAGTAGTAGTAGTAGTAGTATCATTATTATTATTATCATTATTATTATTATTATTATTATTATTGTTATTATTATTATTATTATTATTATTATTATTGTTATTATTATTATTATTATCATATTATCATTTCATAAGGGGTGGGATTCACACTTAGTTTTGCCATTGACCATCAGGTGGTGGAATGTATAAGTTTAGGGGTTGACCACTTCTCAAGTCACTAAGCTGTTAATGTCCATAAGGTGGTATTAGCCCCTGGAACCCAACCCCTGATAATGTTAGTAACATTCTTAAGAACAGATTAAGAACCATGTGAACATGGTCACACCAGCTGCAGATTATATAAGACACTTATTTTTGGATGTGCAGTACTTTATATGCACAATATTAACATGATATACAGTATATATCAGGACTAGAAGACTAGAGAGGGAACAGACTTGATGCAGGAAGCATGACTTAGGTAATTACTAGTCTGGAGTGGATACGGAAAACACAGATGGAGACAAAAGACCCAGGGGCAATGGGTAGCCGAATCTTTCCCAAGGTTCTTCTTAGGGAGTTGACCTGCCAGGACAAATGCACTAACTGATCCCAATCATCAATACAATATGATGAAGCATGGATTCGACGACAAGCGAAGCTCTTAACATAGCTGCAATCTTCTACACGTAGTGCCAGCATGTATATTGCAAGCTATGTAGTTAATGCTGAAAAGAACAATGGCGCGCGTGTATCACTTACACGTTTTTGGCGCCAGTTTCTAAGGAAAATAAATGCTGCACGTCACAACACACGCATATTACCATTGTTGAATTAGTGCATATAGGCTTTACGGTAAAACGCGTATATTTAATTTCTCTTTTTTGTCTGCTACCGTGGGTGGTTAAAACATATCCATATTTTATGTTTCTAGGCCAGAGAACAAGGACTTAGCCAGGACCCGTCCTACCTGTCTTTTGGACAGGTAGTTTACTAAAAACTTCCTGTTAGGACAGGCAAAAATGTCTATAAAGATTTTTCAATTTTGACCTTTGGGGGGTAATAACCAAATATATTCCTAACAAACCACCTTCTATGACATAGCTGAAGTGTACTTTGCCCTTTTTAATACACTAGGCTATTAAATGTAGCTGGTATGAGGATTTGAGGTAGATTTTGTAGCTAAATCTGGATGGGCAGAAATTTTAAAATTGCTTTTTTGGACAGGCATTTTTGAAATCCTGGCTAAGACCCGACAGAGAATGGGCCAGGGAATGAGCATAACAAAACTCAGTATTTACCCATTTCACGCGGCTCTGACGTCACTTCCTTTTTAAAAGCAGGACCCGGACGCACCATAATTTGGTTGATAAAAATTGAAGGCCATCGTCCTTCTGACAACAATGAGGTATCTCGCGCATTACCATTTTAAGCGCTTCGCTCGTTATAATCTCCTTTGAGGTCTAAGCATGAGTGGGTTAAATTCTTGTGTTTCAGCTGACTGTGACTCGGGCACGGAGTTGGTCAAGGATAAAACCAGCTGCCAGAACTGTCCAAAAAAGAAATACAGGAAGAAGGGAGAGAGTGTCACATGTCTGGACTGTCCTAGCGGCAAGACAACCAAGGAAGAGGCGGCCAAGTCTATTAGTGAATGTAATATTGGTAAGTATACCTCATAATGATAAGCTCCACTCTGCACCTTGCCACTGATTGGTCAATTTTTTTGATGTAGACTGGACTGTAATTGTGATCCTAACAATGCTTTTCACAACGTTCATTGTTAGGAGACCAATATTAATCCTGTATTGGGATCCTAACAATGCTTTTCACAACGTTCTTGTTAGTTCATGGTTAGGAGCCCAATATTTTACGTTTAAGTGCCATAGCAACCATTGTGGGGCATACCACATTCTCAGCCAATAGAGGCTGCTTTACCATTAAATATCTCGAAGATTAACTGGCAGGAAGCAATAAAAATGGTTTATGGTATGTAACTTGCCAGTTCAAGTGAGAAATCCTTGCCACTCACTCTTGGTGAGTCAAGTCTGACGAAGAGATTTCTCTGATGTCTGCTGCAAGAACCTTGAACTTGAAACAACTTGTGCTTATTGTAATTCAAAATTTATGTGGGGGTGAGTTGATGATGAATTTGTTAACCTTGTTGTGAAATTGATACATGGCTGATGTCAGCATTCAGCTAGGACTTTCATTACAGCACAATGCTATACCCTAGTGAAATGTTAATATAAAATATCTTTCCAGAGGTATGTGCCGCAGGGACTTTCATTACGATTCTGGGCTATACCCTAGTGAAATGTTGATATAAAATTGATAAATATAGCCACAGTCTATTGGCATATTTCTTTTCAGATGTATATACCATAGGGACTTTCATTTCAGAACAAGGTTATCCTATTGAAATATTGATATACCACGCAGTCTACCTGCATATCTTTTCAGATGTATGTACCCCAGGGACTTGCATTACAATACAGGGCTACCCTTGTGAAGTATTCGTATACCACAGTCTACTTTTCTGTGTTTTCAGATGTTTGTAGACCAGGCACCTTCATTCAAGATAGCAAGTGTGAAGATTGTCCACAGGACCAGTACAATGCAGGGGTGGACCAGACGAAATGTACTGCCTGTCCTCAAGGAACAGGAACCCTGAGCAAGGGAGCTAAATCCGATACTGAGTGTAAAGGTAAGTGGGAGGTAATTCATAACATTGCATGTGGTTACTGGCTCATCTGATGATTACCATATTCGTCCGATTAAGCGCACATGACCGAATAAGTGCACAGGGCCTATTTTTCATGGTTAGAGGGGGAATGGTCAGCACAACTGTCAGGAAAAACTCGTAAAACTTCCCCCCAGAAGAAGTAAGAAAAGCGAAATCACATACCTTTCCTCTTGCTGTGTCTGCAAACCAGAGCTGAATTCCGCAATTTCAGCAGTTCCTTCGCGCTCTCACTGTTCATATTCGCCGCATGATCGTGCTATTGACCAATTAACAATCTTTTCACATACGGGATTGTAACCGCGAGGGTCTAAGCAAACTGAACAGCTAGAGCGCGAATGGTGAATCGGCAATCATTGTGGTGTGCGGTAAAACGGAGGATTGCCAACACCCCTTCTACAGAAAATTTTCCCAACCTCTACCCGCACCATGAGCTTAATTGGTCTATGAACACATGTCAGCTAGGGCTAAACAATACCTAGAGCAAACTTTTAGTACAGCCTTGACATGTTTGTGCTAGCTATGAAACACGTAGGAAATATAATTCTGAGCAATACCAAAAAATGACTTCATACATTTATATCACGCCCTAAACTGCCACGAAACCAATCTTGGTTTTGTAATATATATTTCTAAACTTGAGATTTTAGGCATTTCTAGATATAGCACCCTTTATAGGATAAAATACAAGGGTAATTGAAAACATGTCTACAGCAATTTCATGAAATCGTTTGTTTGAAGTATGCAAATTATTAGATAAATCCCAAATCCAATTGAAACTTTGTTTTTTTGAGAATTGAGCTAGTACATTTGTACAAACTGCCACCCAGGTTGAGGGAATACAAAAGCAGTTTTTTTTCCTTAAAGAAAATGATCAAACATTGCCATGCTTTACCTATAAAGTCTTTATACAGTGCAGATGTGTGTAGAAATGGAAAAGAAATTATAATTGATATTTGACCTTTCAGATGGATGCAAGATACCTCAGTTCTGTAAAAATGGTGGAACATGCGAGAAACAGGATGGAAAAGTACCAGCAAGATGTAAATGTCATTCTGCCTTTAGTGGCTTACGGTGTGAGGTCAAGAGAGATAAAGGTGCGTATAGACTGGTCTTGTCACTTAAATTTGAATTCTCATTTATACCCACTTTTTCTGCCATATTGGGGCTTAGCCTTGTGAAATCAGTTGTAAGTGGTGGAGGAAACCAGAGTACTCTGCGAAAAAAAAAAACTGCCTCAATATTCCCACTTACCCCTGATTAAGTCACTGGCAAGAGTCTCACATGCCATGGCCTTGATTAAAAACCTAGGCAGTGCATGGTGAGAGACAATGAGCGATCAGTGGCAATGCCCTAGACAACAAGGCTATAGGGGCAGCCCTGTCAGTGGAGTCAATGTACAAAGTTCCTTGATGACTGAGTGTTCTTAATCAAGCAATCCTGAGTGATAATGAGATAGGGGCATTCAGTTAGTGAAGCATACATTTAAGTGCATAATAACATTATTTCAAACTATCCTTAACAGGATGCAATATGTCTTTTCGTGTTTTGGTAATTTCTTTGGAAAATCATACTTTATTTAATAGTTTTGTCAATAGTATCAAAGGTCCAGATGGAACTCGCAAGCATGTATGGGCTAACATATTTTTCTATCAGTATGCAGTTTAGTTCTATGTATGTCTATTGTATCACTTTATGCAATGCAGTTTAGTGCCATGTATTGTTGTTGTATCACTATGCAATGCAGTTTACTGCCATGTATTGTTGTTGTATCACTCTGCAATGCAGTTTAGTGCCATGTATTGTTGTTGTATCACTATGCAATGCAGTTTAGTGCCATGTATTGTTGTTGTATCACTCTGCAATGCAGTTTACTGCCATGTATTGTTGTTGTATCACTCTGCAATGCAGTTTAATGTTATGTATCGTTATTGTATCGCTTCATGCACTGCAGTGCATGCTATAATTACATGACTGTAACTGTGAATTAACTTCTATTCGTTGAGCACTGGAAGGTTGGCCTACCCATGACATCAATATTCAGCCAATCAGAAGCATGTGCACAAGCCTGTCATACAGATAATTAGGGAATCAGAATGCAAGAAAGAATTCACTTCCAAAGGTCACACTCTGTGACGTAGAGCCTTTTGGGTCTTTTTTAAAATTTCAAATGACATAAGTGCAAAGGTATGTTATGATATAAATAGATTATGGTCTACCGTGATGGGCTGCCTGATCGACCCATCATTGTCATGCCTTGAAAAGGTCAAAAGTCACACCACAAGCCAAAGATTGCCGAACATACACAGAAATGTGCAATTCCATACATTTACCCATGAATGTCTTTCTGAGCCAGACATTTTTTCGGATTTTTTAATGAGAGATTTTCATTAGGACTTGACCAACAATCCTCCCACATAAAGTTTGTGAATTTAAATTTAATTCCAAAGTTATTTACAATTTTACAAGAGTTTGATGGCATTATTTTTTGAAATCCCAAAGCATGAAAGGGTTAAATCTGATCTGAAAATCCTGTTCAGAATTTCAATTTGAAATTTTGATTATCGTAACTTTTTTGCCTGTTCAGGCTAAATCATGACAAGCCAATTGTAAGTGGTTGAAGAGCCCAAAGTCTCCCTCAAAAACCACTGCCCAATCCCAAGTGACTGGCAACTCTTTCACAAGCCTCAGCTGTAAGAGATAGCGAGCATTCAGTGGTGGTGGCCATCAGTGCAGGCATATCATATTTAGAGATGCTGAGTGTAGATTGCTTGCTGTTTCAGTGGCTGAGAATATGCCTGCTATAATTGGTGGTACAGTTGGAGGAGTGTCAGCAGTCATCATCATAGCTGGAATCCTGATAGCTGTAAAACTGTAAGTTGCTACAGCCTTAATTATTCTATGAATATTCTATACATAGACTAGAGGTTGTCATAAATACATGACAAGTTTATAAATCAGCACTTTGATTGATTTGATTCTCCCATTGAAAGATATCTAGTAACAATAAACACTGTCTAGCACTAGCACTTACGGTAGTGGAAGGTTTTTTCCACAAGTAACAAGAAAGTGAGAAATTTGCTTTCATTCAATTCGCTGAAACAGGATTAAAATGAAGCACTCTTTTTGAATGAAATTAGTCTGTATATAATATCTACTCTTCCAAATTATTTCCAATTTGGTTTTAAAAAACTATGCACGATGGAAACAGATTATATACAGTTCTTTCTAAAACAGAAAATTCAGAGGGAGACCTCGATTGACCTCCACCCTACCGTAATTGCCAAAGAGTAGTGGCCTATTCTAATTGATCACGTTTTAAATATGCATAATGTAACAATGATATTATACTTTGTGTACTTAGAATTTACTTCATACACTAGAATAGATCTGAAATAAATATTCACCATCTGTCACAAAAAGCTTTATTTTCTCAGGGTTCTAAATACCTCAGAGAACGGGACTAATTTTTCTGGGTAAAATCATACTTTAAAAAGATGTTTCATTAGCAACAAAAAAATAATATCTTTTATGTGACAACTGGCGTTCTTTTTTTCTAACTTTCAGACTGCAAAAACCAAAGGTACCGTTTCCTCAAAACAGCGTGTATGGAACCCACCCAGGCAGCCAGCCCACCATGCCCAACAGACCGCAAGGCCCGCCACACTCACAGAAGAATGGATTTATGTTCTACAATGAACAATGAAAAGGGCTCTCAGTTAGAGATTTCAGCCCTATTAGTTTTTCCCTGTAATTTGTCACAGGCCTTACAGACTATTCATTACTGGCCTTTTATATACCAGTGTATTATATCCCAGGCGTGCACTTTAGTTCAATATCCTTTGTTAATTAACCTAAATAATTTCTAAAAAAAAAAAAAAGAACTAATACTGAAAGTATGGATTCTGGAGTAGTTCTGAGCATGCTTTTTGATAATTGGAAATAACATGAATGTGTGTGTAGTGTACATGGCTACATAGAATTGATCTCTTTGCCTTGATCATCAAAGAGTCCATTCTTACATGTAGTCAGGGAATTATACAAATTGAATTTTTAACTACAACTTACTTTTATTTTGTCCATAACCCATGCATGTCTGTAGCACCAAAAGCACCTTGACTATTTTAGTAATATCTATGTGACCAGATCATTTTTTTTGGAAAATATTTGAAAAAATGTCTGTCAGAACCCAACCCACAACCTTCCTTCAAATGTTTTGTGACTTAATTCTTCATTCTAAGGTTTTCATTATAAATACATTTAGTCCAGACATTTTAGAGGCAATTTAATAATAGAACAGAGGGTTCCCTTCACAGGTACATTCAACATGACACTGTTGAACCTCTGCATCACTGCCTTTTGCAACCGAACCTGTGAATCCAGTTTCACAGGATCAGTTGCTTAGAAATCATATGTTCAAGCATTCTTAATTACTGTATATGCCCCTACTTTATTGTCGTCTTCAGACCTTTACCTTCAAAGAGATAAAATTACATGCGAAGTCATGTAAGGCAGGCTATGAAAGCTTGGCTCTCATCCAAATATGTCCAGTTAGTATCCTACATTGTTAAGTTTAGTAATCCCTTCTATTTGACTATTTTTGTTAAAATGTGCCTTTGAATGCCTGAATGACACTTTATATAGTTAGGGGTGAAGAGAAGTGTTGGACATTTTGATTAAATAATTTCCTTTCTGACACCACCCTCAAATTCACATGACCATTTCTATCCAAACACAGATAACCTATTTAAGTTTCAATTCAAAGATATTCCAATTAAACTAAAACCAGTGAATTTGATTGTTGACATATGATTTATCTGTACATAGGTATTTCATTTAAAGAAGTAACTCTGAGTGTGTCTGCTCTTTAAGCAAGTTTCATATTCAGAAGGGTTTTTAATGTAATCTTAAGTGTACATCTTTTTCTCTTACTGTTCCCAGTATTTATCTAGATTAAATAATGTGTTACCCAGGGTTATAGCGAGAACTGATGTGTGAATGGTTTGTATTACAGTATTACAGCTCAGAGTGTATCCAACTTACCTGATGATAATTTCCCATTTGGGGTCTTCTTTAATACCCTCTGTGATTTGATAGTAAGGAATACTTTTTTTAGACCCAGGATGATAGAAATACTTCACTGTCTTCTGTCTCCAGTGACATATTTTTTATAGTTTAAAAATTGTGTTTCAAGTTTGATAACATTTCAGATGTAATCATGTAACCTCATGTGATATGCAAGACTTGGATGGGGTTTATTTGACTTATTTCCAAGACTCAAGAGTTTTCAACACTAAATTTCCTGCTTCCTGTCTTTTTTACGTGATAAAAAATTTAACTGACAGAGTATTTCGTTGTGGAAATTTTAGCCAATCAGAATCAAATGAGTTTAATGTAATACCTCTTGTATAGCGAAGAAATTCAAAGATTAGCAGTTTCTGTATATTTAGCTATAAACTGAACTTTTTAGCAGAAATTCAAAGACATTAAGGGTCTTGGAAATAATTATGTATATTACATTAACCATTGGTGAAGGTTCAAAGAAGAAAGTCCCTAACAATTTTAGGCAATTCACATAAGCAATTTACAGAAATATTTGACCTATCAGGAAGACACCAGATTTATTCTTAATTTTAGGGCCTTGTATACTTATCAACTAGTGTTTATAAGTTAAGAATTATATTATTGATGAGAAACACAAATAAGGATGTTGTTTGCCTACAATATAGATGTGTGTATGTATATTTCCAAAAATATGGACACTGTACATTATGTACACAGATAGAATTATAAATATATGTAGTGTCATCATGTATGTAAACTAACAAACTAATATTTCATACTCTGTGAAAACACAATAAAATAACAAATAAACAAATTATGCCATATTTTCCTTTTGATTTTCCGACTGCAAACATTTCCAGGAGTTAAAGAGAACTACTCAGGACTGTTGATTATCCAAGTTAACTAATGAGGGCCAGTTGATCAACTTTGATAATCAACAGTTCTAAATTGTTTCCCTAACTTTAACTACCCTTTCAGGAGGGGTAGGATTTGTTTGCCTAACCTGGGGCTTATCCTGAGCACCTTGAGTATTCTGTGCCAACTCGAATTGGATTGTATATAACTCGTACATGTTTCTGTGGTCCCTATTTGTCTGAGGAAATTGAGGTCACCTGATAGGGAACAACCTGTGACTTGGACGGCCAGACGGGCTACTCAAGGTCTTGCTACAGGGTTGTGTGTCAACCTCATGAATATATCCGGATTCTCTTATCCCTTCCAGTGCCACACATGCATATCTGCATCCATGGTAACAAAACCTAGAGAACCATGCATGCGGGATAATCAAATTAATTTCAAGAAGATCCTAGCTCGCAATTGTATAAGGCCCCTACATAGCACTTAAATTAGGTTCAATGTCAGAATGTTGTGCCCGATTCAAGGTTTTCTATGGTGGACCAAAGTTTTGAAATATCCTCAAACATGAACAATCTTGTAAGTACTGGATGTTGTCTGATAATCCCGAATACAATTTGGCATCCAACATTTGCAGGGAAAATTACAATTTGGACTCATAAGGGTTTAACTTCCCAACACTTATTGAACGTAGAAATCCAAACATGCGGACTCATACAGGAGCTGTGCCGAATACATCCCCTGATAGGGTGGGGACATAACTACTTCCCTCTTACTTAATATAGTTGGTATAGTAAGAAAATTTTAAGATTGGAGTCACTGCTAGCTAGGTTTAAGTTTGCACATTTTGAATTATTATGCCTTACATGATTCTTGATCCTGGTCGGTCAAGGGCCATTGAGTAGAAGTCATGTTATACTCAGTCTTTGGCGACAGTTTGTGGTCCCTCACAGCGGGATTCATTTAATTGAATGATTCCAACAACAGTAGGATTCATCTAATTAAATCAATATATATATAATTATATATATATATATATACATATATATATATATACATACATATATATATATATATATATATATATATATATATATATATATATATATATATATATACACACACATATATATATATATATATATATATATATATATATATATAAATGCAATAATTAAGGGGATTGGGTTTATCAACAAAACAACATTTGCATCTGTAGTACCCTTTACTAGTAAAACATATCATATACAAATTTATTCAGGAACATGTACATACATGTATGTACGGTTTGTGGAATTTCATGCCAAGTATTCAGATATTAATAGCATGCGTATGGATGGATCAAAGATGCCTAGCAGTAAAAAATGTAATCTGTTCAGATTAAAATCAGGCCAAGATCTTTTGACATCATTAGATTTGATTTTCTTTATCTAAAAGAATTCTGTGTTCAATATGAGAATTTCTATAATCAAAACCTAATAAACAAGTCAACCCCTCATAACCAAAATAATTAAAATTTTAACTAGTATATGATCACACTTGCTATCCCTTATCTTTTTTTTTTATTTCAGGTAGGAAATGTAACTGTTTCCTTGAACCCATCAGTGTTCACAGTGGTCAAAATCAGCCTGACAATTTTGACAAAATCTTGTAGGCAAAAGCATAAATAGGAAAGATATTTGACAGAGAATTGTTAATCTGAACATTACCAACAACTTTCCTTCATATATTTTGTAAAACCATTTTTGATTCTGAAGTTATTGTGGAAAGAATTATATATCCAGAAGTCTATTTTTGAAGGAACTAAAAGTATTAATGGGTTTAATTATTGCAGTACCCTGCAAATGTCCTATTGATCATGTGTCAGATTCTTCACATTCTTTGATAGATTTACTATTGCATACCAATCCATCTCACCCCTTAGTAAGTGTGATTTAACTGATGGAATTCAAAAGACTACAATTAGTTCACGGGGATTTTGAAATTTAAGGTTTAGTGTTTGCTCCAACAGCGATACAGTACCTGGTTAGGGGCTTTGTCAGAATAATAACATGATTGGCTTTGATTGCAGACCACCAAAATATCAGTTCATCAGTCATATTTGAACCTTTCTGGAATGCACAAAATATATTTTTGAAGTGCTCCATATTCAAGCAGATTTCTTGGCAGATTTTGGAGTTTTCTTAGCCGATGCAGGTGTTTTTGTAGCTGATTTGGGTGTTTTGCCTACAGACTTAGGTGTCTTAACAACCTTTGGGGACTTGGCAATTGTCTTGGGTGTTTTCTTAGCGGACTTGGGGGTAGCTTTAGCCTTAACAGGGGAAGGGCTCTTGCTTTCTGCAGCTGCTTGCCGTGTTTTCCTTGCTGATCTGGGTGTCTTAGTGACATTTGAACTCACTTCCGTTTGTTGCCTGGTGTTTTCTTTTTCAGACTTTGGTGTCTTCTTTGAAGATTTAGGGCTTCCAATGTCTTTAGTGAGAGCTTTTGGGGTTTTCTTTCCAGACTTGGGTGTCTTAGTGAGCTTGGCTGATTTGGGTGTCTCAACTTTGACCAAGGTTTTGGGTGTCTTTTTTGTTGATTTAGGTGTTTTATTAACTGGCGTAGTTGGAGTAGTTTTCCTTTTCTTGGGACTTGAGACCTCGGGTTCATCATCTGGTGACGCCTCAGCCTCTTCGGCTTCCGCTTCCTCTGAGGCTACATCTGCATCTGACATCTCCCCCTCGTCTGAACCTTCACCATCATCACCCCCTTCTCCTGCCCCTCTTTCTTTTACTCCCTTACTCTGCTCTTCCCCTTCTTCCTCCTCCTCATCCTCCTCCTCCTCCGGCTTGTCTTTGACAACTATCACATTTCCTTTAGGCGTGATACGTACTGGGCCTTCCTCGATAGTGGTCACATCTTCTGGCTCACCAAACTTCCTCTTCTTGGCGCGTCCTGGGAGGGTAATATTCTCTGGACGACCTGAAAACAACAACAACAACATGATCTAAGATAGGGAATTATACTTTTAAAAATCAATAGATTACAAGTTTAGAGGAACATCTCTATAGAAAATAAAAGCAAGAGTTTAAGATGACTGACAAATGACTGAAACCCTGGCACATGGGTACTCATCTGAGAGTACTCAGCAAGAGCTATCCAATGAATACCAACATGAAAGTCTATAAATGGATTTCAAAACACTTTGCATCCTTGTGCTTTGGACGAAAGTAGCCTCAGCATTGGAAGCGTTAGTACTTTCCTGAACAAGAAATGCTACCAAACCAGGATTTTAAGTCTTAAACCATGTATAAATGCTTCTACTTACTGATATCTGCGTATATAGGTAGAGATGGTGAGGTTCCTGTTTTGATGCACATGTTCCTGATGTTGATCTGCCCGCCAGGGACATTCTCCACCATGCGTTGTATAGAGGCCACCAGGTTCTCCACCACCTGCTCCTCCTTCAGACCTACATGAGCCACCGTCAACGAACTGCAAGGCAATACAGAAAGAGAAATAAGAATAACCACTCAAGAAAAACGTGAGAATATTGAGGCAAACATGTCGAGATGACACATATAGTGTAGTATTAATACATTCCAACACGCCAGATAGACAACATATTTCAACTAAAAGGTAGTTATCGCAGAAACCTTGCAAGTTAGATATACATTTCAAAAATATGAGTTTTTGTCTTTATAAACAGGTGGACTCTCCTAATAGGTGGTCTCTAAAACAAGGGTTCAATGTAGCAGTTATATACAGGGACACAGCTTAGTGTAGATCTGTGTTGAGCCAACATGACTAGTTTTTCTCAAATCTTATGCTTGGCAAAAACAATTGGAATTTGTACAAGAAACAACTAATATTCCACTAAGAAATATGACAGAAGTCAGCTAACAACAATCCTGGAAATGTAGCAAAATCTTAATTTGTTTTATTTCTAAGTTATTTTAGAAAGTAGCATATAACCATAGGGTACTTTACAGAACTCTTAGCATGAGTAAGATAACAGGTGACCACTAGACCAGGTTCTTATACATTATTGCCAATTATTTAGTAATGGAGTAAGTGTTTGTATTTTCAAGGGTCCTCAAACAGAGTGTAAATTTAATAGTTTTAAACAAAATATTGGTTTCATGGGTAAATATCCATGCATCTAGTCAGATTACAAAGGTATTGTTGGGTAAATGCCGTATTGATGACCCTGTGTGACCGGTTGCTACTAACATAAAGTACCCTGAGAAGCTGTGAGTCTACAAGACAAGTACTTACCATGAAGCCCCTTGTGAACCAATAACACATCTTGTGTTGTTGAGTGCCTTGCTCATCTCTGCCTTCAGGTCGCTGGCATTAAGATTTACTGGAAATGGTTGACTGAAAAACACATTAAACACAATAAATAAGATAGCTATACCTCTTTTCTGGCTTTTTTTCATTCTTTTCACAAAAATATGCACAGGACTACACTGATTTTTAGACACCCCCCCCCCCCCACAATTTTTTTTAGTTCATGGAGACCCCAAGCAATGATGTTTAATTTAGTTTTAGATCATCACCCCAATGTATTTGTCTTTGAACCTGTCTTTATTATGGGAACTAGAAAATAAAGACTACATCACCAAGAGACTTCATCATCATGCACTTTGTACTTTGGACGCCAGTACAATTACCATGCAATTTTCAGTATGTTTCTTCATTAATTTTTGTTAACAGTAGAAATGGGTTTAAATGGGTTTAAGTTTCATTCAGTTTCTCTAAAGCCATCTTCATGAAATAAGGATATTAATAATATATTATGCTTAATTTTAATAAGTAAATACCTGTTCATAGTAGAAATTGTGGTATTGTGGTCTGCCTTGAAAAAAAGGACGCCAATTTATTTTATAATTAGCCAATTTAGGGCACCCAGTTTCTAAATCTTGGCTAAGACCTTGATGCAGGGGTTACAACAATAAATGAAATGTTAAATTTAAGCTGTCTCAAGGTTAAATCTTAGGAAAAGAGAGGAATAGCGTAATCTATCAGCCAAGGAGGGTGTAGGAGTTGTAAATGAGGTAAGATTACTAAGATGCAAAATATAAACGAGAGAGATACAAAATTTCTTTACCGTTTTCTCTTATAAAATGCCTTGCCAAGCATTGTGGGCAGTCGGTGCAGAATGCGGTCATCTGCCAGGAAGACATCGTGCAGATTGGAAAGGTTCCTTTTGGCCTCATACCTGCTATAGTCCAGCTTGAGCGACCTCAGAGGAATGATCTGAAACAGAGGAGAAATTGTACCTATTTTTACTAGAATTATCTCGGTACCCAGCAACAGACCCATAACCAACGAGAATCAAGCCCTTTTCTCATGAGGCTCTAAATCACACAAAGAGACTATTCCTGAGTAGTCTGAGCTAGTGGACTTGACCTAGTGTGTTTTTCATAGAGGTATTTAGTTGATCATACTTGGAACAAGTGTCTGTGTTCTAGAAAACTCAGATTATGCATCAATAATTTCAGTATTGTTAAACAATAACAGTGACCTCTTTTTCCTCACATCACAAGGTAGTACTGTAATTAAGCTGGTAACTATTGAAAGAAATAAGAATTTACTCAAATTACAAGCCTATGAGTGCTATGACATGATAGTATGGCTGTCATTAATCCCCTTGGCAACAAAAGCATCAACAGATCTATATGTCCAATAGATGACCACTACCCATTGGGTATTAATTTTAGGAATAAAATTCAATAACTGTGTAATTAAAAAGTTGTGTTAATAATTATGCTTAAACAGCCTTCCATAATATTCATCATATCTGACTATGGCATGTGTCTGAATTTCATGAAAATTTTACAGGTACTTTTCTTTAGTTTTTCAATAAAAACAAACACAGAACACTGTCTCTACAATAATTCAGTTATTTAGCCTATATTGGGTTTATCAACATGTTATGGACACCAGCTGTCATATACATCTAAATTAAGTAGATATGCAGTTTTGATAAATAATAATGCCAGAATTCTGTTGAGTGTTAATACTAGGTCACTAATCTAACATGTAGCATATGGGTGAAATCCTACCTCAGATACAAATTTTACATCCTTCTCTCGCAGTAGGTCTTCGAAGTGGTCCTTTGTGGGTTCATAGTTGAGTGGTGCCTTCTTCCCTTCCAGGTCCTTGACTAACAGACACACGCTGGTGCTCTCCTTCAATAGGCCGTGTGGGAGCGCGCTGAAATACAACAACACATTGGTTTAGTTTTGATGTCTCTATATAACTCTGGATGGCAGATCAGTTCTCCAGGATTGTAGCTATCACACATTGCTTCCACTTCAGGAACTAAACTTGGTCTGAAATCCACTCAGGGTAGACCAGTGAGCAGGGTGACGGTCTTGGCCAGGATTTCAAAAATGCCTGTCCAAAACAGCAATTCAAAAATTTCTTTGTCTCATTTATATGTGTAATACGCTTGTAAACATTCTCTCATTTCAGAATCAGGGGTTGAACAATGCTTTAGAATTTAGGAGCAAATAGTAGAAGCTGCCCCCACAAGACTCCAGGTGGTCAGGGTGGTACAAACAGAGGTTCACTCGCGTCAGTCACGTGTGGTCACTAAATAGCCTACACTACTAGAGGCAGCAGTACATATTTAACTGAACGTTGCTCCCATTTCTCATTTTAGGGCTGTGATGTTGGTAACGCACTCAAAAAACCCTTCTCCTAGTTCATCACTCTTGTCCACTTTCTCAAAACTGTTATCTAATCCCTGTGCTAACTTAGCTGCTTGAGCTCACCTGAATAGGACCACAGTTTCTATTTTGCCATGTTTTACATCAAATGTTACCAGCATCACTGCCTTAAAAGGAATTCAACAAAGCAACACAAGTAATGTTGACCAATGCATGCGGAATTCTCCTCGTGTCATTTCCAACTTAAATATTTTTAAAACTACTTGTGTACACAGCAATTTGCAAAACATTTAAAGAAAAGTAGTTATTTGGCATTAATACCGTCAACCTTGCTTTTCAATTTTCTTTTAATTTTGTTTAATTTAATTATCATTAAAATATTCAAGCCATTTTGGAGCTCTACTGTCATTAATTGATTAACATAGAAAAACAACAATTTCTGACAAAAATTACTGCAGACAAATCCAGACGATCACCAGAAATACTTACACTTTAACCGTCTTTTTGAGTCCTCTGGCTATTTTCTTCACATTCAACTGCAGGTATATACTTTTAGCTTCATTTAGCAGCAGCGAGGATTTGTCATCAGTCTTTTTGACATATTGGTACAATGCTGAGACGGCCTTCTCAATCTGAAAATGAAAAATTAGGTGATGTGTAATTATTGAGTATATAAAGTGACGTCTTCTCCAGGAAGCAGCACATAGTGGATGTATAAAAATAAATAATCTGATTACAACCTTTTAAAACATGTATTTACTTTCAGTCACACAATGTCGGGGGGATTATATTGAGGAAGAAAAACTTAAAAGACTAAGTTATGGATGTTGCAGGTTATGGACTCCTCCAAATCTCATATGTGTACATATGTCCTTGCAAGCCTGTGCAAAACCACATCCGTTTGTAATGTATCATGTACCAAATCCATCAAATTTGTTTATGCTACTTAAAACTGATTTTGAATATGTGTAGATCTCCAACAAATGTGCTATATATATATATATATATATATATATATATATATATATATATATATATATATATATATATATATATATATATATATATATATATATATATATATATATTAGTGATGGGACGATGATCGACTGTAGTCGAAAGTCGTCAGCAAGTTAACAGTAACCAATTAATCGGCTGGAGACTTTACACCTAATTGTTAGTCGGTATAATAGCCCATTAAGCCAGCCCACATCCTCTAAGGTCAAAGGGTTCCTTGCAAGATATCCCACAGAGAAAGTTGCTTGTCTCACGTACTGACCTACTGGCCTGTTTATACCTTCTAAGAGCCAGCACTGTAATAGGTCTAGTATGGGTCATGCAAGTAGTAAGTAATAGCATACCAAGAAGTATACCTACTGACTCTGATAAAAACTGGGGTACTGAGCAAACTAGATATTTCAGATTCCTTCTAAATGTAGAAATATGAGTTGGATGAAATGTGTTCTATGATGTGTCTTTCATTATTTTTCTAAAGACATCTTTTAATGCCTTCATACATATTGTAAAAAGTATTTTGATTTATTAGAATACTGGTAATTTGTCTCTAAGTTACTGAATAAAAATAGGAAAGAAAACATACAAGTATATCTAACCTGCACTGTTTACATGTATATAATCCTTCATAGCATAAATCAAAAACACTTGAGAAAGTTTGATGCCAAGATAGAATAGATAATTTGAAATAGTACAATATTATAATAAGTGTTGACATGCTAAACTTAAGCTTTGACAAGCAAACATTCTCATGAAAGTGCGATGAACCGATTAATCGGTGATAGTCGGTTGGCCTAGCTGACTGATGATCGGTTGGGAAAATTCAACTGACTCCCACCACTAATATATATATATATATATATATATATATATATATATATATATATATATATATATATATATATATATATATATATATATATAGCACAATATGAAGGTTTACTTCAGGAGGGTGCAATGAGTCATCTGCCATTTTTGCGATCGGCGATTTAGGTAGTCCGCAATTTTCGGATCGGCGATTTTGACCGACATTCGTGCCAGGCACAAGTAAACGCGAAGGAGCTGACGTCATCGTTACCTAAAACGCTCCCGTGCTTACCCGAGTAAGCAGGTCCGGTTAGATCACCCAATCGGGTGAAATCTCCCGATCGGGATATTTCTCTCGATCGGGGTACATTGTCAATTATTGAGACGTGGCCACAAAACACTAATTACTTAAAGATTGAGCTCTTCAGCAGCCTGGTAGCTGCTGAGCTGGTATTTCCTCTACTCCCAGACGTCTGGGCAGCCTTGAGCTTACTCAATATATTTCCCAACAGGCCATTGACTCCGTTTATGTGCATTGCCGGGACACCCTGACAGGAAAACTTTAATAAAATCAGTTTCGGACATGGGATTCTGCTTTAAGTCAGTAATCCCATAGTTAATAAAGATATTATTAACTTCCATTTCCGATTTTTATTTTGGATGAGTGCTTTTCGGAAGGTCAACACAGTAAAAGTTGACCTTCCCATTTAGATTGAATATTATACCCCGAACGGGATACTTATCCCTAACGTGAAAAAACGTGGTTTGAGAAAAGTATCCCGAACGGGATACCCATGTCACATGATGTGAACTCTTCAGAAGGGAGGTAAAGATTATTGAGCTGGAGAATCATCCCGATCGGGAGATTTCTTGGTACAATGTATCCCGATCGGGAGATTTCACCCGATCGGGTGATCTAATCGGACCTGGTAAGCGCCGCACAAGTACTAGAGCACTGAAAAGTAAAGGTTGACATCATGGTGAGACGCAATGACGTCATGGTTTACAAAGTTGTAACTTTGAAGGGGAATTCCGAATGCAGAATTATCATTGACTTCGCAAGGGTATAGCTTTGTATACAAAGCTTTGCTAATGGCTTTGTACTCATAAGCTAAACCTGTTTAAAAAGGTCTACGACGAACCAACAGTGAAACATACTTTTCTTTCAAGTTTCAACTAAGCAGTTCGTCAATCCTGCCTAGTGATAACAGTTACTACTACTGTACTACTCACTCAGTCACTGCTGAACGACTTCATTTTGAAAGGGGTTTTGAAGAAGCAACCAGAATGATCTGCAGTGTATACTACCAGAATCGAAACAATGACAACATCTAAGAAATATCTGTGGGACCAGCAATCTGAGAACAGCATTACCTGACTTTTATCAATGACTGACGTCTGAGTAGTGGGTGCGTTCTTCCCTTCTGATGCCATGATTTTATTCCTTCACACACGTGTTTTAAGCTATGGCGAAGGGTTTCATGACCCGAATGTAACAGCGGCTTAAAATCATGCGTTAAATAGTTCGCCCAGGCACATTCGGCGATTATGATCGTGCAACCGTAAGAGAGCATTTCATTGGCGCAGCATTGGCGCAGAGGTGCATCACGCACATGGTACCGTATTTCATGTGGTCACTAATGCGACATTTGGCTAGGAACTAGTCAAGTAATATATCCGTGCGATGCACGGGATTTCATTCACACATTATAATGAGGATGAAAGAATCCCAGTAAAAAGGGGGAGTGGGAGAGGGGAGATTTTGCCCCCACCCCCTCCCCCAATTCTGAATACCCAGAACCCCTCCCCTCCCCCTATGCTGTACTTAAGGTGGGTCCAGTACTTAGGACATAAGCTAGCATTTTTTCATTTACAACTTGTAGGTGATTGTAAGCTATATGTTTTCTGAAAGAAGACCTTTTTAGCTACCACTCAATGCTACTTTGAATTGTCTTTTCTCAAATGTCATAGTTTTATTGAGAAAAATGTAAAATGTTATGTTTTCAGTTAAATAACTTTTAGCCCGCAGCAGCGGGTCAAAACGCCAATTTAACTTTAATTTTGACTTTAACTAAATTTATATAGTTTACTGGGTATTACAATCCCCTACAAGCTGTAAATTAAGAAAATGCTTGCTAATGTCCCATGTGCTGGACCCACCTTAATATTTTCCTTAATGTTAACCCCCACTCCCCCGAGTTCTGTATATCCAGGACCCCACTCCCCCCAAATTCTAAATAATTTTTATTAGATGGGTTATTAAACCGACTGTAATGAGAAAAGGAGAGGGGGTGTCTGTTTGTGGTACCACTCATGATTGATTCTAATCATATCATGTCACAACTATTTTTCGTTTGGCAATTCTTTTTAATGGTACAAAATATCAGAGCACCCGGATATCCCTACAACCACACACTTAGGGCTAATTAAACTATGCATCAATAGTTTAAAAGCTTGGCAAACAGATATACCTTGGATAAATAAGATATCAAGCCGGCTAATCCCTGCTAGCGCTCATCCTGCATCGTTTGGTATAAATAAGTCGGGCACTGACGTGACGCTTCTTATGGAAGCGAGCAGGAAAGATTAGCTGTGTTAGAAAGTAACGGGTGGAACTATGAAGTTTTGCGCTAGTAGATGTCGCAGCAGTAACAGAAAATGCTATTAGAATGTAATTGAGCAGATTCCAATAGTATGGTATTATAGTATAGTATGCTTTATTGACTGAACTTTCGCCCCGGGGGGCACTTGGGTATTCAGGGGGGCGCATGCGCTCATTATCAAAATTAAAAAATACCCCTAAAGCACTGATTTTTGGCCAAAAAAGCACCCTTATTTTAATTTAAAAAACGCTGACTTTTTCCACTAAATAAACACCCCTTCTTTTATCAAAACACTGACATTTGATGAACGGGAACACATATTTTAACTTAAGATGTTATAATCCTCTGCGTGTTTAGTGGCAGCAAGTGGCGGCAGCAGCCTCGGAAGCCCAGTCACTTCGGGAGTCACCCGGCGTCAGAGCCGCGTATATTTCGTGAAGACCCCAATACTTCGTACCTGGGTACAAAAAAGTACCCTTCTTTTACAAAATCGCGGACATGCGGAGGTCTTAAAAAAAGACCCCTTCCTCCGCGAAATACGTAACGCGGGTGCGGCCCCCCTCTGTACCTGAGTGCACCCCCCGCCCCCCCCCCCCCCCCCCCCCCCCCCGGGACTTTCGCGCAAAATCATACATGGTACATCGTTTTTCGATCAAACATGTAAACAACAAACTTCAAAAAGGTAAGTTATGACTATAAATATGCACAGGAGCATGCCCAATCCCCATAGCCGTTATACAGTGAACCCGCCAACTGTGAACGGCTCTGAGATGTGCACAATTCTTTTGCGAACACGATTTCCTAGTCCCGTTTGTTCCAAATACAAACTGAAATTACCTCTGATAC
This sequence comes from Maea johnstoni, assembly GCA_963942565.1. Taxonomy (NCBI): domain Eukaryota; kingdom Metazoa; phylum Annelida; class Polychaeta; order Spionida; family Magelonidae; genus Maea; species Maea johnstoni. Next base: position 62,889,042 of record OZ012685.1, on the reverse strand, counting down.
GTGAACACCTCATACAGTGAACACAATTTCCTTGTGCCATTTGCTCCTAATACACATATAAATTACCTCCGTATATTGTTAACACGATTCTCTAGTCCCATTTGTTCTTAATACATAAAGAAAATACCTCTGAAATGTGAACACATCATATTGTGAACACGATTCATCAGTCCCATTCATTCATTATATATAGAGAGAAAATACCTCTGAGATGTGAATACATCCTATTGTGAACACGATTCACCAGTCCCATTCATTCATGATATATAGAGAAAATACCTCTGAGATGTGAACACTCCATATTGTGAACACGATTCACCAGTCCCATTCATTCATGATATATAGAGAAAATACCTCTGAGATGTGAATACATCCTATTGTGAACGCAATTCACCAATCCAATTCATTTATAACATATAGAGAAAATACTCTGAGAGGTGATAGCTTAGATAAAACCAGCCGGACAACCTGAACAGGCCAACTTGCGGAAAATAGCTCAAAAGTCGGGTTCTGCGCATGTTGGCGCGTAAGTTTCCCTACACGCAAACGATACATCAGCTCTGATTGATCTTCGTCTCCTAGTGACGCCACACTTAGGCCAGATTTGAGACTCCTGACATAGCCAGGCCTTCACTATAGCGCATTTAGTAATTAGTCTCTCGCTACTTGTCCATTAGTTTATTCATCTAAGCCTATGGTGAATACCATTGCCCTTATTCCGAGGTGTTCATATTTGAAAGATTTCACTGCAATATTTTTTTCCTCATCTTGCAGCTTCTCGTTGCTTCGATTACCACTACCTCCCTTCCGGTTTTGTTCGAATGAGGTTTTGCGTAAGTCTTACATTAGTCTTGATATGGTCGTATAGAAGTCCTAAGATATTGATGTGGCCTGGTAAGGTCGAAGATCGATAGGGGCAATGTCGTGAAACGAATGTTTGGCTTACGATCGATCTATGCCAGATCTCCGACGTTTTCTTTATCTCAGATTAACACCAAATCTCTTCCATATTTGGCTTGATTTTTCATTCGATGACCAGGATATTTTAAGAAGTATAAAAAGACCACGCTTTTTGAGTTGTTTCGTATAGAGGTGACACCTATTGGGTATTGGAAAAACTGAAATGAGTTATAACACTCTACCTGACGCCAGAGCCAAATTCGAAAAAGAAATTGTTACAAAAACATATTTTCATTAAACATATACCATTATGATTACACCTGCCTGTTATCAATATTTGCCTGGTTTTGGTTACAGTGATTTATTATTTATTGACTTTGGTGTTTTGACACATTTTCAGAAAATATATTTGATAATTCATGTGTATCAAATGGGGTTCCTTTGCTCAACATTGTCTTATAAAAAATATAAGAATGGGCATATATGGTACCCATTGGTAACTATTTTCTAACATTTTTATGAAAATCTGCCTAAAAAGTCTTATTTCATAAATTTCAATCATCTGTGGTTTTAAAACTAACATCAGAGTGGAGCTCATGATAAAACTTCATATCATTCTCTAGTGGCCTATCGGGGCTGTGCCAGCTTGAAGAACTTGAAGACGGGAGACCTCTGCAACTCACAGGACATCGTGCAACTATGTGGAGTCTAGGGAAGCTAAGACCAGGAAGGGATGACGTTAGACCACCAGCAAACCCATCAAGTAAGAACCTATCTATCTGCATGTGTGTGTGTGCATGGTTTATGTATGTGTGTCTGAATGTGTATGTATGAGTGTATATATATATGTACTATATATATATATATATATATATATATATATATATATATATATATATATATATATATATATATATATATATATATATATATATATATATATATATATATATATATATATATATATACATATATATATATATATATATATATACATATATATATATATATACATATATATATATATATATATATATATATATATATATATATATATATATACATATATATATATATATATATATATATATATATATATATATATATATATATATATATATATATATGTGTGTGTGTGTGTGTGTGTGTGTGTGTGTGTGTGTGTGTGTGTGTGTGTAATGCAAATCTACCAAGAAAAAATCATTCCGTTTTCTGAACCCTGAATAGTTAAGACTTTTTGTGACACATGGTGTCTATATAATTAATAAGATCGTCTCTAGTTTAGGATGTAAATTAAAGTTCGCAAAGTGTAATATAATGTTCATTCAATAAGTACTTTATTCTTATTTTGATTCAGCGAGTTGAATGAAAGCAAAGTGCTCACCTTCATTGTAGTCGATGGAAAAGCTTTCAGTAAGTGGCATTAAACCACTTTATCAAGACTTGTATAAATATTCCAAGGTAACATATTTGTCAAAAAGATATCGAAGTCTAGTATCTTCTTCGGTGATAAAAAAAAGTATCATTGTTCTAATGAGACAACCTAGGCATGTTCTTTTCAATGTGTTTCAAGGCAATTTGTTTATTTCGCTTTGTTGAGTGTAATATAATGTTCATTTAAAAATTACTTCATTCTTATTTTGATTCAGCGAGTTGAATGAAAGCAAAGTGCTCACCTTCATTGTAGTCGCTAAAAAAACTTTCAGTAAGTGGTATTAAACCACTTTATCAGACTTGTATAAATATTATTTCCAATGTAACATATTTGTCAAAAAGATATCAAAGTATCTTCTTCAGAGATAAACAAAAAAGTATCATTATTCTAATGAGACAACCTAGGCATGTTCTTTTGAATGTGTTTCAAGGCAATTTGTTTATTTCGCTTTGTTGACTCCTTCTCTCATACGGGGGATATCCCCTAACAGGGGAATCCCACTACCAGTCTGGTTCCTTGCTTAAAAATTAATTTGACTCGTGATTGCGATATGACCGTGTTTCAAATGAAGACATACTCAGCTACCGCAAGTTTCATTGGTCTTTACCGGATTTCCCGAGAAGTGTCGACCAATGACGTTACAGACCCTGTTTTCGCATATATTAATAACATGAAGATAGGAGAAAGATACAAAGAACCAGGTCGACTGACGTCATCGTTTGCCCACCATCTTGCAGTTGAGGATGGCTTACGCTCTGAGAGTTGTCTCCAAAAGGGTTAGTTTTCTTTAGCTTAATCATCTATTTTGACTAATCTTACTTAAGTAATTTATAGTACTTTCTTTCGCTCAGCATGTCAACAATGTTGGTGTTGTTGTGTTACTCTGATCACCTTATATGAAAGCGTTCATATGGAACTGCACGTGTGGTTCTCATACAACGGCTTGGATGAACTCCGTCATGAGTTTGACCGAAAGGTGTTCCGTGGCTTTCTCATCGTAGTGCTACAAATCAAAACATGGATCCATACTGTCCCGATAGAATAGTTTGCTTTATATAACATGTTTTAACGTGTTCCATATTCTGAAGCTTTGGATCACATGGTTTGATGAGATCTTACATATGTATTTAAATCGCTTCTCAAGGTCACCAGCGACTACAAGTGAGTGGATAGGAAGCCATTCCCAAACAATACTCACACCTCTGACCTTCAAAAGGAAGCCGATATTAGTGAGGTGGGGTTATTGGCATTTTTGAAGAATGCTAAAGGAAACTGATTCCAGTTAATTTTCATGTGTTATCTGCATGAGATCTTAAAAACTTTAAAGTCGTCAAATACTCTCCCTTGCCAGTTTTGGCAGCTCATCCGTCCAACAACCTTCCACAATATATACAGATTTGCAGGATATGAACCTGTGACAGTTGAATACAGACACTAGAGATAAGCCCATCATGTTCAACTTATGCAGGTTTCTAATCTATCATATTCTTTTGAAAATCACAGATTTAGGCAGGTTGTATCCCTAAGGTTTTAGCAAAACATTCTTAGATTTTACTGAGATTAGACATCTGCTTCAATGGAGTAAGAGGAGATAGTTTGTTGTATATATGTACATATGAACATTTCATTACAGATTTTTCTATGGGGATTCTCTCTCTCTCTCTCTCTCTCTCTCTCTCTCTCTCTCTCTCTCTCTCTCTCTCTCTCTCTCTCTCTCTCTCTCTCTCTCTCTCTCTCTCTCTCTCTCTCTCTCTCTCTCTCTCACCTTCAGACTTTCAGCAGGGGTGACATTCATAATTGAAATGATATGATAATTACTTATCTAATTTTTTTCTGGTTTCAGGGATTGGTGAACTCCTCTGTTTTACAGCAGTTGAGGAGTATCCAAGCATCGCAGCTATGTGCCGCCTCTTCGGTAAGTGCCATCTGAATACAGGGCTCGAAATTAAGATTTTTTCCAGGGAGCCCAATTGCATCTTCAAAAGCCACCCCCTAATTTCGAGCCCTGGAATATGAATATATAATATATATATATATACACGTTATTTAGGCATAATTTTTAGATTTGAACACAGTGAATTTAATATACTCAAACACATGTAGAGTATATTAGTCTTCATTTGTTCATAATCTTCCATGACAAAAATTATGTTCACTGTGCATGTAGAAATTTTATTCAATGTGTACATCCTTAAGATGATCAATCAACATGGCCCAGTTACACAAATTTTGGTCTAAAAATTCAGACCTTTCTGAAGTTTCTTAACCCATTAATGCTCAAGAATCTTATCTAGAAATTGTCTTCTGCAACTACATTGATTTTGACAATAACTTCCGAGTATTGAAAATGATTATAAAATATTTGGCAGAGAATTGTTGGTAGTGTATTAATTAATATTTCTCCTTCACATGTTTTACTAACTTTGCTCAATAGTTAGAATGATTTTGACAAAATTGGCAGGCTGCTTTTGGCTGCTGTAAGCATAAATGGGTTAATGTCGCTGTTCAAAGCAAGGTTTGTTGGAGATCATTGTTGCCTTGCAACAGCATATCATCATTAGCTGTGAACAATGAACATGGAAATGAGTTGAAACTATAAATCTTAATGTACAGAATTTTGTTACTTTTCAATATTTTCTAATTCGTGGTCCCTTTTCCTCATTGTTTTAGGTGGCCATGAGCAGGCTGGAGAGCGATAGTTACCTTCCATATGAAAAACTAGTTGAGCGACTAGAAGTTGTTAAGAAAAGGTAAGTAACTGGCACATATGTGTGTTACATTAAACTGAATTATCTGGTTATTCCTGTTAATGCTCAGGATGGAAAATTGTTTATAGACATTTTTGCCTGTCAGAATAGGGTTTTTCAGGAAACTACTTATCCAAAAACAGTCTAGATGGGTCCTGCTATGTCCCTGGCCAGGAGACTTCCTAGATCGGTGTCCTTTGGGCTTATGATACTGTAGAATTTAAACTTGTTATCAGACAAAAAAGTTGTGGGTTGGCTCTGATCAATATTTTCATCAAATATTTTAACATGTAAAACACTTCAGTCAAATGACATTAATATTAAAATGGCTGCTACAGGCATTAAAGAGTTAATACAGATTTGAAAGTCAGGCCCTAATTCCTATGTTGCTCTGTTAATCAATATTTACACAGTCATTGTAATGTGTTGTTGAAAGGTATACAGTCACTATGCAGGCCCACGGCTGCCCTATGTCCTCATCAGTCACACATGACATATTTATTGGTTGTTTGAGGATGTACAAGTGGCATTTGATTTTCTTTTCTTTGACCTTTGATTTCTGCTTGGCAGTCAGCCATCCCTAAATACTGTATGTAGTATGTAGAGGTATAGTATAAGATATAGGGATGAAAAACAGTTTATTTAACCTGCTTGTAAATACTGCTTGATAGTCATCCCATTGAGAGTTATGGAGCCTTTTCCCATTTGTTTTCTGGTGATGAATTCTGTATGACCTTCAACAATAAATGACTAGTAAATATTTATATTTTGGTCTTTCTATCCTTTACTTTTTATATCTTTATGATCTTACAACTTTCTGAAGTTAGGTTTGAATACAATGAATAGTTGATGAGATAACATGCTATATGTGACCATTCATATTAAGGTCTTACGATACTATATACCGGTGACACCTATTGGGTATTGGACAAACTAAAATAATTTATTACAATTTACCTGACGTCACTGGAAATATTGATAAGAAATTGAATTTTATTGAATATGTACCAATTCTGATTATACCTGCCTATTATAAATAGTATCCTATGAGTTTGGCTACAGTGATTTCCATATTCATTGAATTTGTTGTTTTGACACATTTTCAGGAATAATGTGTGATAATCCATGTGTATAAAGTGGGGTTCCCTTTCCTTAACAATATCTTATATAAGTATGGGCATTAAGTAACTATTGAGTAACTCTTTTCTAACATTTTCATGAAAATTTGCCCCAAAAATGTCCTATTTCACAAACTTTGACCATCTGTGGTTCGAAACTAACCCGATGACCTATCATTTTCTTTGTGTCTTCTTATTAAGAGCATTGTGTAGATAGTGTAGACAAAAATTGGTGAAAATTAAACTAGGCAATTCTGACATATCAATTTTGGGTTAAAAACTCGTTTCTCGAATTTCTTGATTTTGCCCAATAATTCCTTTGTAACAGCAAAAAAATAATTTCAACATTGCAAAACAGTATTTCAGGCAGTGTCAGTATTCTGAAGGGATAAATCTAGCAAAGAAAGACACCAATTTTGGAGAAAGTGATGTTTGTGACATAAATTGCATTAATTTTTCAAAAATCTGTGAAAAAAAAACTAAGTTGATGACCCCATGATTTTAAGTTGTTTTGAGGATCACTGTGCTATGTTCTTTCCTTATGCAAAATTTCAGGAAAATTAAACTGAGATTTCTAAAAGTGTCGTAAGACCTTAAAGGCATGCAAAATCTAAAATACAACTCTGAAGTGCACATTGTTTATAATTTAATCCATTCCTTCAGGAAAACATTAATATTAATGGTTGTTTTAAGTTCAGCATCCTTGTCAGTGCATCAGCATTAATTTTTAGTTGTGGAATTTTGCATGGTTCTTGCTGTATGTTTCACTTTCAAATGATGTTTTCACTATCTACAGGTTACAACGTCCTTTGACTCTGTCAGAAAAGATCCTCTACAGCCATTTGGATGACCCCCACAACCAGGATATTGTACGTGGCGAGAGCTACCTTAGACTCCGCCCAGACAGAGTGGCTATGCAAGATGCTACTGCTCAGGTATGTAACTGTGCAAAGTGCTAGAAAACACAGTGGTCTTACTAGCTCAGGATATTAAGTTATCAAATAAATGTGTGTTCTATTACGTGGTTCTTAAATGGCAAAGAACACTCAAACGATTATGTATAACTGGTTATTCATTGTATTGTTTTGAACAATAGTTTATGTATTGCTTTATTTAATTTAAAGTTTGATATTCAAAGTTATAACGATGCTTTAAATCAGAATGGGCGTGGAATAGGAAAAATTTAATTAGGTAGGTCTAGTCCAACATTAGAGATAAAGGTAAACCTCCTAGCTTGAAATTAAGATAGGAACTGTTTTGGTACATGTGATGGGAAGAGTATTACTTTTATTAAAGTATATGCCAGGAACTTATGTGCCAATGGACTACTGCAGGGATTTTCAACCAGTGTCTTAGCCAGGATTTAGAAACTGGGTGCCTAAAATTGGCAGTCGTGAAATTTTTAGGCATCCAAATTTTTAGGGGGGATCACAATATACTCATATTTCAACCATAAACATGTATAAAGTCATCAAAATAAGGCATGATATCATTAATCAATGTGATGGGAATTATAAGGAGATGTAAAAATCCAATTATAAGCTTGAGATTGGGATTTCTAGAAATTCCACACAATTTTTTTTGGGTGTCCTGAGGGGTTCTTTTTAAGGGCCTGGGTGTCCAAAAAGGCACCCCGACGCCCTGCTGGCTAAGACCATGTTTTCAACTATTTGATAAGATTGGTGGTTCTAGCCACTTAAACTTTGAGGTTATAGGCTCTGCTTGCTACTAAATTCAGTATTAATATAATACTTTTTAAGAACTGGGTTAGTCAGTTTTCAAATGATTCCTTCTTAATAAACTTAGAAATGCAAGCATTTTCCATTATTTTTACGGAATTATTATGACTATTAGTGTTTCTAAGGCACTTCTAGTCCCTAGCCTCAACCGCCCTATAATGTATTTGTGTTTTGTTGTTTCAGATGGCTATGTTACAGTTTATCTCCAGTGGGCTGCCCAGAGTGGCTGTGCCATCCACCATTCACTGCGATCACTTGATCCAGGCCCAGGTGGGAGGAGACAAGGATCTGGCCAGAGCAAAGGTACTGCAAGCACCCCTACCCTAATCCCCCTCTTACTGTTCCCCTAAACCCTCTCAGTCCATTCACTGTGATCACTTGATCCAGGCCCAGGTGGGAGGAGACAAGGATCTGGCCAGAGCAAAGGTACTGCAAGCACCCCTACCCTAATCCCCCTCTTACTGTTCCATTAAACCCTCTCAGTCCATTCACTGTGATCACTTGATCCAGGCCCAGGTGGGAGGAGACAAGGATCTGGCCAGAGCAAAGGTACTGCAAGCACCCTTACCCTAATCCCCCTCTTACTGTTCCCCTAACCCCTCTCAGTCCATTCACTGTGATCACTTGATCCAGGCCCAGGTGGGAGGAGACAAGGATCTGGCCAGAGCAAAGGTACTGCAAGCACCCCTACCCTAATCCCCCTCTTACTGTTCCCCTAACCCCTCTCAGTCCATTCACTGTGATCACTTGATCCAGGTCCAGGTGGGAGGAGACAAGGATCTGGCCAGAGCAAAGGTACTGCAAGCACCCCTACCCTAATCCCCCTCTTACTGTTCCCCTAACCCCTCTCAGTCCATTCACTGTGATCACTTGATCCAGGCCCAGGTGGGAGGAGACAAGGATCTGGCCAGAGCAAAGGTACTGCAAGCACCCCTACCCTAATCCCTCCTCTTACTGCCCCCGAAAATATCAATTAGAATTCACCTCCCCAGACCATTGTTTCATTCCAATTTGCCCAGAGCAAAGAAGGTGTTACCAAAGCTGATTTTGGTTGTGTGACTTCAATGAATTTCACCTCTCAATATGAGTGTTAGCATTTGTGTTTCTAAATGTGTTAATGCATCTCCATCTATAACACTATAAGGAACATTTTTTTTCCTGCTAGTGTTTGTGCTAGTGTTTCTGTAACTTATCTTCCCTCAACATAGAGTTGTTTACCTCTGAAGCATTGTTTAGAGTCATAATATCAATAGGTGTAACACTACACTTATTTTAACAGGTATGACAAAATCTACCATCGTTTAAATTGTTTCCCTCTTCTCTCCCTGTAGGATATGAACAAAGAGGTGTATAACTTCCTTGCCACAGCTGGAGCAAGATACGGAGTGGGCTTCTGGGAGCCTGGCAGTGGAATTATTCATCAGGTATTTATTAATGAAAATCATCTAGTAAAGTCACAAAAATGGTGCGGTATGTACCGAAGACATATCCATCCTCCATTTCTATTAAGAGTGACCGTTTGATCTGATGTGGGACCAAATAATTCAACATTTATTTGAGCACTTGAAAAATGTCTATGGAAATTATTCAATAGCCTTATTATTGAATTAAATTTTTATTGAATATATTCTTGTAAATTGCTTAAAATTTTTTTTTCAAATAACAGTTTCTCCTATACTTTCATTGTGGAAATAAAAATTCAATAATTATATGGAGAAGTTTGTATAATTAGTCATTTTCCTGACTGAAAAGGCACATGATTTAGAGAAGCTACAGTCCTAAAATGTTCTATATTTAGATCATCCTGGAGAACTACGCCTTCCCTGGACTTCTGATGATTGGTACAGACAGTCACACTCCTAATGGAGGTAAGATGGAGAAATGATACAGAGCACCCCACTCCTAAAATATTCAGAACAGGGTTAAAAACTAATCTAAATAGTTATGAATAAAAAAAAATGTAGGTTTGCTGTACGGAGCACTCAAATCTAGAATATTCTGTGAAATTAATATCAGGATGAGATGACATACTGGTAAGTCTTGAAATATGTTTAAAGTATCGAGGTTTGAACATTTAAGAAAAATGTCTTTAATAAGATTAGTATATACTTATGCAGCTTTGGTTCTAATACGTATATGTTGACAAATGATGACAAAAGTTTTAAACAAATTTATTTTATACCACAAGCAATATTGAGTTAAAACCTACATTTTTCCTTTTCTCCAGTTTCATTTAGGCACAGCATTTTCATGTAATTACTAATTAGACACAGCATTTTCATGTAATCAGACACAAGTGCATTTGGACATCAGAGTTGTTTATAGTAAACATGAGTCGAACCCGCTTAAGACACTGACCCTCAAATAGCCTCCACATGGTGAACTACTGTCAAACTTGATCTAGAGACCACCTGTCTACACAGAACATTTCTATATTTCCTCTAGGAAAAGACATTGTGATTACCTATCAGTGACGACCATCAGTCCTGAAAACCCACATATTATACCAACCCCAGTGGGTTCTCTCTTCAGGTTTGACTATCTGCTATTGCTTATTGTTTCTGTCAGTGTCAGCGTTTGATTCTTCTCCGAGGCTATCTCCCGCAAAGACATCCCAAATTTCCTCTAGCTGAAAAATACATAGAATTTACCAATCACCAATTAGTGAAGACCATCCACTCGTAGACTACATTTAGTGATCTTTCGCTTCTGGTTTTAATTGATTTGTTTTACTCAATTGTTTGTGCCAGTGTTAGTTGTTTGTTTCTCTCCCTAGGCCTCTGCCCAGCATGGTGGGTGGCTGGTTTGTAACTGAGTGGTGTATTATTATTGGCTTTTCCTGTTGTTGTTGTCAGGTGGTCTTGGCGGTCTGTGTATTGGTGTGGGTGGCGCTGATGCTGTCGATGTCATGGCTGATATCCCATGGGAGCTCAAATGCCCTAAGGTAAAAACGTGCTCTCTGTAACTCATGGCATTATTCATGCCACTGAGGAGAGAATGAATTCCTCTCCTGTATCCAAATTACTCTAAACATTCCTTGCATTGAACAATATTATTTGTCTTTTCTCAGTCAAATCTCGGCAGTATTTCTCATCATTCTTATACTTCAACCCTATGCAAACACCTTTGAACTCTTTTGACAACAGCTTTGGTAATGGAAATTTTAAAGAATATCTTAAGGATAGTTGTATCAGTATTTTTCTGATTAGCATTGCTCCTTCAAATATTTTCCTAAATATGTTTTGGCTAGAAAGATGTCCAATATTGCTATGCTGCTTATGGCAGCTGTGAGCATTATTGAGTCAATTTCAGTTAGAGTTAAATGGGAATTTTTACCCAAAAAAGCTCTGTCATTGAAAAGAAATTATACTTTCAAAACAATGTATAATTAAGATAGCCGAGTTGAAGTAATGTGTGATAATTTGTTATGGAGTACTCCTGTTATTATCTGAATAATATAAATTGATATTGAGCTTCTCACATTTGTGTTTGACCCACTAGGTTATTGGTGTGAAACTGACCGGTGAGCTGAGTGGCTGGACATCACCTAAAGACATCATTCTCAAGGTTGCTGGTATCCTCACGGTCAAGGGAGGAACTGGAGCCATTGTGGAGTACTTCGGTCCCGGTGTGGATTCCATCTCATGTACAGGTATGTTAAAACACAGAGCACTTAACCCTTTCGCTAGTGGTGACTAATGTGGCCGTTACTAAATGATGCAAAAAACCTGAAAAATGACTGTAAAACCTGGCGAATGGGTAGTCATCTGAGAGTACTCTGCGAGAGCTTTCCAATAAATACCAACATGACAGGGTTTAAATGGTTTACAAACAATTTTGCATCCTTGTGCTTTGGACAATAGTAGATATCCCGTCTATAATGATATAGAATAAAAGAATTTACAAAGCGGGCTTATACTGTCTGTAAGATATCTTAAAACATGCCCAGGAATTTCTTTTCCAATTGAGTAAAAGTTTATTGAGTAATAGTCTCTATGCCTTTATGAAGAAGTTGTCTAGGTTATTGGAGGTTGTGTTTAGTATTTGAGTGAATGAGTGTGGTTAATAACTCGTTTGGCATTTATCATATTCTCAAATTTGGACTTTCCAAGGGACAGTAAGGGATACATTTTTTGTGAATATACTTTTTAAAAACAATTTTTTTTGTCAGCTAGTGGCTATAATTTATGCCCTTTGTTATAAGATCAAAGTAAGAGATGCATTTGTAAACTATCACTTACTGTGAGTTGTTTATGTTTTCAGTTAAAGACTATCATGTTGTATTTCAGGCATGGGTACTATTTGTAACATGGGAGCTGAGATTGGTGCTACCACATCAGTCTTCCCCTACAACCACCGCATGTCAGACTACCTGGCATCCACCAAGAGAGCAGGTAAGTCAACATTCCTAGTAGGATAGGAGTCCCTACAATGTTCACTAATGAGTATTGTTCTAAGTGTAAACTGAGGTATACTATAGGAAATTAAATAATATCTAGGGGTTATTGGTAAAATGCATTTTAGTACTGCTGCAATATATCTATTGAGGCTCTGATGAGACAAATTTGATGGAACAAGTTTCCTTTCTATATATTTTTTTCTAACATTTGATATAACAAAAAAAGGTGAGAAATTAATGCACATTAATGTTTCCTCTGAATTTATTTTATTTCAGAATGTTTTATATATGAAACCATGAGCATTCATTTGTCAACATAAATGCTACTAAAGTGTTATTTTTTGTTGAATGTTTTGAAAGTGAAAGGAATAAACCTAGTAGAAAAGGTGAGAAATTAATGCACATTCATGTTTTCTCAGACTTCATTTTATTTTTGAATGTTAAATATATGAAATCATAAGCATTCATTTGTCAACATAAATGCTAGTTCAGTTGTTTATTTTTTGTGTTGAATTCTTTGAAAGCTTAAATAGATTGTTCAATAATTCCTTTAGTATCCTGTCATGAATGTGCTCCATATATGTAGATTGATTGATATCAGAACTTCTAGTTGCAGTTTGTGTTTTGTAAAATATGGTTGTGTATTTTGTGTCTTTCATTTCATTTAGATATTGCCTCAGCTGCTAATGAATTCAAAGACCTTCTGAATGGAGACCCAGAGGCCAAGTACGATCAAGTCATTGAGGTCAACCTAAGTGAGGTAAGATGAAACAGTTAAGAGTATATAAAATGCGATGGAATTTATTTTTCCATTTTTCCAAATTGGCCTTATAAAGTTAGTGTGGAAAAATTATCATATGTTATAAAAGATACACATTTAGATAGAATTTGAACATCATTGTGCTTGAAATGTACTGGATAGTACTATTTTATGAATTTTCTTTTTTAACAATTTTTGAATTGATAAGAGTAAGATTTGTATTGGTTCCTATCTTTCGTTATTGAAAGGGATGGCAAGCCTAAATATTAGATGTCTAAATAATTCTACTATAATTTTCCTTTCAGTTGGAGCCCCACATCAATGGTCCTTTCACGCCAGATCTCGCCACCCCTGTGTCAAAAATAGGACAAGTTGCCAAGGAAAGAAACTGGCCACTGGAGGTCAAAGTAGGTGAGTGTGTGGTTCCCAGCATGCCATGGAATTGTTTTTTAGCCATACTGTGGTGAACTTCCATTTCAAGGACAATTTCCAAAAAATTTTTAATTTTTAAATAGATCAAGGCTTGACACAAGGTCTTACATTAGCATGTAAATATAAAAAAACGAAATGTTACCAATGCTGCTGCTTAAAAGATTTTTTTTTCCACTAAATGATTTCTCTCAAATATTTCACCTTTTTGTTTAGATATCTTAGTTTCTTATATTGTATAGGTTAGTCTGAATTCATCACATCCAGAATACTTAGCTTCTTTAAATCAATTCGCATTGATTCTGGTTTTATAATGATTTGTTGGTAGGTAGATCATTGTGGTCTGAAATTTTGGGAAATTTTAAGGAATCTAGTGCCAAAATGGAAATCTGTATATTTTTGTTTTAGGTAAATATTTTGTGCCTTGTACTTGTAGGTTTAATTGGTAGCTGTACTAACAGTAGTTATGAGGACATGAGCCGCTCCGCCAATGTGGCCCGGCAGGCTCTGGATAAGGGATACAAGGCCAAGGCCCTGTACACTGTCACTCCCGGCTCCGAACAGATCCGGGCCACCATAGAGAGAGACGGACAGGCAAAGACACTCAGAGAAATGGGAGGTATCGTTTTGGCCAATGCTTGTGGACCATGCATTGGACAGTGGGACAGGTGAGTCCTGAAAAGTATCTAGTGTAGAGTTTCAGTTATTCAATATTTTAAAGATGCTTCATGAGTTATGTTTTGTCTCAGACTGTTATCCTTTAGCAGCAAAATGTATATCTTTTCAACTGCAAATAGTTGATGAAGGCACTTATTTGCAGTAATTTTATAAAAATCAATTTCTGTTTATTAAAGGTTATATCTTAAAATAGGAAACAAAATCTGCTTGAAATAAAGATGGTGAACTTGTCAATTGAAAATGAAAAGAACCTCAGAATTTTATCAGTTTTCCAGCAAAGCCCAACAGTTGGCTATTTTGCAGCACTAAGCTGGTAAAAGCACATTGAATAGAGGCTTATTTATCTGTAAGAAATTACTATGGGCTTTTGGTTTCTGATTGGCACATACAAGCAGTGATTGGCTAACAATATAACTTTTCTGAAGGGTTTGCTGAGCCCCCCACCCCTAAAAAAAGAAAATAATAAAAATAATAATATCTTAATATTATTATTAGTCATATTATTGTGAGAAAATCTTTAAAATCTGTTCAATCCAAGATTCTCAGAATGTACCTCTCAGTTATCATCCTTGTGAATCCTCTCCTCTCTTGCAGACAAGATGTAGAGAAGGGGGAAGCCAACACCATTGTCACATCCTACAACAGGAACTTCACAGGCCGCAATGATGCCAACCCCAACACCCACGGCTTCGTGGCCTCCCCAGAGATTGTGACAGCCTTCGCTCTGGCCGGAACCCTCGACTTCAACCCGCTCACAGATAAACTCACAGCCCCAGATGGTAAGAACAGCTGATATGGTCCAAGTCTACTTCAAGGAATTACTCATAAATTAGGGCTCTTTTAAAATGCATAGAGATCATATGTGGTCATGTTATGATAAACTAACAGCCCAAAAGATTGTGAGAACTGCTAATGATGGTCCAAATGTTCTAAAGGGATAAGTAAGGATTCACTAAAATGTATCCTAAGTGGACATGTTAGGATTAAGAATCATTTAAAGAAAATATATCATAATGGCATTGTCCTACCATTTATTTTATCAGGCTTTAAAAAGTTTTGGATTCATGTAACTTAGGTTAGATTGTAGAGTAGTTTAATTTTATAATATATTTGTATTATTTTGGAAGAGGTGCAATCGCCTGTCCCCCTCTGAAATCTAGCACAATGTTTTAATGGTTAAGGCCTTTGTAAAATCTAGATGATTTCCTATATTGAAAATATATGGCCAATTGTGACAATGAAAATGGTATAATAAGAAGCAATATTGAGATGTTCCTTCAAGTTAAAAAAAAAAAGATTATGTGATTACCCCCTGTTTTATTATTCAATAAAAAGATTAGGGTTTGGGGAATCTGATTATGAACTGTTCATTTCTTTCAGGCACGGAATTCCAATTGGAGTCCCCCTACGGTGATGAGCTCCCCTCAGCGGGCTTCGACCCCGGCCAGAACACCTACCAGGCCCCGCCAGCAGATGGCAGCACCACTTCCGTGGACGTGGCCCCCACCAGCGACCGTCTGCAGCTGCTCTCACCATTCTCAGCCTGGGACGGCAACGACCTCACGGAGATGCTCATCCTCATTAAGGTATGCATGCACATTACTAGCCTTAACCCTTATACTGCTGGTGGATAATTTTGCCACTACAAAACAGTGCAAAAAACTTGAAAAATGACTGAAACCTTGAAACATAGGTATTCATTTGAGAGTACTAGGCGAGAGCTATCCAATGAATACCAACATGACATGGCGTAGATGGTTTTCGAAAAAGTTTCATGTCCTTGTGCTTTTGACGTAAGTAGCCTCAGTATTGGAAGGGTTAACCCACTAGCTTTGCACACATAGTCTGCCAACATTGGCCATAACTGTTAATTGAATAATGTTTGAAAAATAGTAGAAGTGTCAAACCTAATAGTAATAGCTAATATTGACAGCTCAGAAGTGCATTATTAGGCAGATTCTTATCCGAAACATTTCACAGAAAAAAGGACAATGACACACCCACCATACGACACCTTTGTTACAGAAATCTAAAACCAAGCCCCGATTGACAGTGTAATGCTGTTTTATTTTTTCATTTCTTGCTTAGGTGAAGGGTAAATGCACAACAGACCATATCAGTGCTGCTGGACCATGGCTGAAGTACAGAGGCCATCTAGACAACATCTCAAACAACTTATTGATCACGTAAGTCTCTATTTTGATAAGTTCTACTTCTGCCATCAACAACAACAGTAAATGAACACATTTCATATTTTGCCTTTATTCAGATGTTGTTTAATTGAAATGGATGGTATAAAGGAATGATATGTTTAAGTAAGCCTAATATCTAACTATTAGGATTGAGCATATGGTAGATAGACAGTGCAGTTGTGTCACTTGAAAGTTTATGATAAATCCCTTTACCTTACCTCACTTCAATTTTTTTTCCAGAGCCACTAATATTGAGAATGGAGAAATGAATCAAGTCAAAAACCTGGTAACAGGCGCATATGGTGGTGTCCCAGATACAGCAAGGGCTTACAAGGTAACATTCAAGACTTGGCAAAAAAAGTGTTGATATTTGCCAAATCTTTATTCAGATTTATAATGTTCACTAGTATTGTGCTTAAAGGTCTTTTACTGTAGTTAGGTATGTAATGGAACGGATGTATAATTCAATATCTAGCATGCATAGCTTAGTGCTAAATCTTCGTAAGCCACAGTTTTGGGTAAAGCATTATTTCAGTTCCCTAATTGTAAATTATACAAATGCAAATGGAATTCAGTTCCAAGTTTTCTTTTCTGGGACACATGCAAGATTCCAGGATAAGTAGTTTGTTTATGCAGAGGGGGCGGGGTTGCCTTTTCTGTCAAACTGGGCAAAAGTAGAGGATGCGAAATTTGGCTATTGAAAGTTAAAAAAAGTTTTACACACATGAGTATTAGAAATCAAGGATGTAATCAGAATGTATTTAATTCTATAAGTCACAATTTAGGAAGCAGAGGAGATCTAAAGGGCCAATTACTATTTTATGCCTAAAGGTATTTTTGATTGTGATTTTCAGGCTGAAGGCTTGCAGTGGGTAGTTATTGGTGATGAGAACTACGGTGAGGGAAGCAGCAGGGAACACGCAGCCTTGGAGCCAAGACATCTCGGTGGCAGGGCCATCATTGTCAAGAGCTTCGCACGTATTCATGGTAAGACACCTACAAGCCATAGTTCATTAGCAGCAGAATACCCCTATGCAGTGAACACCTCCAAAATGTGAACATGAACTATTGTGAATACTTTTGCCCCAGTCTAGATGTTTTCACCTTAGGAGATTTTAATGCATTATTTAGAGTGAATTTAAAAGTTCTGTTTGTGGATATTATTCTGTTACAGTTAAAACGTATTTGTATGTGTTAAAGAAGATTAAAAGAGTAATCTGTAGATAGATGTCCACTCTTAAATTGCCTATATAATGAAAAGTGATTACTTCCTGGCGCGTTCCATTTTTAGCAAGCAGTAATAGTATGCTCTTAGCAGCACAGAGTACCAATGACTCCAAATGTGATTTTCAAGTGTTTAGATGTTGATGGTTGAAACTGTACCTACCCCATCCTAACTTAGTTGTTTTTCTCTCTTATCCCTGTGGAGATAAGATGTATTTTCCTACAAATATACAAGGCCTGTCCAGTTCATACTATTTCCTGATATGGCCAATCCATGCAAACAGAGCACCTCAGGTGCATATGTGATCAATTATCCTTGTATATACTGGAAATAAGAGGTTAAAATGTTTTTGTTCTTCTTTCAGAAACTAACTTGAAGAAGCAAGGTATGCTGCCACTGACATTTGCTGATCCTGCAGATTATGATAAAATCCAGCCAGACAGCAAGATCTCAATCTTGGGACTAAAAGAATTCGCTCCCGGAAAGGTATGTTAAACCCAGATGTTCTTTTGATCAATACTTAAGTGTCTGTTTAGATAAAGCTGTGATTGAAATCAAGAAAAGAATAATTCCATTTTATCCAGTAATACTCTTTTTCTCTACACCATATAAATGTTTGATGTGATGCTAGTATATTCTATTTCTATCCGATTGTGGAAATTCTTTTATACAGATGTTTTCTTGATGTGAGGATAATGAATGGGGTTTTTCATGCGTTTTTTATTTCATATATGTTTTCAATATGTCTTTGATCTGTTATTTACTGGGTTTTTGTTTGTTTTCTTACAGCCGCTCACATGTGAAGTTCTTCAGTCGGACGGCAGTAAAGTCAACTTCCCCCTCAACCAATCCTTCAACCAGACCCAGATAGAATGGTTCAAGGCTGGCAGCGCTCTCAATAAGATGGCACAAAAATAATACCAATGAAAAAAATATACTTAGAAAATTTACTTTTTTCTTTCAAATATTAAAAAAATTCAAAATACTCACAAAACTTGCAGCTCTCTTGAAAATATTTTCTGTTCGCTATGGTGTTTTGCCAGGCATGTAAATTCGCTGACTAATAAGAATGCTATCTATTTAATTTCTTTGATGTGGATATTTTATCTGAATAGTCCAATGATTTACTTCTTTTTCTCTTGTGTGTTTATCAATTGTTTTTAATCTAGGCAAGAATGAGAGTTGTCAACATCATTTATACTGTTTGATTGTGGCGTATTGTAGAAGCAATATTACATCATCCCTCCGATCTTTGTATGCTACATTACAAACTTGCTTAGGTGGATAAAGCAGTTATTTAAGAAAATAGCACACACTTGCAAACATTACCTTTTCACCCTGTTATTTATTAATTTTTTGTTTCGATTTCATGAACTTTCTTTAAACTAGACAATTGTGGGTTCCAAGTTTACTTGTATTGGTTATATTCATTTAACCAAGATATTTCAATTGTAAATGGAATCTGCACATAGAGATGATCCAACATTGCCATTATTTTGGCTGTGTTTGACCACCTTTGAGAAGAAAAAAATTGAAGCAGGGTAATCAATTAGAAATCTCATCTTAGAGCTGGCAAATGAAGGTTTGCCCAATACAGTTTTGGCAAATACATAGTAAGGCAAATACAAGGTTTGTTAGATAAAATGTGAGGCAAATACAAGGTTTGTCAAATACAATGTTTAGCAAATACAAGGCTTGGCAAATATGGGGTTATGAATATACAAGGTTTGTCAATTACAAGGTAAGGCAAAAACATGCAAAGGCAAATACAAGGTCAAACACTATAAAACTGAGAATACATAACCTTTCCCAGTAGTAGTGTTTTCACATGTTTAAGTCCCCTTGATCTGACTGCTAGGCTGCTTTACAGGGTATAGTATTACAAGTTGATAGGCAGGCATAGATGAGGAGTCCATGCTATATTAACTCTAGTCCTGCACTGCATGCACCACATAGAATGTACCTGTGTGCTTTAAAGTTAAAACTAAGCAAGCCTGTTGTCTAAATCACACTAATGCGTATTACTGTGTTGTACAAAACCCAATTGATATCCCACGATTGATAAACCGGTAATATATGTTATTATGTACAGAGTTATAGAATAAAATTTGATTGTCAGATTAATTGATTTACTGTGTTCTGTTTTGATTTTATAATTTCTTTTATTAAATATTTAAAGTTGTCATATAACCTTTTAAAATCAGCTCTAATATTAAAGGACTTGTGATATACTAGTATCACTTTTCCTCTGTTCAATGGATGTGCTGGGAACGTACCTTTAAGACAAGAATTCCACTTTCTTACACTTTTGTAATTGGTCTTTTCAACGATCTACAACTCTCAACCCCATTTTCTAGAGCTGCATTTCTGTATATATTATTTCATTTCTTTTCACGAAATGGGAAATATTGTTGACCATAGACTTATTTTTTGTAGGTTATAGAAGGGTAGTCAGATATTTTGTTGTAAATATGCATGTATTTTAACTCAACCTTCATAAGTATCATCTGGATCTATGATAATTGTAAGTACATTGAAAATAAAGCATAAGTTCAAAACATTTGAATGTCTAGTAGGTTGCGCTGATTTGTACCATTTATCATGCAACTATCTCGCAAAACTGCTGAAATTATGAAGATATCTTCGGAAATTCCTATGGTTGTTGCAGGGTTGAAGGGCTTTAGAACATGCCCATTAGTGACATTGAGACCTAATTGGTCCCTTAAACTGCAAATAAGCAGGATATTTACGATTTAATTGATTAATTTAAGAATAGAATATAAAGAGAACTGTTATCCATTCAATTTTTTTAATATATATAGCTTGCCAAGGTTATCAAGGTATCACTCACAGGGCTGTTTATTCAGATCAGTAGGGGTCAAAACTGCCTAAGAAATAGGTTTTATTGTTTTCTGATTAAAACATTGAGCTCCTAGAATGGGAAAGTAGTTTTAAAATCAGCATTAATTACAAATGATGGTTGTATTCATTCCAGTACAAAGGGAAGCATGTAGCAATAAAAGATATCAATTGAAGTGTTGCCATTTATTTTTTGGATTCCAAGAAAGCAAACTTACGGTCAATTGATAATTTGACAAACTTTGGCTGAAGAAAAAAAAACTTTCATAATGCTCTCTACATTTTTACATTTTTTTTTAAATACTGATTGACTACTTCTTTTCGAGATGGTCCAGGGCAAAAGGTATGATTAGTTGAATAAGAGAAGGGTAGATTCAAAACCAGTTCACCTATTGTTAAACTGATCATTCCTTTTCTAAAAACAAAGATACAGTTGTGCTTTACCTCCTACACAATGGTAATAAAATTGGATATACTCTACCATGGAATATGCTATAGATGAGTTATATAATATGATCTATTGATATATTATCAGGAACCTTAATTTAATGAAGGTTCCTGATATTACAAATATTGGAATAAGTGAAAAAGCTTGGATCAAAATATACCTTGTGGTTGCTTATCTAAGGATAAAGTAAAGAACTTAAACTGTTAAATATGTTATGGCAAAGTCAAACATAACGTATTATTTTTGTGAGAGAAAATAGCTTGATAAAGTTCATTTACTTTCCTTAAGGTGGCCGTAAACGTTTCGTCCTCAGGAAGCCTGTTTTGAGATATATGTATTATGTTAATGAACCGGGTCTTACCCTCCTTATGAAAAAAAACCCATAGCTCTACCCCACTCCAAACTCAATGAAATGTGAAATTTGTTTGTGTGACAGCTGATAAATCAGGAAGCAGGCTCAAGCCATGCTGCCATGTTTTGGTCATGTGACCAATTAGCTGATAAGCCCCTCCCACCTGCCAAGTGAAGATGAGGCAGGAAATGGAATGGCACCACAGATAATGATGTTTTGATTAATTCAAAAATAGTGTATTGGGGGTTAGTCTTAATCAAAATGTGGCTCCGGCTGTCTGAGAAAAACAGGAAACATCCCAGTTTTGGGGCTTCAAGTGAAAAAATGTGTGTATTTGATGGGAAAACCTGGACTTTTGGGAGGATGTTGGGTCAATCCGTCTCATATCTTCAGCTGGAACAGACACTCTATGCTCTATGGATAACTAACAATACTATAGTATTTATCAACTTGGTTTCATCTTCAAACACAAGTTTTTCTCAAACAATAATACAGCAATCATGATATAGTTACCCAAAGTACAATAACACTAATATAATTTGGCTATTAACTAATTGAAGCCTGGATTGTATTTTACACAACAATTGTCGTCAATTCAGTTGGAGACACAAAGGAGATTGAAATTGCAGGTGAATAATTGGGTTTATTGATAGATTAGCACTGTGGCTTCAGTTCTGAGGAAATAGATACAGGTATGTGTGGTGTCATAATCCCCTCAGGACTCCCCCATTCTAGAACAATGAGTGTGGTGTCACTCATAATCCCCTCAAGGATTATGGGAGTCAGGAACCAATGTCTAAAAATAAGATTTGCTATGGGTAATAGGAAGATCACTTCCTCTAAGCGTTTCAAGCAGTGTAGTAGTTAATGTGGACAGTCTACTCATATGGGATTCACTAGACAAAGGAATTCTGTGTCAGACCTCAGGGAAAGTTGCCATTTCTGCTGCAAAATATGTATGGATTACTCATTCTGGATTATGTAACTTGGATCACTGGAGTGGAGATACAGCAATAGAGGTTTGTGAAATTATCTTTCTTTCAAGGCCCAGAATCTAAAAGCCACCTTGTCAGAAAGCTATGCTTTGGAAGTTTGGATAGCTTCAGAATTGGCCCTGCAACATGTTTGTCTTAGATAAATGAAGCTAAAAACCCCATATAGAGCATTACAAGCTTTTATTTGCCAAATCAATATACTTGCAGTCAAAGAGTCTGCCAGCATAACACACTAGATAGCTGAAAATTGATTTTGATGGCAAAGTTCTTTGAATTATTAAGAATTCAAGAGCTATAATACATATACATTAGCATGCAAACAAGATGTCAGTCTACTAAGTAGGCGGGGCTTGGGTGATGTCATATGCCCATATATGGAATCCAGTTGACAGGGATGTTATGCAGGTTGCAGAAATGTACTCATTTATACTTTTTTTTGAGGTAATTGAGAAGAAAAAATGTTGACAGTTGTGAAATACAATGGAAGGTTACTTTATCTTTCCACTTGGACAAAAATAAATACATTAAAGTAGTAGCAAAAAGTTGCACAGTAACTTTAACTGTGAAATACACAAAACTGCCATTTTCTCAGCTTAGTTTTCTATAGTTTTACTCTCACGGCTGACGTGAATTTAGACACAAATCTTAATCAATTAGCTTCAAACTTTGTATATAGATTCTAAAACATGTTCTCTACAAATCTAGACGGGGATATTGCAATATCTTATCTGGTTAATTTTTTATAGTGAGTCAAAAATCAAGAAACCAAAAAAGCATTTTTTTTCCTAAAATGTTGTTAGATAAATGGCCATAAAAAAGTTAGGGGCCATATTTTACAAAACCCTTGTCTAGTTTTGAAGAGACAAAGGTTTTTTTCAATGTTTTAAAAAATCAGGTTATTATCTTAGATCCTGCTCTTAGATTTGCGTCAGCCGCGACATATGTACTGAAAATTGATTAGTCAAAGTTTTGACCCCAATTTCTTTAAAATATTTGGAGCACATACAACCTATCCATATCCTATGTATTCCTTAGAATCTCAGCTTTCTAAAAATATATAGTTTGCTAGGGGTTTAGTGTACAAATAATGAGAAATCAGCCATTATTTGAGGGAAAGTCTGCTCTCCACGGGAAACGTTTACAGCCACCTTAACTCCAAAAATAAAACGAATTAGTGAGTCAAAATGATTCTTTCAAACAAACTCTTAAAACAATTATGTATAAGATGCTTTATTCTGATTTTCCTAGTTACTTCTTTAATTTTTCAAAATTTGATTGCTATTCAACAATATTAGTCACGGTCTCATTATGCACTGGCCCTCTATCGATCGATTGAAGAACTAAAAGATGAGACAGAGAACTATAAATAGAGCTCTCCTGTGCCAGTGGTAGAGTGATTCAATGAATGCCATGGCGGCCGACTTGCAAGAGTGCGATGGGGAGGACGAGAAGGTTCAGCAGGGACATGTCCTGCATGATTTCAAGGAAGTTGAGGAAGTCAAGGAAATCATCAGTAACCTAAAGGTTACGTGCGAACCTGGTCCGGATTCGCTGAGAACGATCGAGGACTCCTATGAGAAGTTCCTGTGTAAGTGGTTTTACCAGTGTTTACTGTTTATATCTGTGTGGTGATATCACTTATCAGTCTGTGACTCACCATTCGTTTTGACAGGTGACAATGTCAGTTTATTCTTTACGATTTGACAGCTATTTGCATTAATCCAGGGGAATTTGGTAGCATTATTTACAGGTCAAATTATATGTCCTTATTTCAATTGTGGGTTTATATATTTTTTCTTTTTAAAAATACATTCATGATGTTCCCTTAGTTCAGACATAAACCCTACCTATTTTCCCATTTCTGATATCATATGGACGGTAGGGTTTAGTTTCACCTCTTATAAACTACATTAGCACTGTTCCGCCGAGATTTTGAGCGGAAGCATTCTGCTATAATCTGGGCACATACATGTACAAACAACTGGGAAACGTATTTTGTCTCTTTTCAATCACCGACGACTAGTTCTGTGTAATGCAGTCATAAATAAAGGTCAGCGCCGTTTAATTGGACTATATCAGACTCTTTTCTGCTCCAGCCGGCAATCAAGTTGGCCAACTTGTAAATGTCCGCCATATTGGTTTTGTAAAAGCCCGAATTATTTACAGAACAGATTTAATTTGAAATTTGGATTAGCGCAAAAGCAACACGTATATATTATTAACCTAAATAGTATGTATTGTTTCTAATACAAAATATCCAGAATATTTGCTAGAAGAAGGCATATAATATGGTAGTTAATGACACGTTCAGGACCAAGAAGCCTAGCATTGGTTCCGTGTATGGGTTTTATGCTAAACCACCTCTGCTAGCATAAAGTTAGAGGATGGCATTGAACCTTACATGTGCAACACAGAACATCCATATTAAGATATCGTTGCATAGAGTAAGGTTCAATATTATTGAACTAGAAGTTCCCTCTGATCAAATTTTGTTAGAATCTCCCCAGAGTCTGACCTGGTAAATTTCGCAAATCTCCCTCACAAATAAAGTTGCATGAGTTTTTTGACAATCATTAAATTCGAAATGTTGAAAAAAGCAGGTCCAAGGCAATTTAATCCAATCATCATGCCTGACAACACAATGCTTTCGATCTGAATTCTCAAATTTGTAAGAATATCCTTAGGCGAATGTGCTGGTAGACTCGAGGAAAGCAGACCTCACAAGTGACCTGGGTTATCGGGATTAAGATCTACCGCTAAGCATTGGTGCAGATTTATAGCCGAGACCTGGGTGTTTGTTGCCAAAGCTGAGGCTGAACATAGTGTGTGTTCCCAGCCCTTTTATTGCCATAGCAACATACTATATGGTATATGTCAAAGCAGAGGATCAACTTATATACCCTGCTTGCAGCCAATAGGTGTGCTTTTCTTTCTTCAGGCCAGTCATAAATAAGCCGAGTGCAGCACTAACTACACTGGCATGTTATTAGAACTGAACAGCACCCGTATTATAAGCTTAATCATAAATGGAGCACTAGGCCTTATGTGATTGTATAGTAATTGACCCCCACTACATCTCTGAGTTATCAATCACTCTTTTTTACTCTTTCTTTTCCCAAAGTGTGTTAGTGTTTTTTCTGTAGTGTTACATATGTCTGAATGTAGTAAACAACAAAATTATCTGACTACCATTAACTTATATGGTCCACGAAAATCTTTTGAATGTGCATGCTTTTCTCCCAATAGAAAAGTTGAAAGTAGATTTTTTCATTATTGGTTTTCTATATACATATATTTCAGTCATCATTGACCAGTACCAGGAACAGCCTCACCTGCTGGATCCTCATTTAGGTTGGTATCATTGTCTCTACCATTGGAAAGCCTTGTAACAAAGTAGAAGTGTCAGTAAAATGACGTGGAAGAAGTTCAGGCTTTGATACTGATAGGGGTAAAGGTGTCATTACTATTAAATTCTGTCCATTGCCCCCAAAATACCAATGTCATAAGTACTTATAACTCAGGCAGACTTCCCTATGCAGGGTTTGACTTTCCCAGGGGCCCAGGGGCATATGCCCCTAGATTTTGCGGTGGGCCCCTAGATTTTTCAGACTAGGGGCCCAAAATAGTATGTACATAATAACCAGAAATGCTGTTTTTGACCATTGATTTTTATCAAAAGACTTTTTTGGGCCCCTAACCTAAAATCTAAGTGTCAGACCCTGCTATGTGATCAAAACATATCCAGGATTTTAATTATTTGTTTTCAATGTCATCAGACCCTGACCATAAATATGTTAACATACAGTTTTAAACGCCTGGATACCAAAATTCATTTGGATGTGGAATTGTGTTTATAATCACTTTTTAAAATTAGGTTGTTGAAATAATGGAGGGAGCAGGAGCAAAGACTTAGCCAGGACCAGTCTTGCCTGTCTTTTGGACAGGCAGTTTCTTGAAAACCTCCTTTTTGGACAGGCAAAAATTTCTATAAAGAATCTTCAATTTTAACTTTTTTTGGGGGGGGGGGGGGGGGGTAATAACCAAATATTTTCTAAGCAAACCATCTTCTAGGACATAGCTGAAGTGTAAAATACCCTTTTTGACACAATAGGCTATTAGATGTAGTTGGTATGAGGATATTAAGTAGATAAGTAGCTAAATCTGGATGGGTAGAAATTTTGGAATTGCTGTTTTGGACAGGCATTTTTGAAATTCTGGCTAAGACCCTTAGCAGGGGTAACGAAAAAAGAGGGAAACATGACACTGACAAACCAAAAATCACTGGCAGCGTTCTCACATTCCTTTAGCCAGATTTGAATCCAGAACCTTTAAGACAAAAGTTGAAACAAGCCTCCCTCATTATATATAAACACTTTTTTACATTCGTTTTATCAAAACTTATATGGTGCACTTTCCATTCCTTGCTAGAATCTCTGCTGAGCAGTCTGCTGAGTATCTGCCGAGATCAGGACTCGTCGGAAGTCTTGGTCCATGAAGCGTTTAAGCTAGTCTACCTGCTGACCAAGGTGAGGGGCTACAAGAACATCCTGCGGCGTCTGCCTCACGAGGTCGCAGACATGGAGCCAGTGCTCACCATGCTGATGCAACAAAACCAAGAGGAGTATGCAGTATGTAGCCTTTCTCTTTTGCCCATGCTTGCCTACCTAGAGTATGTAGCCTTTCTCTTTTGCCCATGCTTGCCTACCTAGAGTATGTAGCCTTTCTCTTTTGCCCATGCTTGCCTACCTACAGTATGTACCCTTTCTCCTCTGCCCATGCTTGCCTACCTAGAGTATGTACCCTTTCTCTTTTGCCCATGCTTGCCTACCTAGAGTATGTACCCTTTCTCTTTTGCCCATGCTTACCTACCTAGAGTATGTACCCTTTCTCTTTTGCCCATGCTTGCCTACCTAGAGTATGTAGCCTTTCTCTTTTGCCCATGCTTGCCTACCTAGAGTATGTACCCTTTCTCTTTTGCCCATGCTTGCATACCTAGAGTATGTACCCTTTCTCCTCTGCCCATGCTTGCCTACCTAGAGTATGTACCCTTTCTCTTTTGCCCATGCTTGCCTACGTAGAGTATGTACACTTTCTCTTTTGCCCATGCTTGCCTACGTAGAGTCTGTACCCTTTCTCCTCTGCCCATGCTTGCCTACCTAGAGTATGTAGCCTTTCTCTTTTGCCCATGCTGCCTACCTAGAGTATGTACACTTTGTCTTTTGCCCATGCTTGCCTACCTAGAGTCTGTACCCTTTCTCCTCTGCCCATGCTTACCTACAAGTTTAGAGTTTCTTTGATATCTCTCATCTTCTTTTATGATACATTTGAAAAATAACTTTTCAAAATGATTAATCCTTGTAATGCTGAGGCTACTTTTGTCCAAAGCACAAGGACACAAAGATTTTTGAAAACCATCGTCACCCTGTCATGTTGGTATTCATTGGACAGCTCTCGCTGAGCACTCTCAGATGAGTAACCATGTGCCAGGGTTTCAGTCATTTTTTTAGGTATTTTGCATCATTTCGTATTGGTCAAATTAGCCACCAGCAGTATAAGGGTAAGGGAAGTGCTGTAGCTTAAGCCCTGATTTTCATTTCTTCAAATAAATTCCAAAAGCGGAGGAGGTGAGAAAGATATCTTTACAACTGTCAAGCCTTTTTAGGGTTCTACATGCATGCATGGGTTATGGGAGCTCCGCTTTTAAAATTTCATTTGTGTGCTATAATAACTAAGAAATAAACCAGAATTTTGTAAAATAATTTAAGGTGAGCTGTTGGTTTAGTTATGATTGTCGTTACTCCTTCAAAAAAAATGGCATCAGGAAAGTTGTTTCACAAGAATTAACTAAATTTGCAAAATATTTCAAAGAGAGTTGTTTGTTGAGTTCTGATTGATGTTTCTCCCTAAAAAGAAATGGAATCAGGAAGATGACTTCATTATAATAGACGATTGTACCTCCAAGTGTTCATACTTTGAGGTTTCATTGTATTTATTTCCTGAATATGTTAACCCTTCCAATGCTGAGGCTACTTTCATCCAAAGCTTAAAGACGTGAAATTTTTGGAAAAACCTCTAAACCCTGTTATGTTGGTAATCATTATACAGTTCTCGCTGAGTACTCCAGGATAGGTACCCATTTGCCAGGGTTTCAGTCATTTTCAGTTTTTTTGCATCAATTTGTAATGCCCAAATTAGTATAAGAAGTATAAGGGTTAAAATGCAGTTTTCTCTGTTTGCTCAAGAACTGGGAGACGAGATACATGCTGCTCCTCTGGCTCTCCATCATCTGCATGATTCCATTTGACATGTCTCGCTTCGACAGCAACGTGGGTCTGGAGAGCGGCAAGAAACCCATCATAGAGCGCGTGCTAGATACAGCCAAGGTAGGTGGAATACAGGCGGTTTTGGAATTTGATTTATTGTCACTTTTTCTCTGCCATATGAAGCTAAATTTTACCTTGACCGTAGTTAGTGATGGAGAAACTGGGGGAAACCACCGTTATGTTAACCCAAGACCTTCTATAGTGAGATGTATTTATAGGCATTGATATTAATGTTTCCACAAGGGGTCTGGACATGGATTGAAATACTAATTGGCATGAATTCAACTTGAGTATTTAGCATTTGAAAATAAGGTATTTGTATGGTAACTTTGCTACGAATCTAAGTGATTATCTTACTGTCTACTTCCTTGTTTCTAATCTGAAGACCGATTCTGATTGCTAGCATCATATTATTTCTGTGTCCATTCCAGCTGTACCATGATAAGGGAGGTGCACCGAGGGAGGCTGCAGCGTATCTGATCTCTCACTTCATCACGCGGCCCGACGTCAAGGCTCCTCACCTCCCTGAATACATCACCTGGGCACTGCACACCATACGCAGCGTGGACAGTAAGTACTACTTGTGACCACTCCTTTATACCCCTCGTTAAAACTACCTTGACACAATACATTTACCACTAGGCACTGCACAACATACGCAGCGTGGACAGTAAGTACTACTTGTGACCACTCCTTTATACCCCTCGTTAAAACTACCTTGACACAATACATTTACCACTAGGCACTGCACAACATACGCAGCGTGGACAGTAAGTACTACTTGTGACCACTCCTTTATACAACCTTAACTCTCGACCCCTCGCTAAAACTACCTTGACACAATACATTTACCACTAGGCACTGCACAACATACGCAGCGTGGACAGTAAGTACTACTTGTGACCACTCCTTTATACAACCTTAACTCTCGACCCCTCGCTAAAACTACCTTGACACAATACATTTACCACTAGGCACTGCACAACATACGCAGCGTGGACAGTAAGTACTACTTGTGACCACTCTTTTATACAACCTTAACTCTCGACCCCTCGCTAAAACTACCTTGACACAATACATTTACCACTAGGCACTGCACAACATACGCAGCGTGGACAGTAAGTACTACTTGTGACCACTCCTTTATACAACCTTAACCCTCAACCCCTCGCTAAAACTACCTTGACACAATACATTTACCACTAGGCACTGCACAACATACGCAGCGTGGACAGTAAGTACTACTTGTGACCACTTCTTTATACAACCTTAACTCTCGACCCCTCGCTAAAACTACCTTGACACAATACATTTACCACTAGGCACTGCACACCATACGTTGTGTGGACAGGAAGTACTGTATGCAGCTTTAATTTAGAGTGCTAAAAATTTCACTTTACAGCGCTGCTTGAGGGTATTTGTGCTAGTTTAAATTTGCACATTCAAGCACCCATACAAAGCCGATACGAAGCAGGATATTTACATGAAGGATGTTATTTAGGCCCTATCATGGGGTGAACGAAAATAGCGAAAAGTAAATGCCTGTAGAAAATATGAGTTATATAGTAGTACTCAATGCAGCTGAATGTGACCACTTCTTGATACAACCCGAACTCTTGACCCCTCGCTAAAACTACCTTGAAACAATATATTTACCACTAGGCACTGCAGACCATACAGAGTGTGGACAGTAAGTAATACTCTGTATCACTCCTTGATACAACCTTAACTCTTGACCCCTCGCTAAATACACCTTGAAACAATACATTTTCCACTAGGTGCTGCACACCATACAGAGTGTGGACAGTAAGTAATACTCTGTACTGCTGGACATAACTCTTGACCTCTCGCTGCATCCACCTTGAAACAATATATTTACCACTTGGTAACAACACTTGGGCACCACAGACAAAAAAACCCTTGAAACAATACATTTACCACTTTGTGAACAACACATGGGCCCAGCAGACTATACAAAGTGTAGAAAGTAAGTAGTGTTATCTTTAGCTTAAAGTAAGACTGCTCCTTGAAAGTGTAATTGAAATTTGCTGCTGTAAAACTCAAATAAGCTCTAGCCCGTTTGCTGGAAATACTTTTAAACAATAGTTAAGTGATTCTTACATGTGCATGTTTCCTTACAGCTGGCAACCTGAGAGGAATGAAGATGTTAGTGGGAGTTCTGACAACCCTGTCGCTACTCTTCAAGCATGGCAAGCGCTCCGATCTCATAGAGCACGGTAAGGAAACTTTTTCTGGGTTTAGCGGCCTTTTTGGGGCCTCTTCCATTATAAAAGGGGAAAGGTGTGACGAAACTAAAGGCTAGGCGACATATTTATGACTTTAACCCATTAATTCCCACATTGACCTCTAAGCACCTGGTTATTTTGGTAATATCCTTCTGAAACTGAAAAAAGGAATCTATTTGAATCAGGCTATAGCAAAATGTTTATTAGAACCCCTACAACTACTATTCCTCACAAATATTTTGAAAGAGTTTACTTAATCAAACTCCCCTTTCAAATATTTTGCAAAGTTATGCTCACTTACTTAGTAATACATAGAATAAATAAAAGGGGATCTGCAGACGTGAATGGGTTATTCTGACAAAATATTCTCTGGGTAATTCAGAACAGATATCAAAGCTTTTGTTTGTACATAGGGCCTCAGCCGTTTATAATTTGTGGCTACTTTTTCCTTTCTCAGATGATTCTATGATTATTGTTCTTTTTGCAGGTGCCACGGTTCTAGAGACGCTGTTGGCCTGTGACCTGAAGGAAAGCAAGAACAGTCTCCTGAGGAAGCTCTCCACCAAACTCATTCAGAGGATAGGACTCATCTTCCTCAAGGCAAAGGTGGCAGCATGGAGGTAAGGCAACTTCTTACTAATCCATTTTTGCCTTTAGCGGCCTTAACCCTTCCAATGCTGAGGCTAAATTCGTCCCAAGTACAAGGACACAAAGACTTTTGAAAGCCATCTAAACCCTGTGATGTTGGTATTCATTGGATAGCTCTCGCTGAGTACTCCCAAATGGGTACCCATGTGCCACGCTTTCAGTCATTTTCAGGTTTTTGCACCATTTTATAATGGCAGAATTAGCCAACAGCAGCACAAGGGTTAACCCTTTTGCTGCTGGTGGCTAATTTGGCCAATATAAGATGATCCAAAAAACCTGAAGAATTACTGAAACCCTGCCAAATGGGTACTCATTTAATAGTACTCAGCGAGAGCTTTCCTATGAATACCAACATGACAGGCCGACAGGGTTTATATGATTGTCATAATTCTTTGCATTCTTGTGCATTGGACAAAATTAACCTCAGCATCAGAAGGGTTAAAAGGCCTGACTGACAAAAGATCTTGTTGAAAATGTTTGAACATTTAAGCCCATTTGCATCAGCAGTGTAGATGCAGATGCAAGTGGGTTAGGCATTGTGCAGGACAACTAGTAACATTATGATATAGTGAACAATATCGAAACAAGGAATAAATGGTTTCAAAACATATTTGTAGATAATATTATCTTGCTTTTAATTTGTAAGGTTGTAAACACCTCACACCTTCTTAAGGGTCCACACTAGTGTACTGGTACAGATAGGTTACTTGTTCAAAGCAAAAAAATAAAACCGGTATAAAAATGAATAACAACATGCCTTAAAACCACTAGTATTCTCTTAGATAAATAAGAACAAGTGGATATGAAACCAGTCGGTCACCCTGAACAGGCTCAGTTGATGCTGGTGATCAGGTTTCTCTGTAATGTAAATGATACCAGAGCCCTGATTGGTCCTTGTTCCCTCGTGACCCCATGCTGATGCTAGATCAGTGACCTCTGGCATGAGTCCAGCCCTTCACTATAGCTCATACATTAATTCTTTTCTTCATCTAAGTGAAAAGGAAGTATTTTATTTACCAACTATAAACATGGTGACAATGCCACAAATAAGCCGAGAAACCCTACAAAAACAAACCAAAACAAATCTCAAAGACCTCCTCTTTTGAATGAGACCACATACAGCCATTTTCTGTGGGTCTTCACACGAAATCTTTGAACTTAAATAGGCATGAGTCCAGCACTTCACTATAGCTCATATAGTAATTAGTCTCTGGCTACATATCCATTTTCTTCATCTGAGGTATTCTGTAAGATGTTATCAGTTTTTTACTGCGGATCCCTAAAATCCATCAATAAACAAACACCCTCCATGATGTTTTCTACTGTGCAATTTAATTGCATTTTGCTTTTACACTTGTTTCTATAGCCGCTAGGGTTGGACAGGGCAAGTATTTGGTTTAGGCACAGTTAGAGTATCGGCACTGTATAAACTATACAGATACTTGACCTTACTGTATAGTTCTAGTGATATGGACCCCTAATGGTTCTGTGTACAATTCATGCCCCTTGTTAGTATAGAGTAATAGATTGATTTATCTGTTCTCTTTAAGGTACCAGCGTGGAAGCAGGTCGTTGGCTGGGAACCTCAGCCTGGCTCAGCCAGCAGCCGGTGGTGACATGGCAACAGGGAATGACGACAATGAAGAGGAGGAAGATGAGGAGTATGACATTCCTGATGAGATGGAGGACGTTATTGGTGAGTAGGATTATTTTCATCTGTTGATTATACAGGTAGCCTTCCCTACCGCGGACAAATAGGGACCAAGGAAAAGTGTCCGAGGTGACCGAAATCCGAGTTATGCGAAATTCACATTTTTGTAGAGGCAGACAAATGATACTTCAGATGCTTAAGAAAAATCCCCTTTTTATAATGAGACCCTAATGCAAAAATAGAAACCTAATTGCGTTCTATATCAACTCGTACCCAAGTCAATATGTGCCTACTAAACAAACTCATACCCAAGCGGATTACTTCCTTAACTTAAAAGATCATGCGTTTCTCTAAAGTACTATCCATTATTATACAATACAATGCATTTTACTCCGTGTTTTGTTCATCCAGATGAATTTTGGAAAAAAGCTTAGTTAGAATTTTTCAAATCTTATATTACCAATCAAGTCTGATCGGTAGTTACTGGCAAATTAAAAACATGAGTAAATTAACAGGATTTACAGTATTTTGAATTTGACTCTGATTTTGGGTGATAGTCTGTTGTATCAATGCTTGCAAAGGCGTTTCTGTAAAATTAGGAAGAAAGGTGTAAAAATTCTAATGATAATGTAAGCTTGTATGACCAATTAGCCTCATGGGGTGCATGTTGGCTTTGGTGTGAGTTTTAAGACCTGCTCTTCAACAGGCACTTGTCAGAGGTAAATGAGGAAATAAAACTAAATTTGAGGAGAATGTGCCAGTTCAAGAGTCAGAGGTATGTCTCTGTTTGATTTTCATTTAGAGATAATATGCATGTGTACTGTATTTCTGATTTAGTATTATTCATTTAGTCTCACTTGAAAGTCCTCGGTTTTCATTAGATTGGAGACAAATTTGAAACCAACTAGCATTTGTTCCTTGGCAAGTGTAGTGTAGTAAGGTCACCAGGAGATTGGTTATCAGTCACAATGAGTCTTCCTTTATGGCAAACAGCTGCTGTCACACTGCTAGTAGAGGAATTGCCAGTCTTATGAATAACCCTTTCAGTGGTATCTAGAGATTCGCACCTTTAAAACCTTTGTGATATGATTATGATGTCAATATTTCCTTAAGATATGATATCTTAACGATATAAAGACACTTCCTGCCTCCCAGAGACATACATTTGTTAGATTTTGCACTGTCAACTTCAAATATTTTGCTAACAAATAGCAAACTGCCTTTATGTGGAGATGCTCGATAAGCAGTATTTAAGCAGTATCGGTATAACAGATCTTAAATGATATAGTATTTTTCTATTCAATATCGATATTTGGTATTGTATCAAGTACCGGTACTGGTCAATCCCTAGTGGTATTGACTGAATTAATGTCTCAATAATTGATTATGATTATTGACATTGATATAAAAAAATGAGACTTGTAAAAAACATGTGTAAGCAGACCATTAACAGTCAATGACAGGTATAAACTGTTATGCTGTAATTGATGGCAGATATTTTGTTTTGTTAGTGTTAGTTCAATAACGTGAATTCTCTGGTGGATATAGTGCTGAAACTTCACCCTTATGCTGCTGGTTGCTAATTTGGCTACTATGAAATGATGCAAAAACCTGAAAAATGACTGTAACCCTGGCACATGGGTACTCATCTGAGAGTACTCAACGAGATCTTTCCAATGAATACCAACATGACAGGGTTTAGATGGTTTTCAAAAATCTTTGCGTCCTTGTGCTTTGGACGAAAGTAGCCTGAGCATTAGTAGGGTTAATTCCACTAACAATCGCCAAATTCAAGCTAGTGAGTTATTCTGAATAACACTAGCCAATTAATATAGAGAAAAGGCAAGGTGACAAGTAACCTGTAAAGCAATAGTCCATAAAGCTGCTTTCCTGCTTCAAGTTATATTGTTTATTAGCAAAGTTTTAGATATGCTGAAGAATCCTAGTAGATACAGGTAAAACTTAATTCCTGTTAAAAAACTTGATTGTGATTTTGCCATGTATTGTTTTTATTTCAAATTAATATCTCTTCTTGAAAATGAGCAGTGACATCAGAAAAAATACATTTCTGTGATTGCATATAGAATTGTCAATTGTCAGGCCCTCCACACTGACAACAGAATCGTATGCAGGGTTGCACTTGTCGTGTTGGACAAGTTGATTCTAGTTTTTACTTTCTGGGTAAAAAATGTGACTCGACCAGCAAAGATTTAAATGATTGCTTTGTGCAAATATGAATTAGTTCATATGTGCATTTCATTTATCTAATCATTCACGCATAGAAAATTGTAGAGTTTTTAATTTTCCCTGTTTGGCAAGAAGAATGATTTCTAATTATCTTGCATGCAGCCATCCGTACATGCAGTGGTAAGCAGAACAGGCAGGCACTTATGTGAGAGCCTGATATAGTCAGCTGTGATATCACCAACACAGATGACATAATACCTATATATATATGGTAGATGAGTCAACGAAGGAACATGTGATACTTAAGAAACAAGGTTTGACATAACAGCTGTCCCGCTTGTTAGGGCAAGTGAAAATGTCAAAAGTTGAGCTACTGAATTACTGCTGAAGACTTCCCCTATTTTTTATGCTGATATCCTTGCCTTAATACTTTAGATTCCTGCCAATAGCAGGATGGGGACCAAACAGTAAATCACATGCATCATTTTATGATGGTTGCTGACATTAGATGGAAACGCTCTTAAGAAGGGTATAGGTATAGTTACTGACAAATTTAAAATGTAGCAAATTTGAAAAATTCTTAGTGGTATAAGCCTCTAATAAGTATGAACAGGAAGTATAGAATTAAGGTGATAATTTAGTACCGCAAGACCATCACCACTAGGTGGTGTCTTTGGCAAAGGATTGCACATGAGGAGTGATCACCTGCCATGAATATCGACCTAGCTACTTTCTATTGTGGTACGCCCACAAGAACAAAGGGCGGGCCCCTTTGGGCCCTCCGTGTTAAATTGGTCCCAAACAACATGGGTGTCTGCTTAGACCATGCAGATTCCTTTGAGATTTCCATTTTGACCAATATTTTCATCTCATTTTTTTGCTGAAAGTGAATAACAATACTGTCTTCGAAGCAATTGTTTTAGATTATGACAGATATGAATCCCCTCTAAGTGCAAGGTCATGTCATACGTACCTCGTATTATGACAGGACCCGAAAATCAGCATTAACTATGTAAACCACATGCTGTTAGTAATCTTGAGGCATATCAACTCAAAATAGCAAATTATTGATAAGTTTATCATTATTCTATAACTATGAGATGTAAGCTATACAATAGCATAATTGCCATTGTCTACATTTAACTCAGTTTTCAGATATTTAAGTTTTAAAAATGACCCGGGTATTGGGTAGGGTTCTACCTTAAACATATATTGTTCCTGGTATGAATGGATAAAGTATGCATGTTTTTTCACAGTTATTACTAAGCAATATTGCAGGCTCTCCGGGTTTTAAATATAAGTGTTGAACCTTTTAGTTTCTGGCAAGGTATTGTATTGCTATGTAAGCAATGTTGTGATGAGTCACTCATGGGTTGGATTGGAAAAGGACCTCATTCAGATAACCCTTCATCAAGAGATAACTGCTCTATATAGGACCAGTATTTACTCTTGCAGGGTTTGTAGATACTGAAGTATGAGTAATCACAATGAGTCAGTATCAGTTGAAAGGTACGAGTGCCCCTGACCTAGTACTGGATACTGCCAGCGTGGAATATTCTAACATTGTAGGCCTATGAGGCAAGCAGCCAATACCGGAGCATGATTCACCCACTCCTAGCTTTCAAACCGAGTGCCTGGACTCTCCTAAGCCAATCAGCATGTAGAGATAACGTCCCCACCTGTCATCTCAGTGTTTGGCCAGTGGAAGTATATGGTGCTGCCCTCTATATTTGATAGGGGTAACCAACCAGTTCAGTGACTCACTGCTAAAGCTAATAATAGATTGACCTATTTACCAGTTTCTGACATCCCTAGTTTGATCCACTCTCCGCTCTCTGTGGACCTCCTGTCTTCAGGCAGAGAGCAGTTATGAGTCGTCTGACACACAGCTAGCAACATTTTTTGTTCTTCTGTGGGAATGTTTTGAATGAAGAAAGGAAGGACTCAAGCTGCTGTTAAGTTCTTTGGTTATTTGTCAACAGTATTCATTTAGTTGTGTCATTCCCTCTATTGGCTTGCTGGTTGTTGTTATTTAGCATTGTTGACAATGTTGAAGGGAGAAAGTGAAGAAGCCTTCCTGGCCAGGATGAA
The DNA here is from genome assembly GCA_963942565.1 of Maea johnstoni. Taxonomy (NCBI): domain Eukaryota; kingdom Metazoa; phylum Annelida; class Polychaeta; order Spionida; family Magelonidae; genus Maea; species Maea johnstoni. The sequence continues at coordinate 62,851,620 of OZ012685.1, read as the reverse complement.
GCTTGTTTACAAACAGGTTTGCCGTGATTCAGAGGACAATCCTGTGGCATGTAAATGGCGCAAAGCCATCAGGCTACAGGAGGAGGAGGAGGCGGCGGCGGCGAAAGAGGAGGGAAAGGAGGAGGAGGAGAAACCTGACGTGGGTTTGTAGCAATTACCATAGTCCTTTTTTGATGTAACACCTGGTGCATCTCTCAGCATTTGTCATAAAGTAACTTGGAAATGGAAATATTCCCCTAGCTTTTTGACATGCAGGAATGTCAATATTTCACATCTGAAAAATTGGGTGTCATTTCGAAAATGAAGGTTTCGTTTCCAGTATGCACCAAAGCATTGTAACGTGACTTTTCAAAGGAAAGATTTAGCAGGAAATATGTGCATTTCCATTTTGTTGTGTGATTCATCCAGGGAGTTTTATCTATCTTAGTCTATATATCTCTGATTCATCTAAGAGGGGTTATTAAGTCCCATTGGCATTGTTGATACAATTGATAAATTGCCAAATGGGAGGATTCAAGGGTATGTCTAGCAGAGTGCATTGGAGTATGGGTGTTACATTTAAAGGTATCAGATATATCATTTTCTTGTAGAGTTATGAAATCAATGTTTTGGACAAGCAAGGTTCTATTAAAAGAGCCTGCATGCAACCTGTGCTCTAAGGAGGACCAGAGTCAGTGGTCAGCAAATGTTTATGGGACACAGTCACACTTGTACACGCCCTCACTGAAAGCAGGGATCGAGACTTCCCAGGAAATCCTGAGATTTCCTGCGGAACATCCTAGGAATTCCTTGGTATCCTATGCTTCATTCGGTGACATATGATGCAGCTGATTTTAACATTTGAAACTCAGGCAACCTTTGTACCCTTTCTTGACTGGTTTTAGACAAGCTGTCAATGCATATAGATATGACGATACCCGTGATTAGAAAGTCTAAGGATACTCAGATTTATTTTGCTCTCCAGGGTTTGATCAAAGAACTGCTGAGTTGGTGATCTAAAAAGGACCCATTTCAGCTCTCAGGAAATAAGGACTAGGGCTTGGCCACAGAGGTAGCTTGCTAGCCTGGGACTAGTAAAATATCATTATGGGTATTTATGTTTTAGGTACCATTAGCCCGTATCAAAGAGCTCCTTACATTATCATTCTTGTTTCAAGGCTAGTGACAAACTGCCTAGGCTAGTAAAGTTTCGGGTATCCAGGCCGACTGTGCTAGTGAAATATTTTTGTAAATTTGTGGGATGGTGTGCATACATACATATGTGTATCATACTTGTTTCAGGGTAAGCAACAATATTTATGGACTTCCAAGATGTATGGCAACTAACCCTGCTAGATCAGAAAAAATGGATCATATTCTTGTATTAGTATATCATAGAAAATCCAATATTGACTATCTGATCCTAGTGTTCAGGCTGTCATTCACAGTTAGTGTGTCTACATGCCTCTGGTTTTAGTTTTACTCTACCATACACCAAGTGGTAAAGGTGGTCAGGTTGATTTACAATGATCTCAACTGGTGTTATAGGGTATGTTATAGGGCTCTGTCTGGGTATGGTTTTAGCAGAAACTGGACAGACCATATGGTGCCATCTATAGGCTACTGACTGCATCACACTTCGGTTGGTGAACTCAGAGGGTCATATTAAGGTATCGCAGGCCCAGACGACAAAATTCAAGCAGATCTCCAAGCATATATGGGTTATCAGAGACGTGGAACTCAGTCCAATAGGAGTCTAGATAGCGAGTTCACAATTTTGTGAAATAGAGTAGACAGCAGATTGTTATTAACTGTACTTACAATATTGCATGGGTATGGGGCCAGTTGAGCCTTGCTAGAGTGGAAATGCTGAACTTGTGAGTTTGCATTCAGATACTGGGTATTCAGTCAAATCCTTTCATTTTTCAAATCTGAAAAGATATTTGGATGGTTTGATTTCTGGAATTGAATTTATTCTTATTTGTTAAAGATGGCTACCTATCTATTCAGGCAATGATTTTAGGCACACCCTGTTATCCTAAATGGTGTGTGCTACAGCCAACATAGAGGAACATGCATGCTCTAGAAAGCTTCAGTAAAAAGCTGCGTCAGTGAGTTGGGGAGCTCATGAGTCAAATTGCTCACTATAGCTGCTCTTGCTTAGTGAGTGCAGGTTTAGCCACAATACAAGAATAGTTTAAGTCTTAATGGATTGATGGATCAGTGATTTAGCTATGTTATTACTTTTTCAGAGAACTTGCTGTTGGGTCTAAAAGATGCACATACAGTGGTGAGATGGTCAGCAGCAAAAGGGTAGGTGGATCACCATGTTTAATATATTCACACCTAGAGCTTACACATGGTCTGACACAGAAATATACAAATCTTCACTACAAAGCATTGTTCAGAGAATTATTGGTCTGAAAGTTTTTCCTGCTGGATTTAATATATACGGTTATTACCTTGATTTGATATTCAAGCAAATGTCAAATATTTCTCTATTTTAAGGGTACTCTTTATAAGTACTGTTAGGCCAAGTCTGCATCTTGCAGAAAATATATGAAGGAAATATGTTAACAAGAAATGTATTAATTGACAAAAATGGTTAATAAGAAATCCACCTTGAATCATAAAACAAATCATTTTGTAAGTATCATAATATCCAGGTAATGCTTTTCTTGGGCTTCAGAGCATCATTGAATCAATATCAAGGTTTGTTCTTGTAACATCTGAACTTTTTTTATGGTATAAACATGTATTCTTCTTCTTTATTCATTACCTTTGTTTCAAGGTCATGACACACCATCAGAAGTGTAATTATTCCCCTAATTGTGACTATAATTTGTTTGTTTGTTGTTGGCAGGATTGGTCGTGTGACGGGCAGGCTGCCGAAGGAGCTGGCGGATGAAGTGGTGGAGTCCGTCTTGGAACTCTTTACTCTCGCGGAGGGAGACGCCGCCTGGCATGGAGGTATGTGCAACAGACACTCGCTCTCACCCAAAATGGTACTACCGTATATTCTCAGTAATTTGGGACAATTTTTTAATAATTACAACTTTTATGGGTTCAGGGTGACCCATGTTTTCTGAAAATACCTTATTGTATCAGCAAGGTTTACAGCTAGGTCCATATTTTGTGAAATGGCAACTTGTGATAGATCGATGATTGCCCAGATTTCCTATTGATTATTTTGAAAAATAATTATGGTGACCCAAATTCATAGGTGGGTCTAAATATCTGAGAATTTACAGTAGATTGGCAGCAAATCAATGTGATCATGATCACCTAGTAATCGGACGACGGTCGGCTATAGTGAACAGTCAGTCAGAATGCAAGCTGAGTCAACTACTTGATTATTGAACATTGGTCTAGTCGCTATTGCCAGTAATTGGTGACTATTGTTGAAAGTGTGTGTCTATTGAAATAATTGCAGTCAAGGAAATAGGTCATATAGCAATTAACCAGTACATACTTGTAGAGGGAACAGCACCAATCGGAGGTTCGAGTCTTGCTTTCAGAGACATGTGAGAAAGTTGTCACTGATTTTGGTTAGTGCTGGTTTTCCCATGGCACTCTGGTTTCCTGCTTCATTTACTTCTGGCCAGTCACAATTTTACCCAAAATGGCAGCAAAAGTGACAATAAAACACTCTTCCTGACTCTGTGTGAAAGTTTCTATTCTATTTGCAGGTTGCCTGGCTATTGCTGAGCTGGGTCGTCGAGGACTGCTGCTACCACAGAGACTTGAGACAGGTATGAAAAATAGTAGATGGATATATTAACCCAGTCATGCTGGAAGTCTCCCGAAACATGGTATCGTAATTTCAGAATAGTTTTGATAAATCACTCTAGGTTAAGGTGTTATCCTATAATGACTTTATACATTTCTTGAAGTGCTACCGGTCTTGCCTAAGGCATAATGTGATGATTATGTGTATTACGTATATTTGCACTTGTCATACTTAATTTATTATCATATGATGATTCTGTATAATTCTTGTAGTCACCTTCAACGTTTTATCTTATGATGGTTGCAAATACTGTAGAATAGGAAATTAATCTGGGGTGCAAATTTACTAAATTTCACCAAAAATTACCTTTCCGAATTTAGTTTTACCGAACAGTCAGTTCACACATTAACATAGATGGGGGGCATATTTCAATCCAAATTTAACTATACCGAGATTTTCTAATTCGGTAAATTCAGATTAGATTTATTCTCAGAATCATTTCCTATTCTACAGTATTTCTTACAGTGATATCATTCCTTAAAGCAGCTTATGGAGATGATTGTGTGTATCTCTTGTAGTGGTACCAGTCGTCCTTAAAGCATTGTCATATGATGAGATGAAAGGAATGCATTCTGTTGGTTCACATGTCAGAGATGCTGCCTGTTACGTTTCTTGGGCTTTCGCCAGAGCGTACGAACCTCAGGAAATCAAGCCATATGTCAATGAAATAGCCAGGTAGGTCAATATCACAAGCCTTTTGTCTCTCAAATAAGAACCCACTACACAATCATTGAGAAGTTCAAAGTATTGCAAATAGCTTCTAGGTCTCCTAGAAAGATGAGATGAAAATAAAACAAATAATATGTTCACATGATACTGTAATCTAGCTTTGTGTAGCATGGCTGTATGTATAGTTAAGAGTTTACTTGTACACCATAATTATTAGTGTTGATATTTAGTTTTTACACTAGATGTGTGGTAGACTGAGCATTCTGTACAACTGCATGCCTGATTATTGCCTGGGTCTAGAAAGGAACACCTGCCGGTGATGACTGGTGTAGGAATCAAATGTTAGCACTGGACACATTTTATCTTTAAGGCTTACAGATATTTGAAGTTCCTATCCATTTAACCATTCATCAATGCAGCACCAATGAAATTATGATGATTTCCACTTAATGTTCCATGTTGATATTCATTTTCTAAAGCTCATGTGATCTCACTAGTATTTGTCTATTTGTTTCATTTATGCAGTAGCTTCAAAATGATGATGGGTTGTAATTTATTCGCTATCCTTGTTCTGTTTACTAGTGCTCTTGTGATCACATCTGTATTTGACCGCGAGGTGAACGTGCGTCGGGCGGCGTCCGCAGCATTCCAGGAGAATGTAGGGAGACAGGGAACCTTCCCCCACGGCATCGACATACTCACTACGTGTGATTACTTCGCGGTGGGCCTGAGGAGCAAGTCCTACCTAGAACTGAGCGTGTTTGTCGCCCAGTTCCCTGAGTACACTAGACCACTCATAGATCACCTGGTACAGCACAAGATAAACCACTGGGATATGTAAGTACAGCACAGCATTGTCCAGCTCTCATCTTAATCCTTCAAATGCTGGGGCTACCAATGCAAGAACTTTTAAAAAACATCCAAACCCTGTCATGTTGGTATTCATTGGATAGCCCTTGCTGAGTACTCTCTGATAAGTACCATATGCCAGGGTTTCAGTCATTTTTTTTCAGTATTTTGAGACATTTTGTATTGGCAAAATCAGCCACCAGCAGCATAAAGATTAAGTTATCTTATAAGTCACAAAATCAACCATGAGATATATGAATATCCCAACTGATGTGATATTCCATGTGCTATTTCTAAATAAAACGTTTCCAGAGATATTGAGATATCTTTCTGACCAAAGCATATCTTAGTTCAAATATTCAATTTTGAAAAAAGAAGGGGATCAAAATCCACAAGTTCCTTGTGAATATTTCTGAATTCATGCTTCTTTCCTATTTGATTTTCAAAAGTTAAGTAAGAATGTGGATTGCAATATTAAAGGTAATTAAAAGGCTAAATATCTAGAAATAAACCAATGACTGCTCAATTAAAATCTATGTTACAACCTTTCACCTTATGGTTGTTGTATTTTGCCTGATTTCAGTGAGATCCGAGAGCTTACAGCAAAAGCCCTGTTCAATCTCACCTGTAAGGATCCAGATTACATGAACAACACAGGTAAATACAGCGCCACCTGGAACCAATATCCGCTACTAGAGTGGATCATAGATTCCATTACAATCTTCTATTTACTTAAGCATACGCAAGTGGAGCCTAGGAGAAAGGGAATAGATTAAAATCAATAATTGATTTCTGTATTTTGACTGTTTGGATATCCCAGTCTTTAAGCAATGGCTAGTATGTGATAAGACAACTAATATGTTATATTTTCATGGAAGCACATGCTGTCAGCTTATGTTTAACCTATCCTGCATTAATTTATCGTTTGTAGACTTTGGCTTTATTAATTATCAGCATTTCTAAAAGGTGCTGCATAACTGACCAGTTATAATGGTTACGTTTTTTGAGTTCAAACCTGATTGATTATAACATTTTAGTAGTGTTCATAAACTGTTTGAATTTTGTTGAGAAGGGTAATAATCTTGACTAGCCCTATAGCCATTTGCATTAACCCCCATGAAATGAATGACAAGTATAGTGTGTAAAATGTTTGGATCATATTTGCAGTATTTTCTTTTATTTCAGTGCTTCCTAAGCTGTTACCGATGACATCTAGCCCAGAGTTGTATCTGCGCCACGGTTCTATTCTCTGTGCAGCAGAGATCACGCATGCTTTAGTTTTTAACGCTACTGCAGAGAAGTAAGTTTCCTACTCCTGTGTTCCTGGCACTCAACCTTGCATTAACAAATAAAAGTCAAATGTGGGATTTTCCTATGCATTATTTATCAGCATATTTCTGTGATAACGTGTTATTGGGTAAAAACAGATTAAACAAAACTTTTGATATTTTCTTTCATTTGCAGCAGATGAAAATATTTGGTACGCTAGAATGTAAAGCTTTTACAAATAAAATGAAATATATCAAACTTTTAGTCAACTAGAACAATAATAATACTTTTATTTGTTTTATTTTATTTTGTTATATCATTGCATTATTGATTGGCATATTTCTGTTGTTCAATGGTCCAGCTAACCACTAGCCACATAGCCTGAGGCTACAGAAAATTGTGTGGGCTAATTTGATAATATTTGCCTTTGTAGCCCGGCTGTCTATAAAAGAGTGACATTTTATGATCATGCACAGAGGAATTTCAAGAATATGGTTGGTTGAAGAACACCATTTGACACATCAGCTGTACTTGATAATCTTATTATTGTACACTCTCTAAAAAAAGGAACATGTATGATTCATGATATGTCTTATTGTTAACTGATATGGTATGTTGATTTCAGAAATAGCAATAATGGTTCTTACTGAGGTTATCATGCTCTATATGTTGTATTTTCTGTAGAACGGCTGTTGATATCTTGGACCCAGTTATAATTCAGGGCTTACAGGATATAACTAGAAAGGTAAGTGAAAGAAGTGATGCATTCCAGAAAAAAAAATCATTTTGAAATATCTCAGATAATTTAGATTCTTAAGGCTGTGATGCTGGTGACACTCTCAAAATAAGACAACTCCTAGTTTAGCACTCCTGTACCCTTTCTAACAATAGTTATCTAATCCCTGAGGTCTTGGTGTTTCAAATATAAGGTTTCTTTAACTTGCCTGCTTGAGCTGACCTCGATATAAACACAGTTTCAATTTTACAGTGTTTTACCTCAAATGAGGTTTTCTTGATCAATAAAGGTTCATTTGATTTATAAATACCATACATGTCTGCTAAATATACTAAGCTAGGGCAACTGAAAGGCAAATTTGGAGTTCCTGCAAGAGAATACCTTACAGCATGCGATTTTGGTGGAAATTTTACTTACGAAAGTAGGTCAACATGTCTGTCCATTGAAACTATTTATATTGAGGTCAGCTCAAGCAGGTAAGTTAAAGAAAACTTATATTTGAAACACCAAGACCTCAGGGATTAGATAACTATTGTTAGAAAGGGTACAGGAGTGCTAAACTAGGAGTTGTCTTATTTTGAGTGTGTCACCAGCATCACAGCCTTAAGTTTAATGAAATAAGAGTGCATTGAATATGAACTGTAACTGCTGCATAATGTAGTCTACATCTGTAAACTACTTCTGAAAATTTCTTAGGAATAAAATATAACTTGGGAATAAATCATATTATGTAATTCTCATATATTTCATTTTTGCCATAACCCGGTTTTTCTCTTTTTTCTCCAGTTGAAGGATGCCAGGCTGTTCCGTGGTCAAGGGGGAGAGTTAATGAGAAAAGCAGGTGGGGCTTTCTACTGTTACAAAAGGATGAATACAATACCAAATATCAACAATGAATAGGAAAAAGTATTGTATCATTCAAGAATTGTTATACTGGTACTGTTAAACACTATAAAATTGACTCATCTGCTACATGGATGTCTCCAAACAAAGGCTATCACAATGTATCAGCCAAACTCCTTAAGCTTACAGTGCTTGGGAGGCCGAAAGTATTGTTAAAATTATTGTTGAGGAAATATTTATATCTTATTGTATTGTGTTTGTATTTAAAGAAATAAAGGTGCCAATCTCACTGTGACATACATCTGATACTATTAGTAATACATTTTGAATACTTGTGAAGCCCAGAATTTGACTTTTTGTGATGCCTCTTTGATAAAGGCATGATATGGAAAATATATAAAGGAAAAACAGGAATTAGAACCCAACTCAACTGTCGTTGGAATAATTTGTGATATCATGCTTTATTGAATGCTCTTCCTAAAATTATCCCAGATGTAAATGATTCTTAGATACTATCAAGGAGGAATTAGTGTTAATAGTCGTTGTATTCCAGTTGAGGTGTAGCAAATAGGCACTTGCAAAAATGTAAAACATCATAAACCCAATAAGTGTGGTCATGAGATAAATTATTGGTGGTCATCTCTCCTTAAAGACTAAGCCCATGAAAACCCTGGCCTGATAACCAGTATGTTTTATTTTTCAGTTTGCACTCTGATTGAAAAGATGTCCATATCAAAGATGCCTTACAAGGACAGTGGTATTGTAGGTAAGGTCACATGCTCAGCTTAGTATCTAATTGATCCAAGAACCAGAGATTTATCATTCACTTTATAGGAGTTCCATGAGTCACATCTAAGTACATTGAAACATGCCAACCTTGAACTCATAAAGGCACAAGACAATTTGTTTTACTACATTAAGTATTCAATTAGAGGTGTCCTGATTGTGGTGTCTGTATCTATCTATATTTTGTACCTGAGTTATATGCCTCTATCTATACCACTCTAAGCTGCCATTCAGCAATCAAAGGCTTTGAAAAGCATGGAGTATATGACAATTGTCACTCACTGTTTGTGCCCTAGGCTGCTTTAACCACAAAGATCTTACCAAAAGGTCTTAAGTTAGAGCTGTGGAGCTGAGGTTACTTTAAGGGTGTGTTGATCAGTATTGTGAGCCTTTAGGATATTTCCTGTTAATATTTATTTTGGAACACTCATTTAACAAGAACTCATTGATTTAAATAATTGTCAGTTGATTGATTCATTTGTTCATAAGGAATTATTACACCCACTCTTGATATGAGGGTTTTTATGACATCTCACTACCTGGTGACCAAATGTTGCTTGTCACCCAATGAAAATGCTTTGCTACAAGGCTGGTTGACTTTGCTCAAGAACTCAAAGAGTTGGACACGGACACCCTGATCACATACCTTACTGCTTCCATGGGGATCTATCAAACAACTAATCCTCTCCTTTCATGGTTATTTCAGAGGTGTGGCAGGACTTGTTGGATGATTGTTTAGAGCATGTTGAACCAACAATCCAGGTAGGTTAGATCTTAGATCAAACTTGTATATCCTTGTCATAGTTAGGTAGACAATTGTATTCTATTTTATATTGCTGTGTATTGTAATATATGATACCTGAGAGGAAAATGCCCAGTTATTTGTAACCATTCATACTAATCACTAACTAATTTATCACTAAGTAACTCTTTCAAATATTTTGTAAATTCTTACTTTATTCCAAATTTGCATTCATAAGTATCAGAGCAGGAATATTTTGAATACTGTCTCTCTTTGTATTTCAGGCTGCTGCAGTTCAAGCCCTTCCTGCCTTTTGTGAGCAGTACTATAAACAGGCAGATGGACAACCTTTATATGCAGTACAAGGTATGTACCAGGGCTCAACATTAACTTGTAAGTCATTTTGAGCCACAAATGTGGCAGAAACTAGGATGTTCTGTGGTACAAGTGTGTATATTGATTGGTCTATAACCTAAGGTCCACCACGTAATTACCACATTCTAACCTCTTAACCTAGGTATTGCCACATAACTACCACATTCTAACCACACATCCTGGTGGCCACATGGCAGACCCGTGGTAAAATGGTGGAAATGGTAAACCATGGGTCTGCCACAGGTCTACCGCTGATCTGTACATGCTTAGACCATGGAAATTGAAACATCAACCCGTTTCTGCCACAGGTCTAGTGGTAGATCAGTGGCAGACCCGTGGTTAAAAGGAGGCTATTTTTGTAAGGGAAGTCTATAGATTATCCCTTCTGCTTGCTCAAAAATACCTACTAAATATGCTATCTCCCTCTATTATAAAATCATAGTCATATAATGCAGTGATTAATGATTAAGTTGCACATATCTCTTGATGTATGGATACTTTTACCCTATGCAAAATAGAACAGATACATACTGTATCTCTATTTTATCTGAAATTTGAATTTAAGTCAAATTTTAGCTAAGTTAAGTCATCAACGTGGTTGTATGGCTCAGATTAATCCTTATAGTTTGTCATCACATAGTTATTGGTCTTAGAAATGAACATTTACTATATACGTACTATTGTTTTTTGAAAAATCCATGTATTTTTGTTTTCAGAAAAGTTGATCGAGAAATATGTCAAGGAACTAAAGGCAACCTTAGAGACAACTAGGTAAGACTGTATGAATAATGTTAAGATAAGTTCTTTTTTTTCTAGTTATTTAGTGCAACCTGTTCATGCTAGTAGCAACTTAAAACAACCTGACACTTTTGGTGATATCTTATATATGAAGGCCTAGTTTGGAAATATTTGACGAAGAAATTTAAATCATGACATGACAAACCACTCTCTTTGAAATCATTTACAGAGTCATTCTTCATACCTAAGTTATTGTCAATAGTCTAATTGATCCAGACAACATTTTTGAAGGAATTCTTTAAGTATGAACAGGTTAATCCATTTACACTCTGAGTGGCCAAAAGAGGCTTGATGATTTAGGAAATATTTTACTCACAAAAGTAATTTCTTGAAAAGAAGGAGAAAAGTTGAGAAGTCAGCAGCAACTCCCCTTCAAATGTTTTGTGAACTTTGTCTGGGTCAATAGCTGTGGTCATAGAGTAAATTGGTCACACAGGGATTGAGTGGATAAGTTTCTCTACGCAGCCTGTTCTAACTCCTACTGCATTCATGATGAGCAAGTCCAGAGCTGTCAACAAAGGGAATTAGGGAGTTCTCAATGGGGGTTTGTGCATCCAAGTGGATGCTGACATTTGATGCCTTTGCATCCATACCAATTAAAAATGTGTTAAATGGATATGTCGGTGCTGTCATCGCCAACCCTGTGATAGTGTGAATGAGTTAAGATTGTACTATAATAGTATATGATATCATCTCCTCTTTTATGCTAAAATTTGGACTAACAGGTTTTGTTACTGTTTAACCACTAAAGCTCTTCCAAGATTTTACTGTTGATAAAAGTTATAAGTTGATACCATACATCTATACAATATTGTCGTTTGTATTTCAGGCTTGGCTATTGTTCAGCCTTGGGGTCGCTTCCCAAGTTTTTCCTCAAAGGCAAGCTACAGATGGTATTGGCTGGACTTATCCAGGCCACCAAGATCAAAGACAAGGAAGACAAGAAGGCTGATTTCCGGCGAGATTCCATCAAGGCCTTGGCTGGGTAAGTAAGTTTATGCTACTTGATATGCATCGGGTTTATGGTACATATGCGACTGTGAGTGTGGTAAAGAAATGCTACTGAGCTTGTTGTAAAGAAAAGCTACAAGGTTTATGATACAGAAATGCTGGCAGATTTATGGTACATAAGTGATATTGGGTTTACAGCACAGAAATGCTACTCGGATTGTGGTACGGGAATGCGACCAGGTTCATGGCACAGAAATACTAGCGAATCTATGGTAGATTAGTTGTTTCAGGGTTTATTGTACATAGCGATGACTGGATTTGTAGTCAAGAAATGTTTCTGTGTTTGTGGTACAGAAATATTACAGTGTTTTTTGAAAAGAATCGCTGTAAGGTTTATGGTACTGAAATGCTAGTGAATGTATGAAATATAAATGCACAGAATGCCACTGAGTCTACGGTAAAGGAATGCCACTGGGTTTTGCAATAACGTTAAGACTAGTTCCTCACATGCCCGGAACCAGATTCACCAGGCATTGGTAAGAGGCAGTGAGCAATCTTTAGCAACCCCCTATACAACTTGGCTATCAGGACAGGCCCTATTGGAACTGTTTAAAATTTTAATCCATGAGACTTATTATTTGTGCTTGCAGTATTTGTGAGACGGTGGGTGTGGAAGCTGAAGGGCAGGCCAGTGACTGCATCTGCCAGGACAATATCTATGAGGTGTACGACGCCCTGCTCACCGCGATGAATGACTACACCATGGACGCGCGCGGAGACGTAGGAGCACTGTAAGAAACTGATAGTTATCCTTTAACCGTCTAGGATAGGAATAGCATCTTTAGGAGTAATATCTTTATTGACTTGCTTAAAGAAAAGAATGATTTCTCCATGAACACTCAAGGAGATGGTGGAGCACTGTATGAAATATTGAGTATCTTACCCCTTAACCTTGTATAAATAATCTTTTACCGTAATGTTAAGGATGTCGTTGACATCCATTTTTTTATCCATTCAGTTATTGACATTATTTCTTTTGACTCCAATAATTTGATTCGATCTTGGAGAACTGCAAGAAGCATGCAATATTAATTATTTTCACATGTATCTCACTGTATTTTTGTTGCTATGATCCTAAGATTTCTAAAATACAAAGACAGTTTAAATTTTCTCATCATTCAAGATTCTTATCAGTGATGACAAAGCCTGTAGAGCTGTGGTGATTCTTATATCAATTAATTGATAATTTGGATCACTGTTTTGTTAGTATGGCTTGTATCCCGAAGAGTAATATATCTCAAGGACTATCAAATCTAAATCTTCAATTTCAAGGTCGACCAATTATTAATCTGTGTTAATTTTATTTTCCAGGTGGCATGTACTAGTATCTTAACTATTTTGTTGTTGTTGTTGTTTTGCAGTGTGCGGGAGGCTAGTATGTGTGCCCTGAGGGATGTCAGTTCACTGACCGTGAAATCTGCACCTTCTTTATTGAAACCTAATATGTAAGTAACAACATACTTGTCATATCTATCTCAGGTCCTAAGGACATGCTTCATTCAAAGCATGCCAAATATGACACAGTTATGACACTTCTGAAGGTAGCTTCAGAATAAAACATGAATTAACAAACTAATTTAAGGAAACTTGTAGATTGGGTTCTGGTTTACAATTCCTCTTTAAATGATTTCAGAAATAGGCATATTTAAAAAACAAATTACCAACGTAGTTTTGGCTTTTTAGGGCACTAAAGATATGCAATTGGCTAAATTATGACAGTAGACAAAGTTAAACCCCTTCTGACACGTTTTTGCAGTCATTTAAATATTTCAGTGCATCATCAATATGTTTTGTACTTGACTGACTGATATATTGTATTTTGCTTTATTTCAGAATTGAGGCTATATTTTGCCGCTTGCTCCAGCAGTGTTGTGAGAAGATAGACAGGACAAGACAGTGTGCTGGCCAGGTCTTCATAAGCCTACTGCATCATAGGTAATATATACTCATTAGATAGACAGGACAAGACAGTGTGCTGGCCAGGTGTTCATTAGCCTACTGCATCATAGGTAACAATATATACTCATTAGCAGGCCTTATCTAACCCATAGTAATCTCAATCTGTAATGCAGAAATGATTTTGCAAATTTGAATTTATCTCACCAATCGTTGAAATGGCGACTGGAGGTTGATTGAGGGTGGCCTAGATTTCCCAATTATTATTTTGTAAAATAATTACAGTGGCCTAAATTCCTAGTGTGGTCTATATTTCCAAAAGTTTACGGTAGTACCGGTCATTGACATGATACCAAATATCTATATTAAATGGGAAAAGCATTGTATTGTTTTAAATCTGAAATACTGGTATTGCTTTATGGTATGACTGACTTTACTGTCACCATGATGCCTCTGCACAAAAGCAGTATACCATTAATTTGCAAGCTTTGAGAAGCTGTCAGTGCAGTGGGAGGCAGGCACTATCCTTCAAAATATTGTTAAGTTACTATCAGTAAAGGAAATACCACTATTTTATCATATCACACTAAATATAAAGGTGCCAATCCCTTCTCCTCCCATTGTGCAGATTAGCCAGCAGGGTAATGGGGTGTCATTAAGGCACATAGATCCATCAAAAACACCCACCAAATAGTGACTCATAGCGTTCCTCTGAAAATATGACACCCAATAAGGATAAAGACAAACTACGATGCAGTACCTATTGTGACCCAAAAATCATTAAATCCTAACCTTTGTTTAAATTATATTGTACTGTATTCTTTATTGACCATATCAGTTGTAATACAAAAATTACAAATACAAAAATAGGAGAACAAATAAATTGAAATTGACGCACAGAACCAAAGAAAGAAAAAGAACATAAATATGAACCTTAGACCTTAGTCAATACATTCATTATTAGGTCTAGTAAGACAGAACATTAAACGTCTATTTAACAAGCACGATACACACGATTCTCTAATAGAGGTGTCATAATCTTTGTTTGAATAACTTTATAAGTTTTGTTTGAGAAATCTACTTTTGTGTGTATCTTTTTGTAAATTTGTTGAAAATTGCCTTCATTGTGAATTTCTTTATTTGCAGTCCTAACATCCCTAACATTCCACACAAGGAGGACCTTGTTAAAACATTTCCTGAGTAAGTTTACATCATTGCCTCTGTAGAATAAGTAAAATATCAACTAGGGCTGTCATCGATACCGCCCGTATCGGTGAACCGGCAAGAAATCCTTGTCGATTATCGATATCTTAGACATCCCAAGTTATCGATTCATACAAAAACAACCAAGTTGGTAGTGACGCTGTACTAAAATAAACACAGAAACGTTGTAAAATGCAGTAAATCACCCAGGGCAATCGCTTACATCATGCCACTCTCAGAATGGGATGTGAGCGGAAGTCACACAGATGCAGATTACGCATGTGTGAGAGGTCAAGAGGTCATAAATCACCCCACGTGCTAACTGCCGACATGTCAAATGAGCACATTATTGGTTACGATGCAGAGATCAGCAGTTAAAGGTAGCATAGATCTGAATCGGATCGAAGTACCATATCGGTAATATTTTTATCGATTATCGAATCGGTAAAAAAATCCTATCAATGACAGCCCTAATATCAACCTCAACATCTGAAGTGTACTAATACTTTGTTTTTTTCTACTGGAATTACACATTAAGAATTACATACTAGTAGTAGATTTAAGTTAAAGTGATTTTTCACCTGTAGTGGAGCAACTAGTGAAGTTGCCCCCAGTCACTGGTTTTGATTAGGCGGTGCATGTACTGTTTGATATGGATTGGCACCCCTGACATTTATTTCTATATTGTATTGTGTTCTATATTGTATTGTAGGCGTGCTTCAAAGTTTGTCAACTTTGCTGCTCCTGCTATTACATTTCCAAAATTTGTGAAGTTTTTGAGGCTCGACACCTATAGATATCATGTACTTCTTGGGATGATCATCAGTTCTGGAGGACTCACAGAATCATTGGTAAGGAAAACTCTCTCTCTCTCTCTCTCTCTCTCTCTCTCTCGCTCTCGCTCTCGCTCTCGCTCTCGCTCTCTCTCTCTCTCTCTCTCCCTCTCTCTCCTCTCTCTCTCTCTCTCCCTCTCTCTCCCTCTCCCTCTCCCTCTCCCTCTCCCTCTCTCCCTCTCTCCCCCCCCCTCTCTCTCTCTCTCTCTCTCTCTCTCTCTCTCTCTCTCTCTCTCTCTCTCTCTCTCTCTCTCTCTCTCTCTCTCTCTCTCTCTCTCTCTCTCGCGTGCGCGCTCTCGCTCTCGCTCTCTCCCTCTCCCTCTCCCTCTCCCTCTCCCTCTCGCTCTCCCTCTCCCTCTCTCTCTCTCAATTTGATAAATATTCTGTCAATACATTTCTTAACTTCTTGTTTTATAGGTGAAACATTCAGAGGGATCATTGCGTGATTATCTGCGAAAGGTTTCCACCAGTGCCGCATCAATTGAGACATTCTGTGATACTTTACTCAAAGTATTTAAAGACCATTCTAAACAACAAAGGTAAGATATGAACTTGTTTGCACTGGAGGTTTCACAACTTTTTTGAAAAAAATCATAACATAGCCACTTAAGTGTTGCACCAGGTCTTAAATCTATTCATGTTTAAAGTTCCACCTTCAGTGTTGTCTGGAATGAAGATACTTTTTATTTAAATCCAAGAATGAAGTCTAGACCTGCTTAGTATTCAAAGAAAGTTTTTGATTGGTTCTTTAAGTATTTGTCCATACAAATAATTAGCTAAACGTGTTCTAGCTTCAGATATTACACTAATGGTAAGAGACCTTTCTCGGGTGCTACATGCATGATTTTTTAGAATAAAACATTTTACAAATTGAGTTTGTTGATGTACAGTGTTCTAGATAGCAGTTGAAATTAAAGGTTGGGCAAGGCAATTTATTAGTTTCTTAGTTCTGTTTATCACGAAATTCTTTTTTTATTGCAGAGTGACTTTACCAATGTTCAGGGCACTCAACTTTCTCCTCTCTATGGGCCTGGTGGATATGGAGAATGAGGAAAAAAGGTAAATAGGAAATATAGGCATAATTACGAATGTTGCAGAGTAAGAAATAAGAATAAGTTATATCTTGTATACAAGAAATGCAAACTGAAGGTCAAATTACAATGATTTGCTTGAAACCAATAGTATTGATGTTTTTACGATTGTTCCGATTTAGTGCAATTATAAATTGGTACTTAAATTTACAAAACATAATTCTGTTAAAATATAGATGGTAAAGTTGAATATTAAGTTTTGTTCTTGGTCATTTTTCCCTACTATACAGTATAAATACTTGAACCAAATAGGACAACAGAAATGGGTTTTGCCATAGCTGTTCACATGTGAATATGCAGACTTGAAATAAGCTTCAAAGACTGAAATAAATTCATTAGTCTGTTTAGGATATTATTTTATTTCTATACTGTGGTGTGTTCCTTTTTAATCTTCAATGATTTGAGGACTACCCAATATGACTTCCTTCCCTTTCCTTTTTTATAGCGCTAATGATGTGTTATGTTGTTTTCAGGTTGGAGTTTGGCCAGGAGTTGTTTAAGCTGAGCAAGCTAGAAGTTAGTAAACAGGGCAATCCTCAGATCGTTCTTGCCAGCATAGAAGTGTAAGTAAATGAGCCAATGTCAAATCAAATGATGCAAACTAATTCGTTTTCATATAGATACTTTGTAAAGTTGACAGAATATAGCTGTACACAACCTTGCATCTAATGAGATAATGTATGGAATAGACACATATCTCGTTTGTTTTCAAGAATTCTGCATAGTGCATACTATCCCCATTAACTCTTTCGCTACACGGAGCGCTATAAGGCGCTCCTCACGCGCACCTCCGTATCCCACGGAGCGCCTAATGACGCCGATGCGTCTATCCTGCGGAGCGCCGAATAGCGCTCACTCAATTGCCGTTACAAGAAGTCATGGCGCTTCCATTAATCAGGAAGTTATTCAGCGAATTCGGCGAAATAACTTGAGAATAGGTGATATAAATATCTCACCTATTCTCACATGTTTTTCTTTGTCAGATTGACAAAGAAAAACATCAATATTATACATTAGATATAAACACTGCCGAAAAACGATCTTTTGCGATGTTGGGACCAGCTCGCAGCCATTGAATGGAGCACTTCCGGTTTTGTTTTTGATCGATATTCCTTTATTCCTGACATCCTAAATTCAATGAAAATTAAAATTAGACTAAATGGACGTCAGGGAATAAGAATATCAACTTTATTTTTCAAAATAGATTTATTTTGTTGCTGAAACGATCGTTTTAAAACAAGTGCAAAAAAAATCGCTTCGCACTTTTTTAGATCTACCATTTTGAAAACGGCAGATTTTGCGGTCTCCTCGCTGAACTTTACACGATCCAAATAAATACCTCCCGTGGTTGGATCGTGATAAATAATACATTTCCTGAAAGCCAAGACACATATCTATCAAACAATATCAATTTTATATTTGTTTATTGAGCGATTAATATAATAGAGACATGATTGGAAATAGGTACATTGCTTACGGCCAATGGATTTCGAAATCGAATTTGCCGTAAATAGTGCCTGACAACGTGTTGACCATCATGTTTGAAGCCTTCGGAAAAGGCTATAACTGATGGTACAACACAAAAGAAAGTCACCATAAGGAGGATAAGAAGGTAGGGAATCACCATATGTTTTTATTTGTTTTTCTGATGTAGGTTTCGTCTATTACATTAGTTTTACCTCTGTGTAGTTGCTCCTGAAAGTTAGCGAACTTGGTAGTCACAACATGGCGGCCACAAATCAACACTTGATTTTTGTGTTCAATCGTTGGTTTCTGGTGCAAATCATGAACATTTCTAAATAAAAATTACATGAATCAATTGAGGAGATTAAAATTGTATCATATATTAATGTTTTACGTTTTGGATTTTCTATCTTTATTTGTTTATAGCGCCTTAACATTGTAGGTAGTTAATCTTTTGGAATTTCTTTTGAAGCGCTCTCAGAATTCGTTTCTTGCCAAGACTTTTTGCATTCCCTGGCCTTTGCTTAAATAGGATCGCTCATGACAAATTACAAAAAAAAGAAACAAACACTAATTTTCATTTTATATATCAGTTTTTAATAGGCATTCTAAAATGTACATATACCATTTTTGAAAAGAAATACATTTGTAAAACCTAAGAAATGCTTTTTAAATACCTGATTTTTCATTTATTTTTAATCAAAATCAGCATTTTCTCTACACAACCTTAGGTTTACACTGATCAGACATAATATATTCTAAAAGTAATATCTACAAAACAAACATGATTTAAAAGAACAAGAACAGCAGTTTCAGGTAGTATCTTTTATTTCAGATTTTTTTGTATGATATTTAGCCTTTTATGGCTGGAGAGAATTACACCCCCCTGACCGTACACGGCTGTGGGAGACAATTTTAGCATTTTGCGCCAATTATTGCAAACCCCCTGGGGCGTAAGGGCCTAACTAGGTCAGAGGGCCAGGATTTAGAAACTGGGTTCCTAAAACCTTTGGGCGTCCAAATTTTTAAGGGGGTGCACAATATACTCATATTTCAACCATAAACGTGTATAAATTTATCGAAATAAGGCTTGATATCATTAAAGAATGCCATCGGAATTATAAGGAGATGAAAAAAATTGGGTGTCCAGAGGGGTTCTTTTTAAGCATTTGGGTGTCCAAAAAGCCACCCAGACGCCCTGCTGGCTAAGATCATGGATCAGGCTATTGAAGAGTCAAATATCTTAGTTGTTTTTCAAGAATCGCGCATAGCATCTTCATAAAGATCTTAAGTATTTACGAGAAAGAAACTTGGTTGTTTTTCAAGAATTCTGCTTAGCACATCCATAAAGATCCTAGGTATTTATGATAAAGTATTTTGGTTGATTTCAAGAATTCTGCCTGCCATTTTTAATTTGCAGTATGTTTGACGATGTTAGTATCTTGATTGTGTTATAAATCTATAGAAGGTATTAGTGTGTTTTCAATTGTCCTCGCTCTCGTTTCCAGGTTCTGTGGTCTGTTGTCTTTTGGTGGTGAAGTTCGCAGGATGACTCTCTCCCACCTGACCCTGTGCCTGGGACACAAGTACCCCATCGTGAGTTCAAATCTAACTCGTTTATTGACCCTCCCCCTAGGGCCAGGTGGTCTAAGTTGTATCTCTGACTGCTAGCTGTTTCTCATCACTAGTCACGACTTAGCTGTAATATGGCAGAAAAAAAGTGGTGAAAAATAGAACATTTTCATTCTGGCTCTGACCTCCCCCTAGGGCCAGGTGGTCTAAGGTGTTATCTCTGACTGCTAGCTGGTTCTCACCACTAGTCACGACTTAGCTGTAATATGGCAGAAAAAAAGTGGTGAAAAATAGAACATTTTCATTCTGGCTCTGACCTCCCCCTAGGGCCAGGTGGTCTAAGGTGTTATCTCTGACTGCTAGCTGGTTCTCACCACTAGTCACGACTTAGCTGTAATATGGCAGAAAAAAAGTGGTGAAAAATAGAACATTTTCATTCTGGCTCTGACCTCCCCCTAGGGCCAGGTGGTCTAAGGTGTTATCTCTGACTGCTAGCTGGTTCTCACCACTAGTCACGACTTAGCTGTAATATGGCAGAAAAAAAGTGATGAAAATAGAACAAATTTTCATTCTTGCTCTGGGCACAAGGGCCATTTTTTAACTTTTAAATAGATGTTGGAATTTGGAATTTTGATTATTGTCACCTTTTTCTACCATGTATAGGCTAAATCATGACTAGCCAGTTGTAAGTGGTGGAGGAAATCCGAGTACCCAGCAAAATCCACCCCTAACCCAACTTCGAAGGCAAATTTCTAGCTCTGACTGGGATTCAAACCCAGGCGTGGTGATGGACAACCTGCATTATGGCGATGCCTAGGACCACTCAGCCATCACAGTAGGCCCTGTTTTAAGACTTCAGCTGAAAATTTCTTCTAGACTCCATAATGCTTCAGATGATATATGTGTGATAAAGAATGTTCACAAAATGAAATATATATGAAGAGTTGTAGGTTAGCATCTGAAGAATCTCAATATTTATTTTTTCAAAGGATGTCACTAAAATGGTCAGGTCTTTTTAGCTACTTATGGCATAAATGAGTTATAAGGTGAATTTGAAGCAATACCATAGTTATAATGTAACCGTAGAGAGTATATTTCAGTGATACAGTTTCCTTGGGAAACATGCTGAACCAAAAGTAGTGTTGGTATATTTGGGCATAAATGGGGGTCAGTACAGTATACCATAATATACACATGTGTTTGTGCATGTCGATGTAGGTACTTACGTAGTCGCCGCCACCAACATAACTTTTAAAACTAACTAACTACCCCAGGCAATAAAACCTGCGACCCCCTTTTTCCAACTAGGAGTATAGCAGTATTTCTTGTAAAACTTTGTTTTGGGGGCTAATGTTTGTGTATTTATATTGACCTATGAGAGTGTCTGTTGTCTCAGATGATAAGACTGTGTTGTATGTCTGTTTCAGGTGCGTAAGACGACTGCCAACAAGCTGTATGAGGCTGTCATCACCTTTGATGATATCGTGGATGAGGAGGTACTGGATGAGTGTATGACAATCATCAGTGAAACACAATGGTGAGGAGCAGAATATATCTACCTTCTTATTTCCTTATACTGGCGAGTTATTGTATTTTTTGTATCATTATATTTATAGAATAGTGTATGTTACACCATCTCCAGCATTTATTGTTAAATGCATTTATAGGTTCAAGATAAGATGCAGCAACAAAAGCAGTATTGGTTCATTTGGGCATAAATGTGGGTCGGTTCAGTATACCACAATTTACACATGTGTTTCTCCATGTCCATGTAGGTACCTACATACGTAGTCAGTAAAATATCTCCTTCTTCCAAGTAAAGCGCATGACGCATGTCGCACTGGGTGAACACTGTACACACTGTTTGTACATGTAGGCATAAATGAGGTCAGAATAAAGCTACAGCATACCAAGTGCTTACACACCTAGGTATTGATATGCTCCCACACCCTACACAGTGTTTGTACATGTAGGCATCAGTGGTTGACAGTGTTGGATATCATACGGAATTCATACTTTTAGTCATAAATATGGTCAAAAAGAGGTTCTCGGGTATCGCTAGGCAAAAATGGGGCAATTCAGATAGCATCAAAGCCTACTTACACCCCTTTCCAACATACACAATTTTTTACTGAGACTAATGGCGATCTTTCAATTTCCCCAAATCACAGCAGAGCTGTGTTGCATCACAGGGCCATTTAAGCTAATTGCAGATTTTCATGGTGAAGCTTCGCTGTGTTTACAATGTATTTTCACCTGCTGAAATCGTTTCATTGGCAATATCAAACTCTAAGGCTTCATTAGTACCTATTATAATTATTAGAAATATGATTTTAGAGGTCAAATGATATTGATTTGCTGAGTACAGAAAATATCAAACTTTTTCAACATTGTTAAGTATTTCAAAATGATAGAAGATAAGACATAAGATTCTAAAGGTATAGACATTAGAACCAGACATGAGCGCAGTTGTAAATTTATTTCAAATTTCTGTAAAGTTGTACCTTAAACAGAAACCTTGTTTAATGGTTTCAAATTACCTATTGTTGAACCTACAACCATGTCTTCTAAAAGAGTGCCATTTGTTTTTGGGCTTCCAAAGACAATCCCCACCAAAATGACATTGTATTGGCATCATTGCACCTTCCTGTATGGTCACATAATGTGGTGAAATTGTAGTGGAGTAGTATAGCAGTGGCATCATCGCCGTTCATACAATTATAACAAGCAAATCGCAACATCACTATAGCAGGGTCTTGGCCAGGATTTTTTAATTGCCTGTCCAAAACAGCATTCACAAAACTTTGCCCGTCGAGATTCAGCTACTCAGCTTCTTCAAATCCTTATACCAAATGCATTTAATAGCCTACTGTTTCAAAAATTACACTTATGCCATGTCTTAGAAGATGGGTTGTTAGGAAAAGGTATGGTTATTATTCCGAAAAAGTTTAAATTGAGTTTTTCATAGAAATATTTTGCTTGTCTAGAAGTTGTTTTTTTTAGGAGATTGCCTGTCAAAAAGACAGACTGGATGGGTTCTGGCTAAGCTTAAGTCCTAAGACGCTATGATATCATAGCATAACTCACACCTGCACGGTCTGGTGCGATGACATTCTCATGTGCAATTAATTCATCTTCTTAGCCACTTACTTAGACACGAGGCCAGCTAACCTCATGCGTGACCTGTATTACAGGTCAAAACAGGTGATCATGTGATATACCCTGCTTACAACCAATAGGTGAGCTGTATATTGAGAGGCTAGTCTTAACCCATTCATAAAACAGGTGATCATGTGATATACCCTGCTTACAACCAATAGGTGAGCTGTATATTGAGAGGCTAGTCTTAGCCCATTCATACCTCAGCTCTGAAAATCTCTTTTATTTTGGCCATCTACCCCTCTGCTTCTGAAAATAACTTAGGAATCAAGCATTGATTGATTTTAATAATATTTGAAGGAGAGTTATCAGTTAATTTCTGATTTACATGCTTCAGGCATGAATGGGATAATGACCTGACTGCAGCACTGATTACACTGCAGGCATACATGTCACACTGGACACACAGACATATGGGATAATTACATACTCAGTCTATTTATAATTGGCCCCTGGTGGCTACTCCCTTATATCTACCTCTCTGGCCACTGAGTCACATTAGCATCTCAATGGCTTCAACTGAGATGAATGGCAACTGAGTCAGAGGTCTCACTCAGTCCAGCAACAATGGAGTATGTATGAGGACGAAGTGCTGTAAGGGAACAATAAAGGAACCATCACCAATATTGATCTTTCTTTGATACTTACCACTCTATTCTGGTCTCAGGATCTTTAACTTACTGTGCCAAACTATGGCTCTGAAGTCATGATTTAGGTGAATAATGTATGACCTTATTATATTAGGCAATGGGTAAAGTAGCGAGTACTCTAACAATCATATAATTCTCTCTCTCTCTCTCTCTCTCTCTCTCTCTCTCTCTCTCTCTCTCTCTCTCTCTCTCTCTCTCTCTCTCTCTCTCTCTTTTACACACACACACACAGACTCACATATATATCATACTAGCTAGTGCAGACCAACAATTGGTCAAAGACCAGCTTTCCTTTAAGATGGTCAAACGTGGAAGCCCAACAGGTTCCTCAGACTATACCTTTGAACATAACTAATTAACTAGAGTGTTACAGGAGAAGTTACTAGTACATGGTTTCTTGTGTGCCTTGGATCATTGGACAGGGCTATGGAATAGTGCCTATGATATTGGATGCAGTTCTATTGATGCTTTTCCTCCAAGAGGAGATGATGGTTATTGTGAGGGTATTACATTTCACCAAATGCACAGCGGCTAATCAGAGAGAGTGGAGCTGATCGGAAGCGGCACACCTCCTCATGGACGTCATCAGGGCAGCACCTGGAGCCAGGAAAAGCAATTAGCGCAAAGGGAATGAGGTGGCAATCCAATTAGTGCGACTGGGATCAAAGAGATCAGGGTTCTTAACACATTCATGTCCAGAGGGCTTGACCTGCTTGCTACACACCTATGATACTGTCAAAAAGTACTTGGAATCTTATCGATAATTGGCAAAAAGGGGAGTTTTTTAATTGGGTTCTGATCATTATATATTATTTTTTCCAAAAAGTGCTTGTAACAAAGGTATCACCAAATAATCAGGACTTTTTAGGTCCTAGTTACAGCCGGCTTGAATGGGTCAAAATTCTTTCCTTTAGGCTAAGTTGTATGGCTGATGATATTCATCACCCACTACCCACTCTCCTGGTGAGCAGTCTCTTTTGAATAATCCTATGCTGCCTGCCTGGGGTGCTCAGCCAGTGTAAGGTGTCCTTGCTATTATAATATCTTATCTATATCCTATAGAATGGAGCACAAAGGCCAAATACTGCTGAAAGTGAAACTGCTAGAAAAGCAGAGGAGGAATAAGGGGCGGGATGGGGGGATGGCAACTCCAAATGTCTTAAAATAAAGAATTTGATGGAATATATCGCTACAGCCTCTGGTGTAAGGTTTACATGCTACCAAGACACTTGGTAGTCTTCAGTGCAAAGGAATCTCCCTTGTTTTTCCTCTAATCAGCTGGTAGTCTAGTCCTATCTACATTTAGGTCACACTGTGGGGTTTCAAGCATTAAAGTGTAGAAGTTGTACTAAGAGACACTATTTGTTAGTATGAGAATACCTAGTCTTGTAGGGATATTTCAAACAGAGAGGTAGATATATGGGGGCTCTGAATGGGGGGGGGGGGGCAATAACCATACAATTACATTTAATAGGCCCAGTGCGCAATGCGATTGTTATGGCTGGTTGTTCAGTGCCTGTAGTGTAATTAGTGCTGCACTCAGGTCATTAAGAACTGGGCTGAAAAGAATAGTGCATGCCTATTGGCTGCAAGCAGGGTTTATCAGTTGACCATAGGGATGCTGCAAACCATAACGCTGGTCACGTAGCCAGATCTGGTGGCTTCCTCTCCATCAGTATATTCATCTTATTTTCAAGCACTGTAACGGGAACGTTTATGTTTAGATGTACCGTATCAAATAGTTGTAAATGGGTCCATGGTACTTCTGGCAGTATATGGAAATAAAGCTAACCCATTCATGCTGGAGAAGTCCTCTTGAAATTGGCATTTGGATTTATGATGCTATTGACTATAACATGAGAATTAAGTTTGATTTTCGCAAAACATTTGAGGGAGAGTTGTTGGAAGTGTTATGATAAGCATTTCTCCCTGAAATAATCTCCCAACCATGCGTTTTTGCCTGAAAGATTTCACAAAAGTTGTCAGGCCGCTTTAGACCACAGTTATCATTTAATGGATTGAAATATTGTAATATTGTAAAGGAGAGTCACAAACTAACACCTTATAATTAGTATTTCCCTAAAGGTACTTCAGTCCACTGCAGACATGAATGGGTTGATTATGTGAACATGATATATAGCTTTGATTTTTTTTTTCATTTTAGGCCACTCCAATTTGATTTCTTGTCTTACGAGCTTTTTTTGGAAAAAAAATCCTGTCAGACTCCAAAAAAAAAAGAAAAAAAAGTGCAAGTTTTAAGAATATTCTTTGTAAGGGTGTTTCAATCTACTACAGGTAGCTATCATTGCTGTAGTAGAGCCTCAGACTTGAGGAGGTATACCTCCCACCCTTCAGGTTACAGGGATTTATTGATTGATTGATTTTATTTAGTTGAGAATAGGCTGGTAGAAACATATCGCTACCAGTCCTAGTCGGCAGACTCTAAAAAAAAAGAATTTAAATAAAAAAAGGCACATTTTTCAACTTTTTTTTTATTCCAAAATGGCTCATTTCCTACCTCCTGAGCTTGTCAGACAAGTAAATAAATTGGAGTGGCCTTATGTAGAAATATTAATGGTAAACCATATGATAAAAGGCAATCCTATGTCTATGGTGTATAACGGCTAGGCCTCTCTTTTATGTGTAACATATATTGTGGGGAATATGTTATTGTTTTGGCAGTTTTCTGTGAGTTATCTCCCCTCTGCTGTGTTAATCCCCCAGTATTGATGTTAGGTTTGCTCCCCTGGTACTGTACAATCTGATTGAATTAGGAATTTACTCCTCTTTTCCATCCGTTTCAATTCACCAGCTACAGCCCATCAAAGGCCCCAGGGAAATGCTGATGGTTTTTGATCATTTTTTATCAATGAGGAATTGTTTTTTTATGCAAACCAGTAAATCCTCTGGGAGGATTGAGAGATTGATAACCGTTTTCTTCCCAGATTACCCGAAAGAAGGTTAGGGATTTGGAGGATACCTTCCTGATGAAAGCATCAGAGGCAATTCAGTGTTTTTCTTAGCAGTAATTGATGAAATTTTATTTAGAATAAGCACCAAGAAAGGCTATAGTAACTTTATATGCCAGGTAAAGTGAATACTTCAAGCCTTATGCACAGTACTTGGTATCAAAACCCTTGCCATATATTACATATGTCCTCTTCCTAAAACATTCCTCATATAGGCGGCCAGATTGTTGCTCGAAAAAGAATTGTTTATTACAATATAGAGAAATCTTAATCACAATATAACTGTTATTATTGTTTTCAAGGTACAGAGAACCTCTGAGATAAGAACAACTTGTGTCCAGGAAAAAACTGTTTCACATCTCTGAGGTCTTTTCTCAATATATACTGAACAAACATCATGTCAACAGAGGGGTTCGCATTAGGAGGTTTCTCTTTAATTCCTTTTACCATATTTCTTGATGAGTATCATCAGAGAGCTAGATATGAAGGAGATGATGTGGGCGACGGTTGTTCAGTGACTAGGGCTGCACTCGCGTCATTAAGGACCAAGCTGAAGAAAATAGAGCATGCCTATTGGCTGCAGGCAGGGTTTATCAATAGATCCCCTGCTGCAATCTGCAACCCAGTTACAGTGTGAGATATGCTCACTTCATGTAGACTAAGATATTCGTCTTAGATGCCAGACTGAGAGGGTGTAGCTGCTTTTTTCCCTCTGTAAGATTAAGCTGTTTCCCAAATGGTTTTAATCTATTTCACTTGAAATCAACAGACTTATGCAAACTGACAGGAATACCATGTGGACTGAGGATTGTGATGTCTGTGCTAATCTACCACGTGACATGAGTACTCAGCCTTAGTTTCAAGATATGATTTCAAACCCACCTTTCCTTTCAAGTTATGAACGTAGAGTACAATTTTTAGCTTTGACCTGTTTTGTTGCACTATATAACATACTAGTGAATTGCCCTATGTTGTTCATCGTTATACAAATATGACATCCATATGGGGTTTTCACCAGGAATAACTTCCCCGAGAGAGGATTGTTGCTCGAGGGCATAGCCTGAGGGCGACAATCCTCTCGAGGCGAAGTTATTCCTGGTGGAAACCCCACACGGATGTCATATCTGTTTTATTATACCAAACAAATGCAAAACACAAAAGTGGGAAAAATTACAAACACCAGAGATTTTGGATAAATACTTGTCATCTGCCTTGTTGAACTAGTTTCACCGGTAGGTCACTCGGCAAACTCCGTAGGTGTTTGGGCTAGCGGTCATTATTCTTCGGGCTTGCGGTGATTATTCAACTAATTCATGGCTGTTGCCGTGAATTATTCAACTATTTCATAAGCTGTTAAGGACATTAGCCTGTCAATAAGGAGTGAGGAAATCATGACGATTAATCCATGGCCCTTGACCAAGCAGAATCAAGAATCTTCACGTGAGGTATAATAAAGAAAATTGATGGTGTTTAGAGTACATTTATACTAGCCAAAGACATGTATTATCTATGGTAAAATACGTAAAAAGATACACATAATAAAAGAAACTTATCAAAAAAGATGATGACAGAAAAGTTTATTAGAATTATATACAAAGAAAATATATTCACTGGTATTTAAATTATTCCCTTAATGCTGCTATTTTATTCATCTAAAGTAATACGTACATTTTTCGTTTTAGAATGTACCCCATAGATAAAGTACTTTTCCTAAAAGGTTGCAGTGACTGCATTAAGCAGTGGTTTTTCGCAGGACAGGGCACTCTTGTTTCCTCCACCACTTTGTGTACACCAGTCTGTTGAAAAATATGGCAGAAAAAGGGATGGTTAATGAAATCAGAAATGCCAAATGCAAAGAGTGTATAAGTCATGGTAGGATAGAGCAGGTGCTTGACTCTTCTCTCCATGACATGCGCCGCTAGACTTTGCCTGATTTAGCGACCAAGTGCTGTAGTAAATCTGCCACCCTTTTGGCCTTGCTTGACCCAGCAGCCATGTATTGTATTAGTCTCATTTGCGGGGCACAATTAGGTGAATTTATATAAGCCTGCTGCCAGTCTCTCTTGATTCCCTAATCATTTTGAGGGGCTGCTCCAATAGCTGAATGGTTTAGGCATTGCACAAATGATTGCTTCTGAACTGCCACCCCTGCCAAAGGACCTAGGCTCAAGTCCGCTGAGGATATATAAAAAAATTAACAGTGATTTTGGATAAGAAGTTTGTTTTACTGGGTACTTCAGTGTACTCCACCAGTGAACAACTGACCATTAGGGATTCAGTCTAATCATGGCTCTAAAAGTGACAGTTAAGTGAATGCAACAGTGTTTTCCCACTGTAGTTTTCCATCATTTACTGTTAGTCACTATTCAGCTAATGCCAGAAAAACTGACCTTGAACAAAATTCCAAATCCCTATTCTGAACACCTGACATTGTTAGACTAGCGACTAAAGTATTGTGGCATACAGTGCCGATCTCCCAGCCCTTACCGTCTAGTGGCTCAGTTACCCATACGAGGCATGGGCTGATGAGGCAGCTAGATTTGTGTTGGGAGAGATAAGGTTAATGTGATAATCCGCATCAGCATGCACAATTAAGGATGTAACATGCCTGGGATTAAAGGTGAGGGCTGCCCCGCGTGGTGCCCCAGCGCTAGATTAACAATTACCTGGCCACACACGGCCATACACGCTCGGCCCCACGCAGCTTCAAAGAGGCGTCCACGCTGGGCCGAGAGTACGTGAACGGCAGCCCCATTCCCAGACATGCAGGCGGAGGAGGAGGAGGAGGCAGGATTGAATGAGTGTTGTACAAGGGAATTACTGTAGCACCTGCTCTGGGGCTTAATGGTGATAGATGGTGGGGTCCGTGCTGCATGCGTCTGTCGCCTGAGGATCTGGCCACAAGAAATAATGAATGGCCAGCAGAACAAACATGTAGACTTACCTGGTCTGTGCCGTAATTAACAGTGTAACATACAAACACGAACAGCTCAGAGATGTGAACATCTCCTATTTCAAACGCCTCATAATGTGAATTAAACTTAGCCCTTTCCAAGTATGTTCACATCTCAGAGGGCCTGTCCTGATGGCTGAGTTGTCTATGGTTACCACTCACTGCAAGCTATCTCTTATTTTGAATTCCAGCCAGGACTTGTTAGAATTTGTCGGTGACTTGGGGTTAGGTGGTGGTTTTCACCATTCTTTTGTCTTTGACTTGAGCCCCATATAGCAAAAAAGATAAACCAAAATTCAAATTCGCATCTCGGAGGTCTTGTGCTGTGTGTACATGTCACCTTGTGGAACCAGCCACAAGGGTCAAAACCAAACACAGAGAGAGACTGATCACCTGGTCTCTGGCCTGAAATGTGCAGTACAGCATCCAAACACCATCAGGTCAACAACTTGAACAACTTATAGTTAGATCACCTTCAAATGTTCCCTTCTTTCTAAGGAATTGTTAAAACAATCCCCCCTTATACTTAACGAACCCCCTTACATACTAAACGAAACTCCCTTCTAGGGCTGGAATCACTGAGGATCGACTGGCCGCATCGGTACTTAGCTGCTGATCAGAACTGACATATCAAAGAGTCGCTATGTATCGATACACATTTATGAGAAGCCAGAATAGGAATGGGCATTCTTAATTGCTTTATTACCTTTCAAGATGCTCTCTAGGCGGTTTACTGCCTGTTAATGACAACCTAATGACAGCTTCCCGGCAAGCCATGACCCGTTACCTAGATGGATGCATTTGTTTCAAATAACCGGTGCACCGCATCATACAGCTGACAATATGTGCCAGTGCTATATCATGAACCGGTTTGGATGTGGGCTATGAATTGCATGCGCTTCCAACAACAGAGCACACATGTCAGAACAAAATATCTACGAAGATTTCACGCCCCAGAAGGGAAAGAAATCTGGCATCTGGAATTATTTTCATTCTAAAGTTAATCGCTCGGGCACTAGAGAGAAAGGTCATGTATATTGTAAGATATGTGACTGTGCCTTGTCATACAATACATGCACTACAAACATGTGGAAAGGCTGATATACCTTTATTGAAATGCTCACATGTCAGAAATTTTCAGTAAAGGTACATCATACAGGCAGAAAATAACAAATCCACAACACAGAGTTGAATTAGTCGTATTTCACCTAATTCAGGCTGTTTTATTATTTACATCATGATTTTCCTTTGAGAGACCAAAACAACGCTAAGAATCGGAATCGGAATCGGAATTGGTATAATTTCAGAATCGGTTCGGTTCGACATTTTCCTCATTGATTCCAGCCCTACCCCCTTCATACAAAACAAATCCCCCTTCATACAAAACATATCCCCCTTCATACAAAACGAACCCCCCTACATACTATACGAACCCACCTTCATACAAAACGAACCCCCCTACATACTAAACGAACCCCCCTTCATACAAAACAAACCCCCCTTCATACAAAACGAACCCCCCTACATACTAAACGCCCCCTTCATACAAAACAAACCCCCCTTCATACAAAACAAACCCCCCTTCATACAAAACAAACACCCCTACATACTAAACAAACCCCCCTTCATACAAAATAAACCCCCCTTCATACAAAATAAACCCCCCTTCCTACAAAACGAACCCCCTTACATACTAAACAAACCACCCTTATACGAAATGAACCCCCTTTACAGAAATCCTGGTTCCACCCTGTAGGCCTGTTAACCAACAGTAGATAGCCTTGTCTCACTCTCCATTTGGAGTAGTGAAATCATGAGTAATTTAAGTTATTGTGCCCCAGTGTTTACCAGAGGGGGCTGGGGTGGGGAAGGATGGTCTCTCGTTGTACAAAGATTCACGTCCTAATTAGCTATTCATGAGTGTTGAGTTTTAAGGCATCAATCAGCGTCCCCCTGCTGGCGTGGGGGGTATGAACCTGAGCCGCTAGGAGATGAACACCCCACGTGTCTCTCACACCGACTCATGAATAGTATGCAGCATGCAGCTACTAAAAGTGAGCCCCACTCAGAACCAATCATGCTGATGATCAGCCCTCCAGAACCACACTGTATTATGTGAAACATTTGCCGCACAAAGGCCATATGTTAATTGTCTCTTACAATACGTCTTCACTAATTGATTTTTTAGGCTTCCCATTGAAAAATAAACTGATAGCTCCCTTGTCAGTTTTAGTTGTAAAACTATGATTTTGTTCAACGTTTGTTAGCGAGAGTATATGTGATAGTGTGAAAAATGATGAGGATATACAATTATGATGTTTGAAGATATTTATTCTGAGTTGAAAATAAAATCAGAATGTTGCTGGACTAATAAGCCACTATTTTTTTTAAAGAAAAGTACTGCCCAATACTGCAAAACAGGAACTAGAAAAAAATGAAAATTATCCTCTAAATGTATATGCGTGTTCAAATAAGCAATTGTTCAAATGAATAAGTATTACATAATTCTTTTCAGGGATCACCCATTAGAGGAGGTTCGACCAATCAGAAACAAGCTCTGCGGACTAATGGGACTAAAGATACCAGTAGTAAGTTGACCCTCTAGCAATCTGGATTTCAATCAATTATACCAAAACCTACTTGATTAAACAACATCCTTAGTATCTGCATTGACAAACTAAAATGTTTTCTTATGCCTTTCTTAGGCACTGGTTTTCACCTTATACTCCTATTTCCTCCTCTACTTACAACTGATAAGTCTCAAATTAGCCTTAACCCCTCCAATTCTGAGACTACTTTCGTCCAAAGCACAAGAATGCAAAATTCTTGAAAAACCATTGAAACCCTGTCGTCTTGGTATTCATTTTAAAGCTCTCGTCGAGTACTCTCAGATGAGTACCCATTTGCCAGGTTTTTTTTTAGTAATTTCTTGGGTTTTTTTGCATCTTTTTGTATTGGCCAAATTAGCCACCACCAGCATAAGGGTTAATATGGCCGAAAAAGTGATAGTAATCAAAATTCAAAATTCTGTTTAACTAAACAATGTTCCTGTTTGGCTTATCAATCCCTCTTCAAAATGTTTTCAACTTCTATTCCATTAAACAAATTAGTTGTCAGACCACATGTGCACTCCAAATGCAAATAATGCTTGTATATGCTGAGCTAAATATCTTTAATGCATGAAATCTCTTACTTAGAATTCTAGAAATGTTATGCTATAACAATCATCCATATGCAGAATTCTATAAATGATATGCTATAACATTCCTCCATATGCAACATGTACTTTTTGCTATTAATGGATCTGAATGAGAGGGATTTGCGGCTCTTAAACTTTTCATGCATGGCCTCAGTGACCATACATTGATTATCTGTCGCGGCTGTTGTTATTTTATGCTGCCCACCGACCATATGTTGCACTGTTGCTAAGCAATGGGAATTTTTCCACGTAATTTATTTGCTGAAATGTCAAGACTTTGTTATTTAGATTTTCCGATTTCCTATTAATCTTGCAAGTAGATAGAGTTGACAATATGAAGGCTTTCAGAATTGTATCAAGTGCTCATTGCTCTGCTGTGGCATTTAAAACGAATATTTGCTATATATTTAACCCATTAATGTTAAGAGTTACTTTTGAAATTGTCATCTGGGGCTTTGATATTTTTGACAATAACTTAAAAATCAAGAATCCTTTTAGAAAATATTTGAAGGAGAGTTGTTGGTAGTGTGCTGAGGAACATTTCCCCTTCAAATATTTTCACAAATATGCTTTTGGCTAAAAGATTTTACCAAAATCATCAGCCTGCTTTGGCTGTTGTGTGAGTATTAATGGGTTAATGACTATGTCAAAGGCCTCTATTTAATATTTAGTCAGATTAATATGTTAATCATCTAATCGGGTTTTAGCTTTGATGTAAATGAGCACTGCAGCTTTTAAATTGACCAGCAAACACTTGGAATATAACATTACCTGGAGCTTATAGACTCACTCTTAGTTCAAATAAGCACACAAATAATCATAATGTAGCATATACGCTTTAGTTGAAAGGGGCAATTCAGGTTTGAATGGGATAGTACTTGCATATTATTTGAGGTAGCTTAAAGTATATCATACCGAGGCTGTAGCTTATATTTGCACACCATATGGTGTGCAAATGAGTATGTAATGAGTATGTACTCAAAGAGTCTGACAAGTACTCACAACCCTCCAATCCAAAATTTACTACTCTCAACATTTCATAGCTGTAGCTTAAATAAAAGAGGGAATTTTCCAGATTCGAATTTGCATACAAACACTAGTAAGTCATGTGTTGCATGTATTATGTATGAGATGCAGGTGCCTGTAAGCTATCTGTGCTCTGCCTAGTATGTAGACAGACCTGTGGAGCCGGAACACACCCTCAATCATAGTTTTTCTGGAACATTAAATGATTGCCACTTACTGATGACTTGTTTGTGTATTTCAGGCTGCGAAATCTGCTGCAAAGACCTCTGCATCCTAGGAACTCTTCAGAAGTAAGTTATGCAATTGACATGGAGATATTCATGTTTATAACCCATTATTTTACCCATTGCAGTAAAACGTGTTTGATCAAACGTCTTTTTATGAAAGACATCTTTCAAATATTTATGAGACAAATCTTCATTTCTGTGTTATTTCTAAACCCTTTGAGAGATGCTATCTGGGCAAGTTTGCGCCCATTGGAATGAGTATTCACTACTCTTTAAGTCCTAATGGTCAATCTTAAAGTTGCAATAACATTTATATGTTCATAAATGATGGAGAAATGTCATGCAATACCTTAATATAGTTATTCAACTCTTGGAGTGAGAATAATTTAGATACAACAGATTATTAGAAATTATAGCTCTTTTATATGAATACTTACATTTAAGACAGACATATTTAAACTTCCCTTCAACCGGAGAACCATATTTTCAACTCACTATTTGTCATTGGAGTATAGATCAAAATTAATGAAAGTATATATTTCTAAGTTGTGGGAATCAATTAGCGTTTTGATATTTTTCAGTTTAATGGATCAATGTTACCCATGCAGAGTGATATAGGAGCGGCCATATTCCATCATCTGAGGTGTCCAAGAATAGAATTCCTAGAAGACAGACAGCCAGTCCTAGAATATACCTCTTTTGCAGCTAACAAATTGCGTCAAAAACTTGTCACCATTTGACACTTAAATAAAAGGTTTGTTAAAGATAGCAAGGCCTGTATCTATGAAATAGACAATACACTCTTAATTAATGAGCAATACAATGGTTGTTCACTCCTGCATCAGTGGCAACTCACCAAGCCAAAGATTTTGCTGGGGATGTGATGGTTGCCAAGCCAACCTGATCACTTCTGGGCAACCTGCAATTGGCATAAGTGGGCTGAAGATGGGAGTAATTTCACACTGACAATGTAGAAATTTGCAAAAAAAACAATGCCTGCTTTAGAACATAGGTAATACACAATCTACCAACCTGATAGCCTTCTGGGTGACTTATTTGGCTGAAAATGCTTGCATGGCTGCATATTAAGAGCATTGATAAGATTTCTTTACAAATATTGATTCACTTCAAGATTCATTCATAACCATATTACTAATATGATAATGAATATTATTAGCAAGTTTATGTGACATTATAATTGGACTGATAAGAAGCACAACAAGATGGAAAAACAAGGTTAATGTTTGCCAGCTGAAGTATGGTTATTGTATTACAATGATAGAGGTAAAAATATTTTTAATTGTTTGTTTGTTTATCAAGATATATGTTGCTTTCTACAGCTTAGGTCTTATCCGCTGGTATGCTATGATTCTCGATGCTGATTGGTCAGCAGGCATCAGACATGCAGCAGGTCACACTGTGTAGATTTGATATCTAACTTCTGATTTGATATAACCCCTTAGCGCCGCAATGTGATATATTTGGCTTTTTACTTACTTTGGAGGAGCGGGTGATAAATTGTTACACGTTGACAGAAAGTGGTGTATACGGGTTTGTATCAAGCCACTTCCTAACAGGGTGTAACTAATAATATCACATTGAGATAGCAACAAGGAAAGGGAAGCAACATTCCCTTCTCCTTATGAGTCTTTCAATTGCAAAGGCACCACCGAAGGCCTTCACGATGCTGCACATTTGTGACCCGTCCAATCCACTTATGAGGATCCTTTTGTGTATTATCTGTGAATTTGGTCAAGATGTGTATGCATTGGAGTACTGGTGTGTATTTGAGTTGTGTATTTTGAATACAGATGTATAAAGAAATAAAATGGATCAAAAGTACACAGTCTTTTGTAATTACTTCCCCAAAGTGAAAGTAAATGTTTTTTAAAAATCCAAAAGCTGCAAACAGTGCCAACTTGAGAGAAATGGTTCTGCTACTACCTGCCTTGTGTAGCATTTGGCTTAACAATATGGTAAGGGGTTATATGTTATTTCTCATCTGCTTTTGTGTTGAGGCAACTTATTGAAAAGATAAAATATTCATGAACATGGTAATTGACCATTCATATTCACCACCTTAAGTATTTGAATAAATACATACTAACTCCCTTATTCATGTTTTGCCTAAGATTGTATTTGACTCAACCCCTAACCTCATCATTTGAGTTATCATGTGAAAGAATTTCCTAATTATCAGAGGGCTTTCCCTGTAGTTCTGGGGCTAACACAATCTAGTCTGTGTTTTTGTATCTAATTTAATTATCTCTTTATTTGCCAATCCTGCTTTATTCATCATTCTTTCTCTAACTTGCTAGCCCAGATGCTAGTGTTTTTTCTAACTGTTCATTGTCCAATTATTGATGTAACACGTTGCTACTGGTAAATGGTGTGTTACATATCCCATTGTGTCTTTGAGAATAAGACGTCTTTTTAAGTGAAAGTAGTTAATAGATAATACTTTCTGTGTATTTTTTCATATTAACCCCCTTATGCTATTTTTTGACATCTCAATATCTTTTATTGATATCAAATGATAACCTTTTTATAAATTCTATGAGGGAATGATAGTCAATTTAGATAAACAACGATTTTTCTTATGGTTTCTTTTAAATGTAATTTTTCTCTCTTATATACCTCATTTACCCATTGAAAATTCAACAATTTTCATTTTTTCCTATTTTGTTATCATTCTATTGAATATTGAATAAGAAATTCCTCTTGTAATTTTTCGTATTTCTTATCCTCCCATAGAATATTGATGTCATTATTTTCTGATATGGCAGGCGGTCGGAGGCTGACTTCATGGAGGTATGAGCACGTCCCCATAGGGACCTGGGGTTATTACTCCTTGAGAATATGATGGATTACCCCATCAATTAATTATAACCACCAAATTACCTAATTACTCAAAGTGGACTTGCTAATATTCCTGGACAGATTTAGCAAGACAGGCCCGAGCAGAAGGGGAATGCGCCAGGGTACTGAGCTAGAGGCAGGAAATCTCAATAAGCCCACCAGTCCTTGAAGGGGATTTTGGAGTTTTCTGCCATCACTTAATGGGATGGATATCCTATGCAAGATTGTGGCTGCCCTTTATTTCATGGTGGAGGAAACTTGAGCACCAGAGGGAATCTTATGGTTTTCTCACATGCCTCATAGCTAGCATGGCACTGCAAATTCAGGGGATCTAAAGATTACAGAGCACTCCTCAGTATCTTGGACACAGATTTGCCGAAGTAATACATGGTAGTGGCACTCCTAGTACCAGTATATACAGCGAGGCAAGCAGTATGAGCACAGAGCAGTTAGCATCGGCTCGAGAGCACACTGGACCATGACCAGTGTCTGTCTGATACTACCTTCTCTGTGACCGCACCCCCGAAAGATGGGGTGATGATTGCCGGTCTATGTTTACACTCAGAGCGGCCAAACAAGGCCAGACATTTTGGAAATATATAAGTTACAAAAAAAAACATTTGAAGGAGAAATGTTGATCAGAATTTAAACACAACTCTTTCTCAAATATTTTGTGAAATTACGCTTCATTCCGAAGGAATTTTTTGAAAGTATGAGAGTAGCAGACAATACATTCTAGAGAAGCTGAGTATGAATGTGTTATAGTGTGGCCCCGGGAGTGTCTCACCCTTTGCGTAGTTCAGACTGATTTGGCTGCCAGGAACCAGGGTGCCCTCCGAATCTTTCAATCACCTTTATACACCTTAACCCTTATGCTGCTGGTGGCTAATTTTGCCTATACAAAATGATGCAAAAATGCTAAAAAAAATGACCGAAACCCTAGCAAATGGGTACTCATTTGAGAGTACTCAGTGAGATCTATCTGATGAGTACGAACATGACAGGGTTTGGATGGTTTTCAAAGATTTTTGGATCTTTGTGCTTTGGATGAAAGTAGCCTTAGCATTAGAAGGGTTAATTCAAATTGGCAGGTTAGCTTAAATTGTAAGTTGAACCCTACACCCCTTGAAGTGATCAGATTTGACTGCTTGTGCGATCATTGCATTGCATTAGACTGTTAGACCACATGGTCATTGACCATTAGCCCTTATTCTCAGAGGCAGCTGTCCTCACACTGTTAGCAGATTTTTGTGCACTAGGCCGGCTTGACTAAAAAGATACTAGTATATCCCATGGCTTTTAGGTAAGGCTGCCCATCAAGGCTTTTCTTGCCCTTTAACGGATGGTAGGCAGCCAGCTCTGCAGGATGTACGATCTGTATCTACCCGTAGGGGTGTGGTCTATGTGATGTCCCTCTTGTTTGCTCAGCTTTTCTTCACTACAAATCAGGAGAATCGTTTACACCACAGCTTCCTTTAGGTCTGCAGTAAAGATGTTTAATTCCTGGGGCCAGTTGCACCAACGTGACTCAGGCTCAAACTTAGGCTCAAGTCTCAACTTGATTGTCTCCAACAATAGATGCTATTGTTGTAGACAATCAAGTTGAGATTTGAGCCTGAATCACGTTGGTGCAACTGGCCCCTGTACTAAATGTGTGTGCAGACCAAGCATCTTACACGACTGCAATTTACCCAATATTACAGTTTGTCACCGACATGCCTTAGCATATAAACCATCGCAACTCCTGCCATTGCACAAAAAGATGGCATTGATACATAGCAAAGTGGGTCGCGACTATGCATGATTAACTATCACGCGGCGTGGCACGTCCAGGCAACTGATCGAATGGACATTTGGTTTGATGAGTTCAGAAACTAAACATCTTTACTCCATCTATTACAACTTCTCAACTATTGGTGATTGAGTATTTCCCTTAATTCCTCGCAGTTTTTCACTTTTTTGCAACTTACAGAAAAGATAAGGCTTGGAGTATTTATCATAACCAATAAACATTAATTTGCATGAAAGGTTGTTAAGCAATTGCTATCGCATGAATGCTGGAATATCATAATTTTCTCACATTTCACTAAATCAGTGATGGAATTCTGCTTATCAAGATTGTAAAAAAAGATACAGGGATGAATGTGCAGGAAAATGAATCACTTGTTTTGGATGTCAGCGTCAAAAAATCAATATTTAATTTTGCCTTAATGGAAAGATTATCACCTACCTCGGCATTTGTGTTGTAACTTATCCGATGATCGTGCTTATCCCTATCTAGTTTATTACATGTTTCCGCACGCACGTGGGTCGTGAGCGGCGACGTCATTTCGATTCCATTCAAAATGCAGACAGGGAGAAAAATGATTTGAAAACAGCAAAATTATGAAGCCGTAACTGGTATGAAGACAATTGTTTTGTAGTACCAAGGAGAGTTGATAAGAAGTCACTGGTAGTAGCATCTACTAGCTATTTCTTCAACGCAGGATTATCTTTCCTGTTTAGTACAGTACATAATTGACTCTTGGTGGGGGTGCTGCTTTTCATGGGGCATTTGGTGACATTATTTGCAGAGAATGTGAGGAAAGTGTCATGACCCAACAATGATAATAACTTGCTATGTAAGAGTAAATAGCATTAGGAAATCGTATGCAGTTTATAATGGGGTAACGGCATACATATGCATGCATTCAGCTCTAGTTACATTTACAAAATGTTGTTTGGAGCTGTCATACTTTGGGAATAATGTAGTATAAAACATGAATATGCTACAAGTAGGTACTAGTATTCAGGGGGTAGTTGCTGGTAGATTTCTGATTAATATCAAATGTATTCAAAAAGACGCTTTCGTCAAATTAAATAAGGCCAAAAAAGTCCTTTTGGAGTTTGGTCGTTGCCGGCATAATCGAGTGAAAGGCTATGTTCCTGCAAAAATGCATTTCGAAATAATTTTCCCAATTGGGGTTGACCCTAGCAACCAAATGATTTGGGAAGAATTAACATAATCAGTTCTTTTGGTTTTGAAATGTATGGGATCATAACACCATTTTTGCTCTGAAAAAGTAAATGCATGTAAAAGAAAAAACACACTTATTAGAACTTAAAATAAGCTAAAGATGGAACAGACTAGTGTTCCCTGTATAGATCCATTTGTCCCTATTACGTAATTTATAATGCTAGCAAACCATTTCTATGAATCCGTTCAACTTGTATCACATACTCAATATTTCCTTATGCTAGCAAGATATGTCCATGCACCAGTTATTCTTATCTTCCTATACTTGAGATTCTCAACTACTAGTAGTTGAAATGGAGTTAATGAAATTTAATTGGCCTCATCAAAGAGATGATTTTGGGTGTTGAAATTAATAGAAACTTTCAGTACATTCATAAATAAGGTGCATATTTTTCATAAAAATATAAGTATGTAATAGACAGGAAATCTTTCAGGTTTTCTTTGTGCCTAGTTGTTGATTTACAGCAAGTCACCATTTGGTGCTAAGTTGACATTGTTTTGTTAATGGACAGAAAAAAGTCAATGTGAGATTGCGTGGTATGAATCGTATCCCTCTACCCATGAACTATTACGTCAAAGAAAGTGTTTTGCATGGACACCTACACGAACTGTTGTTCAGCATTTGCTTCAGACTTCGATTTCAATATGTGTGCAGTGGCATTCTGCTGAAAATAGACTCCACCAGTACCTGGGATCCTAGCTCATAATCCAGGCACATGTATATACTGGATAAAACTTAACCTCTCCAATGCTAAGCGTATTTTCATCCAAAGAAGGACGGAAAAGATTTTTGAAAACCATCTAAACCCTGTCATGTTGGTATTCATTGGTTAGCCCTCGCTGAGTTCTCTCAGATGAGTACCCATGTGCCAGCGTTTCAGTCATTTTAAGGTTTTTTGTATTTTTTTATTGGCCAAATTAGCCACTAGAAGCATAGATATCCTTAACTGTTGGGCACAAAACGTCGCCTGATTATTCATAGCTCAGTCTTGCCATACTGTTCCACCCTGCGAAAAGGTTCATGAATACTTAAGGATGCCCGCACCAGTTTTTTTTTTGTCCTCGGATTTTTTTAATTTTTGGATATGTTATACAATGTGGGACAAAACTAAAGGAAATTTAAAAATAAATTGGCTGTTTGGCCGATTTTTTTTGCTAGAGACAGTTTTGTGATTTCTGAAAAGTGGCCATTTGAGGGAAATGGGGCCGCCACATTGCGCATTTTAACATTTTTAGCTCATTCTGGGTTTTTCGTGCACAGAAAAATAAATTGTCGATCTTTATATGCGTAAATTTGCATGCAGGTAAATGAGTAGTTCCCCTTTTTGCTTGCACAGACTGTGTTTCAAAACCTACTATATTTTCTGCATAGCCTAAGGTGGAATGGTAGGGGTTGAGCTAAAAATCTTCACTTTTTTTCCAAAACGGACAAAAATATAAAGCAATTTATCACACGTAATGAATTGTAAAAAAAATCTCAGTCCGAAGAATTTTTTTATTTTTTCATATGTTGTTGCCCTGTAAATTAGCATTCCATATTTGAAAAAAAAATGGGGGTGTTTCGAGCTCCTTTTTTTGCTACAGAGCTATGAGTGAAAGGGTACGTTTTTTGCTTTTTTATGAAAATGAAAAGACAATGACGCACCCTTTGTTTCCCTATTGTTGTGGCAACAATAGGAGGGAACTCCCACTGTTGGAGTCGTGTTGCGCTCACTAAGAAGCAAATTTAGGGCAATATATCACACATAATGAGTTGTAAAAAAATATTTAGTCCGAAGGATTTTTTTATTTTTTGATATGTTCTTGCTCTGTAAAATTGCATTCGATATATGTAAAAAAAATGGGGGTGTTCCGAGCTACTTTTCTTGCCACAGAGCTACGAGTGATAGGGTACGTTTTACGCTTTTTAGCAAGCAAAATTGTCAATGTCCCGTGGCAACAATAGGGAAATTCCCTTTGTTAGAGTCGCCGGAGGGATTACTTTCACGACCAGTCTCTACCTATGTCAGCTAAGTGTGTGCAGTTAGTGGAGACGACAACTTAAAGTGTTTATAATGGGGGAGGGGGGGGGGGGGGCGGGGTGGGGGACCCGCCAATTTTATGCCTCCATAAAAAGTTTTTTTGATATATCAAGACCTCCTGCACCAATGGTTTTGAATTAATTATCTTAAATACCCCCATCCCCATACGTATGTATTTCTCTTTAAAATAGCGACTATGGAGAAATGAAATATGCAAGCAACACAATACACTTATAAACAAGTCTTTATTACGGGGAAATGAAAAATTCCCGGAAAAATTGTCACCGTGCAATTTCAATTTTGGCCGTCGGTTCTATTTCCACACATTTAAAGGGCCAATCAGTATTTTTTGTTATTGTACAGAGAACATTCATTTTCAAGTTTCATTCAGTTTTGAATAAAATGTATAAAATCTAATCAAATGAAGGTGACTTTAAAGAAATGTCATTATGTGAGAGATGGACCGACTTTAAAAAACGTAATAAATGCATCAGGTAACCACGTACGAACTAGACTTTATCAAGTTACAAGCCCTGCGTGGAGGCTACTGGCAGTCAATTTGCATTCAGATGAGTTATATTGAATGCAAAATATAAACTATGAATGTCGCCGATTCTTCATTGCTAGGGCAATACTAGAAAAACGATTCGAAACCAATTACTAGTATCTATAATCGTCGATTGCTGTTGGTCAATAAGACATCAAACCGACTGTAACGAAAAGATTGGGGCAGGCGATGTCTGTTAATGATACTCATAAGTCAGATGACGTTCGTCTATAAACGTGTACGCACCAATTTCGACCTCTATATAATTTAATATTTACGACATGTACGGTAGTCATGCAATGTCCAAGGCCGAGCATTAACGCACTTAAATGTTTGATACTTTGAAAAACATCAGCAGATACATTGGAACTATATTTAGTGATAACTGTGCCGAAACATTCAATTGTTTGATAGGGAAGGAGACCAAAGACCTGGATAGAGATACTATGCATACCATATGGTTGATCTCTGGAATATTTCCGGGGGGGGGGGGGGGGGGGGGCACTCAGGTACAGAGGGGGGTCGCACCCGCGTTACGTATTTCGCTGAAGAAGGGGTCTATTTTAAGACCTCCGCATGTCAGCGATTTTGTAAAAGTATAGGGTACTTTTTTGTACCCAAGTACGAAGTATGGGGGTGAAAATCCGCTCACAATCCATGAAATATACGCGGCTCTGACGCCGAGTGACTCCCGAAGTGACTGGGCTTCCGAGTTTGCTGCCGCTAAACAGGCAGATGATTATAAAATCTAAAGTTAAAATACGTGTTCCCGTTCATCCAATGTCAGTGTTTTGATGAAAGAAGGGGTGTTTAATTACTGGAAAAAGTCAGCGTTTTTATTAAAATAAGGGTGCTTTTTTGGCCAGAAATCAGTGCTTTAGGGGTATTTGTAAATTTTGATAACGAGCGTATGCGCCCCCTCTGTACCTGAAAAACATCAGCAGATACATTGGAACTATATTTAGTGATAACTGTGCCGAAACATTCAATTGTTTGATAGGGAAGGAGACCAAAGACCTGGATAGAGATACTATGCATACCATATGGTTGATCTCTGGAATATTTCCGGGGGGGGGGGGGGGCACTCAGGTACAGAGGGGGGGTCGCACCCGCGTTACGTATTTCGCTGAAGAAGGGGTCTATTTTAAGACCTCCGCATGTCAGCGATTTTGTAAAAGTATAGGGTACTTTTTTGTACCCAAGTACGAAGTATGGGGGTGAAAATCCGCTCACAATCCATGAAATATACGCGGCTCTGACGCCGAGTGACTCCCGAAGTGACTGGGCTTCCGAGTTTGCTGCCGCTAAACAGGCAGATGATTATAAAATCTAAAGTTAAAATACGTGTTCCCGTTCATCCAATGTCAGTGTTTTGATGAAAGAAGGGGTGTTTAATTACTGGAAAAAGTCAGCGTTTTTATTAAAATAAGGGTGCTTTTTTGGCCAGAAATCAGTGCTTTAGGGGTATTTGTAAATTTTGATAACGAGCGTATGCGCCCCCTCTGTACCTGAGTGCCCCCCCCCCCCCCCCCCGGGGGAATATCTATCTCAGAATCTACCAACAGGTCTGTAATAGTACTATAGAACAGGTATCAGCTAGCATGTGGATACTTCAGATACCACGGATACTGAATCCTTACCATTTAACCAGTCTTAGCACCCCGGTCTTGTCTAAATGCTGTTACTAATTGGTCAAATCCAGCAGTCTCCATTAAACATTGTTGTGGTTCCGCTTGGTTATTCTATGTTGCATCGTCTTGCTCTGTTCATGTATTTTTTTTATGCGTTGGTACTTGTGACTTTCTCGCACAGTAATTTTGTCGTTCCCTCACAGTACCCAACACTTCCAAAATTCATTTTAACAAATTAACAGTTTTACGAGGATGCTCTATTCACAACCTCTGAGCTAATGACATTCCAACTTATGTTGCTAAATAATACGTGATTCAGGTAATTTAGTTTTGTTGTGATTTTCAAATTACAAGCAGGACACATTATTTCCTATGCAGTACCTCTTTAAACGAGATATTTCAGTAATTTCACTTTGTAGTAGTATTGTGTTATATTCTGTAATGTTCTATGTTGTTTATTTGTATAATTTTGTCCTGAGACAAAGTCAATAAATATACATACATATATACATAATTAACTTCTAATAATCATTTCAACTCAAAACTATTTTCCAAGTTGAAGTAAGGCAGAGCGCATTTCATTTGCATTCACCCTAGTTAGATTCACCCTAATGAAAGATATTCCACATGAATGTGTGTCATTCAGTATTATTCACAGACTTATACATACCTTTT
Source organism: Maea johnstoni (assembly GCA_963942565.1). Classification (NCBI taxonomy): domain Eukaryota; kingdom Metazoa; phylum Annelida; class Polychaeta; order Spionida; family Magelonidae; genus Maea; species Maea johnstoni. The sequence goes on along the minus strand of OZ012685.1, from coordinate 62,806,782 downwards.
TTAAAGCTAACAGTATACTCGAAGGTAGGGTAGTGTAGGAAACGCAGGTATGCATTAATGCATTTCTCTACAAAAACTGAGATCTAGCAATTCTCAGCCATTCCTTGCACTGCCACATATGGATACGTTCAAACCAGTCAGTAACATCTAATGACCGGTGCCGCTGTAAACCACCTACATACCCTCATCTCCCATTGGCGTTCAGGGACAATAGACTATTGTTTATTGTTGAATAATGTTTGTCTAATAAACAATAAAATAAAAAAATAAAAAATAATACTTTCCCGGTTTTCCTGATCCTTTACAGCTTTAACCATTTCACTTTTTTTCAGCAATTAAGTTGAACGGCGAATAACATTGCATGAAAACGTAATTCATCCCCCCCCCCCCCCCCCCCCCCTTTTACGCACACATATTGTAAAAGGTTCATGTTTTATTCTGGAAAATTTCGTTGCCTTTGTGCGAACGGCAGACAAATAATTGCTAAATCCCTCAACAGTACGCTACGGCGGGATTTATGTCGCATCCATCCCTGACGTTCATGTCACTCATGCCTCACTCCCATGATATGCGCAACAATGGGACGTCTCCCAACAATCGAAAAAAAAACTGGTGCGGGCATCCTTAACAGTGTCTTCTTATTGAACGGAATAATTGAACTTAATACAATACCTTGAAAACTTGAGTACCAGAGGGAATCTGATGGTTTTCTCACATGCCTTATAGCTGACGTGGCACTGTAAATTCAGTGGATCTAAAGATTAAAGAGCACTCCTCGGTATCTTGCGGTCAGATTAGTCGAAGTCAAACATGGTAGTGGCCCATAGGACCTTTAATTGCCCTTTATTGGGTGGTAGGCATCCAACTGTGGAGTATAAACAATCTGCATCTACATCTACCCGTAGTGGTGTGGTGAATATGATATCCCTCTTGTTTGCTCAACTTTTCTTTACTACAAATGTTGCAAATTATATGCGCCACAGCTTCCTTTAGGTCTGCAGTAAAGTTATCTTATACCTGTCCCAGTCGACCGGTCAGCCACTCGTTGTACAATCATCCTTGGATAACAAGTTATAAGAATATGCAAGTCGATGATCTATGTAGCTTGGGAATCAAAACTACGGTCAGTTGTGAGGTCATACATGCATCCATGCCAGAAAACTGCGTGGCAATTGGGCGTGTGGTCGGGGGTTGCTTACACATTTAGTGCAGGCATTTTACACGGCTGAAATACAACAATACTAGTATTACACATTTTGCGATTGGCATGCCTCTCCATAGAAACTATCGCATGCTCTAGACGTCACACCTACAGATAGCATTGATACACCGCTAAATGGGTCACGACGATGCATGTATGATTAACACACGCCCAGGAAACTGCTTTAATTAAATAGACGCCTACAGCCGACCGGTTGATTGGTGCAGGAATCAAATGTCTGCACTGCATCTATCACAACTCAACCATTGGTGATTGAATATTTCTCTTAATCCTCGCAGTTTTTCACTTATTTGCAACTTACAGAAAGGAAATAGCTGGATTTATTTATCACAACTAATACACATTATTAATTGCATGAAAGGCTGTTAAGAATTTGCTATTGCATGAGTGCTGGAAAATTTTCTCACATTTCACTAATCAGTGATGAAATTCTGTTCGTCAAAATTGTGAGATAAGTGTGCTGGGATAGATTTGCATTGGGATAAATCTCCACTTATTTTGAATGCCAGCGTCAAAAAATCAATACTAGTATTTAATTTTGCCTAAATGGAAAGATTATCACCTACCTCGGCGTTTGTGTTGCAACTTATCCGATGATCGTGCTTATCCCTATCTAGTTTATTACATGTTTCCGCACGCACGTGGGTCGTGAGCGGGGACGTCATTTCGATTCCATTCAAAATGCAGACACGGAGAAAAATTATTCAACAGCAAAATTATGAAGCCGTAACTGGTATGAAGACAATTATTTTGTAGTACCAGAAGTCACTGGTAGTAGCATCTACTAGCTATTTCTTCAACGGCGGATTATCTTTCCTGCTTAGTACAGTACATGGGCCACTGACCCAACAATGGCAATCACTTGCTATGTAAGAGGAAATGGCATAAGGCAATCTTATGCAGTTTATAATTGGGAACCGGCATAAATATGCATGATTACAGTACTATGTAACAAGCTCTAGTTACATTTATAAAACGCCGTTTGGTACTGTTATACTTATGGAAATAATGTAGGATAAAACATGAATACGTATTTAAAGGCTGGTTGCGGGTTGTTTTCTGATTCAAACTTTTCCGTCAAATTAGATATGGCTAAACTGGCCAGACCATTTGGGTTTGGGCGTTGCAGACATACTCGGTTGAAAGGCTTCATTCCGGCAAAAAATGCATTTCAATAGGGGTTGACCCTTGCAACCAAATGATTTTGAAATAATTAACATAAACCATTCTGATGGTTTTGAAATACAGTCAAACCTGACCGAGAGACCACCTCCGAACAAGGACCCTCTGCGAAAAAAGACCGCTCAAAATCCCCCGAAGAGAAATTACTCTATATTTACCCTGCGAATAGAGACCCCCTGTCAACACAAACCAGAGACCGCCCTTTTTCTTACCAATCCCAAGGACCACATTTGCCCTGTGAACAAAGACCACTCCTGGAAATAGACATTCTCAAGTCTCAATGTTGTCAGAAATTTTTTAATTTCATTTTCTTTAAATCATAAACATTACTTTTTCTGTGCGGGGATAAAAGGGATACATACCACACACATGCAGGGGTGGGATACGATTGCAATTTTGTCATCCTTTGTCCTAATGAAAAATGAGGGCACATATCTTTAGTTTGCTTTGAAATGTTGTGTAGTACAGTTGATAACCCAGATATAGATGCCACCTAAAAGAAAGTTTCTTAGCTTGGTAGAAAGAGTATTGTAAGATAGCGGAGGACCTTGGAGTTGGTAAAACCCATTTTGAAGAGAAAAGCAGAGGTGCTGGAGGAGTACGAAAACAACATTTCTGGGGCCAGGAAGCGACTGTGCAGCACTTCAGAAAATTATGATATAAATGAACAGTGTCTAAACTGGCTTCAAGATGCTACCAAACGCATTACTTCATTACTTAAAGGAAATAACATAGTGTTAAGAATAATGTATGTGGGATGGTAATACATTTTTAAAGATTACTTGCTTATAAGACCTAAAAACTAGATTTGGAACAGGCTATTGTTCAATGTATAAATCATAAAATCATTTTACACAATGTCTAATGCTAGCTAAATATTTCCATGAATCCGTTCAATATATTACACGCACTCAACATTTCTCATATGCTAGAAGGACATATCCATGCATCAGTTATTCTTGCTTGTCTTCCTATATTTGGTTCGCTTAGGGTTCTCAACTAGTTGAAATGGAGTTAATGGAATAGAATTGACCTCCTCAAAGACATGATTTGGGGTGTTGAAATCAATATAAATTTTAAGTGCCTTTCTTAAAGAATTAGTGCACGTTTTCATAAGAAAATAAGTATGTAATAGACTGCAATCATTCAGTTTTCTTTATGATTAGATTTTGATTTGTAGCAAGTCACGGATTGGGCTAGGTTGGCATTGTTTTGTTAATAGATAGAACATTTCACTACGACAATGCGTGGTAAGAATCGAATCCATGTACGATTAGTTACGTCAAAGAAAGTGTGTTGCTCAAACACCAACAGGGCATGCCCTGATATTCGTGTGGTCTTGGGCATTGCCACTGACTACTAGCTATCTCTCACCACTGTCCATGTTTGAATCCTACCCGGGGCATGTGAGAAAGCTGCCAGTGACTTGGGATTAGGCGGTGCTTTTCGCCGGCTACTCCGGTTTCCTCCACCAGTAACAACTGGCTAGTCACAAATAAGCCGCAGTATTGTAAAAAAGGTGACAAAAAACAAAATTCCCACACGAGCTGTTGTTCAGCGTTTGCTCCGTGAGACGTCGATTTCAATATGTGCGCTTTTGCATTATGCTGAAAATAGACTCCATCAGTACCTGGAATCCTAGGTTATAATCCAGGCACGAGTATATACTGGAAACAATTTAAACCATAGCTATTTTAAACTTGTGGGGGGGGGGGGGGACAAAACGTCGCCTGATTATTCATACCTCAGTATTGCCTTACTGTTCCATCCTGCGAAAAGGTTCATGAATAATCAACAGTGTCTTTTTATTGAACGAAATAATTGAAATCAATACAATGCCTTCTCCCAAATCATATAAGCACTTTGTATCTGCTTATGCATGGTCAAATGTTGCTCTCCACGAGGAAAAACTCACACCAAGGGTTTAGCCGGAGATATGACGTCCCCTATGGTCACTCACTACTACGACTCAAGGATGTTAGAATTGTTTTGAATGCCAAAAAATAGCACAAGGAAGGAAGGAATGGCTTTTTATGTCGCTTTCAACAGCTTAGGACTTATCGTGGTGAGATAGAAACCCGGAACCTAGAAAAAATTCCCATCTCTTCACGAAAAGTGCCAAGGGGTCTTTTAGTTGCAAAAGAAGAACCATAGACAATCATCCATAATGGTAAGCGAGCAAGAATATTGGAAGAGTAGGCTTAAAGAGTTAACGATATCAATGCGTCCCGCAGGAATACAGAGTGGCATTAAACAGCACTTCTCACCGCTCTAATTACACTGTTACGTATAGTGACATTTCCACAGACGCTCCAGACCATTCTTACGTAGCCAGCAAGCGCTATTAAATAGCGGATGACATTAATGTTCCTCTGACCATTGCAGGAGATTGCACGATTTGGACAGAACAGTATAGATATTAGACTACAGCACTAGAGTCCTGACGTTAGAATCCAGGTTTCTTTCCTGAGTACACAGACTCCACATCCCGGGGGGGGGGGGGGGGGGGGGGGCACTCAGGTACAGAGGGGGCCGCAACTGCGTTACGTATTTCGCGGAAGAAGGGGTCTTTTTTTAGACCTTCCCATGTCCGCGATTTTGTAAAAGAAGGGTACTTTTCTGTACCCAGGTACGAAGTATGGGGGTCAAATTCCCCTTACAATCCACGAAATATACGCGGCTCTGACGCCGAGTGACTCCCGAAGTGACTGGGCTTCCGAGTTTGCTGTCGCAAAACACGCAGAGGATTATAAAATCTAAAGCTAAAATACGTGTTCCCGTTCATCCAATGTCAGTGTTTTGATAAAAGAAGGGGTGTTTAATTAGTGGAGAAAGTCAGCGTTTTTTTTATTAAAATAAGGGTGCTTTTTTGGCCAGAAATGAGTGCTTTAGGGGTATTTTTAAATTTTGATAACGAACGTATGCGCCCCCCTAAATACCCAAGTGCCCCCCCCCCCCCCCGGGCTCCACACGAACAGAATAAAGGTAACATCATAAGAAAGTGTGGAACAATATCATGTAAATTCAATGTCTAGTCCTGACATATTTGATAACTAGAGAACCCGGAAAAGATTCTTTATAAAGGTAAAGTTAATAAGATCCCACTTGTTGCTAAATGCACAGACAATCCCATGATCAGGATGTGAAACAACGAGGTTTGAGAACCAGTAGATAGAGGTCAATCGCTGGTACTTGTATACAGCTAGGGTTTGAGAACATTCTTAAAGAAAAAACCGGATGAAAACGTTTGATTTACCTATGTTTCAAAAGTTTTTCATCCAAATTCACATCTTCATGAATCTCTCTTTGCCCATTGTATATTACCTTTCTCCTCTTCTTTTTAAGATACGATAGAAAAATAATGTTTTCCGTTATTATAAAAGCACACTTGAGTTATTTCTGATAAATGTCTAAAATATCAATCTGCATATTCCATCTCTGCATATGCCAACACATTCTTTTCTTCATAATCTTTAAAGTTCGTGTCGATTCCTGGAAGAATATGTAATACCCAACGCGATGATTGACTGATATCATGTATACTGTTGACTCGTTAGCGCAAACATTTATTCCTGGCTTAAGTCGTTTGGTATTTCATTATCTTGTCAACACCTATGTATAAAGCATGAACTTTAAAATGATTTGAAGGGGAAATATCTGTTTGGTGTTGATAAAGGTTTCTCCATCAAATCTTTTCGAAAGATGCTTGCTTTTATTAGAATACTTTTACTCAAATTGTGCGGACTTCCTGAGGCCCGGCTACAGGAATGCATGGGTTAACTGGGCATGGCGTGGTTTGAGTGTATCAGCATTACTCAGCACGAGCATTGTTACATAAGGCCCAGACACATTGTAGTCTAAATATTCTGTGATGTAATGTCTACTCTAGGTATTCGTCAAGCGATCTCATTAGAGGCCCTTGTTTGACCACAACGTGTGACGCATGCGCCCTTTAACACTTTCACACCTATGGCAAACTCCATTGCATAAACCCATGGAAAGTAACATAGCTATCCTTTATTTCTGAAAAAAATAAAATAAAAAGTAAGAGTCCTTGTGATATTATTTCTTATCTTTGATATAACATTTGCGCTTCTGGTACCATGCGGTCATATCATATGATTAAGGTAATCTATCTACCTATCTATCCATCCATCCATCTATCTAGGTACGTACGTACGCTTACGTACGTACACATGTATGTATGTTTGTATGTATGTGTGTATGCATTCATGCATGCATCTATGTATGCATTGTATGTATGTATTTATGTATGTATGTATGTTTGTAGGTAGGTAGGTATGTGTGTGTATGTATGTTTGCATGCATGCATGTATGTATGTATGTATGTATGTATGTATGTATGTATGTGTATGTATGTATGTGTGTATGTATGTATGAATTTATGAATCTATGTGTGTGTTTATGCTTTTAGGTTTGTATATATGTACATGTATGTGGGTGTGTTTATCCCTTATTTGATTTGCAACTAAGTAGTAAATACTGCTTTATCGCGACAGAGCACTTCAACAAAAATACATAACTTGCAGAATAGAACTTGGATAAATCATTACGAAAAGAAATGACTAAAAATACAATTAATTGAAACCAGCTCGTACTTGGCATAGGCGTTGTCGCAGACATAAGGATTTGATTTCCGTTTACGTGCTCAACGTGCAGTTCTATCAGGATGTTTTGACAATACTCCGCGGTAACATCTTACGCTGTTTAATTATGCTCCTTTCTTACGGTGCCTGACCAGGATGAATATACAGCTCCTTTAATATTAAAGCAGAATAAAGGCCATATCTGATATTGGCAGTCCTCAGTTGATTGCATTTTCGTACCTGGAAAAAGAAACCTGTAAAATCAATCTATATACCTAATGAGAAACACCTTTGCAATGCAAAGTAGATGTATGCGATTCAGGGATTTGTTGCTGGAAATGCAACAGTTGATAGTTGGTGGTGGAAATCTTGTATTTTTATATCCATGCTTTTCGCAATGATTTTCTGTAGTTGATGGCACAACTAATAGTGATATTCCGCAAACTATATACTTATTTTTGCTTGTTTGAAATTAAGCTACAATCAACGTATCAAGGGCGATAGCTAGAATTCCATAGATCCAATATCCGTATTTGTTCACGAACAAAACACGTCGTAATTTTTTATTTTGTGAACTGGATACTCTCCTAATCTCAATATAGTTTAGTAGTATGATAGGTCGATTGCATGAAATTAAAGGTACCATTTAAAAGTTTTAATAGTAAAACATGTATTCAAAAAGCACATAATTATCCCCTTACGCGTTGTTCCCCTGTGGCCGATCGTGTATTGCACGCCATCTGAGCATTGTATGCCAGCATTTAGCTGGAACAGGGTTCGAGTCCCGCGGCGTGAGGTAAGTGAGAAAGTTGCCATCTGAACATTTGAAAGTTTTGATGGTAAAATATGTATTCAAAAAGCATATATCTCCTTACCAGTATACCAATGCAACATAGATTATGCGTTACCTGGGTATTGGTCCACCGTGGCTGAGCCGTTCAGCGTATTGCACGCCATCTGATCTGTATGCCAGCCTTTAAGCTGGAACGGGGTTCGAGTCTCGTTCGAGGTAAGTGAAAAAGTTTCCATTGACTTATGGTCAATTTGTGGTTTCGCCTGGGTTCTGTTCCCTCTACAACTGACTAATGAATAGTTATGATTTAACCTAAAATGACATGAACAGTAACGATTTACGAAGTCGTGATAAGAATTCCGAATATGAATTAGCCGAGAATGTCAGGGAAAATGGAGATTTACAAAATGATATAAATACAATTACAAAATATACCATTGCTGGCATGTACATATACATGTTACGTAGGCGTGCTTTTATGTCTTCCTTAGCAGATTTGAATAACTGAATTCAACAAACATGATTCATCTATTTCGTGGAGCCAGGTGGGGAACACATGTTGTAGAGGTCTATCACGATATGCGATTGACTTTATCAGTTTATCAGCTCGCCATTAACGCTTTGCTGAGCTTGCTTCTTCCTACATACTCGCTCACCGTAATTACTAATCTCATCTCCAGCGTAACTATGGCCATAATAAGTGGTCAGCTTGGGGACTTTAGAGGGCATCTCACATCGTAGGAGGTCTTACTTTACCAGTCCTAGTTGTGTACATGTATGACGTCGCTAGCACCAGCGCTAGCAGACACTAGGGATAAGCAGGTATGAGAACACGTCACATATTTTAGTATGTTATCTCGTGTGAGTTTCAATGGCTGGATTTAGGAATGAAACCTCCTTTTTACACCTAGAGTGCCCAGATGATCATAAACATAAAGCATAATTCACTGTACCAGAGTTGCCAGCTTTCCACTAATCATTGATCGCGAAAAGTGTGGGTAATATGACATAGCACGCACTTTTTATGCCATTGTTTCCGAAGCTGCCGAAATTCGAAGTTGTTACTTTAGGACATTGAGTGAGAGTGCTCACGAAAGCTTACTCGGTCTGAGATTGGTTGAAGGCAGTCAACTGTGACACAAGCTACACAGAGCCCGCGGTTACTCGGCTCCGTCTCATAACTCCTCGGGTATATCATATACACCACAACTTCCTTCGTGTCTATCTATGACGTGAAAGGTATGATAACTGAAGAAATATTTGAAGAAGGATTATTAAACCAAAATAGAACAACATATCGCTTTGTTATCAATATATTTTGTAAATGTCAGATCGTGTGTAGGCCCCAGATGAGAATGGGTTTCAGACTTCAGCAGTATCAACTCTTGCCTTAGAACTCAGTTGCCTCGTGCCGCAAACTAGCGGTAAGTGCTCTCTAAACACACTCATACTGAGCCGCAGATAATCCTCGCCGCAGTCAGCGGATTATCTACCGTAAATCTTTAGCAAGAGTCGTGTTGACATTCGCCTGACTGCTGCAAATAATTATTCGCCTGTGGCTGGTAGATCTTCAAATATTGATAAAAGATAATTGAGTCTGGTGATAAAACCCCCCGTACCGTGGCACACGACGGACGAGTTAGCTTATTTAATGGAGAACTCTCTCGTTTCTCAAGTCTCTAACTACAAAGCAGCCACATGTACATATAGAGCGAGTGCCTTACATTTACCAGGAACCTTACATCCTACAAGAAACCTTGATGTAAAATACTAATTGGTGCTCTAGTATATATATATATATATATATATATATATATATATATATATATATATATATATATATATATATATATATATATATATATATATATATACTAGTATATATATATATATATATATATATATATATATATATATATATATATATATATATATATATATATATATATATATATGTATATATGTGTGTGTGTGTGTGTGTGTGTGATATGCAGTCAAAATTGTCTTTGAACTTTTGCAGAACGGTTCTTGTGCCTGGACTACGTTAATACAGTGGTCTACGCACACACAACGATATTGCTTTATTCTAGTTAACAGTATGGTATCTTTTAATTGATAGATTGGTGGATTGCATGCTTTGCAGGCAGGTGTTTCATACTGGGGGGTCTCTCGAGTGAGTTTCAATGAATGTGTTTGGGAATGAAACCGTCCATTTATGAAAATATGTGTGTTCAGTTCTAGCATTAGTCTCTGGCGAAAAGCAACCACATAATTCATTCAGCTTTACTGTGAGAAAGCGGTGATACATTTATACAGCAATCTGACTAAGAAAGCTCCATATAACAGCCAAGAATAAACCGTTAGATTTTACGTTTCAAAAATATTGTACTTCAATTAATATGCCTTTACTGATAGCTTAATGTGTTTAGTAGCGTTTTGTCTATGAACGCATTTCGCTTATTCGAATTATTTGTATAATTGATCACCTTACCTGAAAGTATTCCGTGACTGTACTGGGAATGTGCATATGTCTAACCTAAAGTTGTACGGAAGTATACTAGAATACATAGCTATACACATACACACATTGTGTTCTGGTGCAGTAAATAAATTGTCATAGAAATTTTAGCAATGCGAATCGCAAAACACTGTATGTTTTAGACTATACCTTTCTCACTCTATGCTGTGATCATATGCATATTGCTACAACTTATGTTTTTACGACACATGATACCGATTTTCCCCTGAATCCCAAAAGGCTGGTATACCATATGGACAATAAAATATGCATGTAGATCTTTCTAAGACACCACTAGGGCATTATAAATAAGAGCAAATGCATCGTAAACAAATATAGGCTTATGGATGTTTCTACTAAACATGTTGGACTAACAGAACGATGAAAATGCTTCATGTATTAGTATATGCATAAAAGCTTAGAGTAGTAGAACTAATACTGATGTTACACTCAGGTAAGATATCAAATCATAATATGATGTGCTGAGGAGCCATTGAGGAGACAGCTTTATTGTATGCGCGTCAATATCATATCGTCAATGACGACGCAGTGTAGGAGCAGTCCTTCAGGAGATATAAGCCTCACTACACTCTCTGCTGGCCCCTACAGTTGAAATAAACAACTTTTCGTTGTATATAATATGAACAAGCTAGAGAAGAAGATAGCCATCATATGTTTAGTGGCGTTAACATCATATCGTCAGTGTCACGAACAGAACATATGGTTCTTGAGCGGCATACCTTTATTGCAGAATACAGCTTAATGTTCGCCATTAACTATGTACAGTCGAAATGCAGCTTTTCAAGGTTAACTGTTTACTATTTCTAAAAGATGGAATATAGTTTCTCTATGCCTATAGTATTGACACGAACATGAGGTTAAAGAGGGCCATACAGTAATGCACTGTACCATCATTTATGCAGTCACAAAACGGTGGACATACAGGGATGTCCATGCCCAATATCATTGTAGCCAAAACTGGGAATCGTGTAGCCAAAGGAAGTGAGGGACTGGAGGGACACGTTTTGCTTGTGTAATGATAATAATAGTAGTAGTAGTAGTAGTAGTAGTAGTAGTAGTAGTAGTAGTAGTAGTAGTAGTAGAAGCAGTAGCAGTAGTAGTAGTAGTAGAAGTCAGTGATATCAATAAAATTGCCCCGTTTTAGCATTCTATAAAGCAGTCTAACCATGAGCGCAGTGGCCTAGCCGTGTGTTGGCCTACCCTGCGTTATTCAACATAACCTTTGCTGGGCTTAAAATGTTGGTGGGACCGCCTCGTCTTAACCCTCGCCACTGTGGCGCTCTTTAGGAGGTACCAGTGATAAAAGTATGTCAAGGGTGTGGACGATAGGTTTGTGATGTGGCTCAAGATAGCCCACTTATACCTTACAGAACCTGGATATCCAGCCTTCTATACGGATTCAATGTTGTGCGATAAAATGAAATTACCTGAAAATCATATTTGCCTTAGAATTATGTCAAAATCAAAGAATAATCCAGGATTTTAATGCACAAAATAAGTAGTACACTAATAATTAACAATTAACCCTATGATAAGGTTAGTTTTGATAGTAGAGTTTACTCAAGAGCTAAATTGCAGGTATCATTTTACCTGTTGACGTGGTGGTTGTCAGGTGTGTGCTATGGTCCAAAGTATCCCAATAATCCCTTACAGCATATGGATTTGTGCAATGACAGGAAATAGCCAGAAATAGCCGCCACTGTGGAAGTATTTCAAAAGAAAGCGTAACCCAGGATTCAATAGGGCAAAAGTAATCCGGAAAGTTGTGTACTTATTAATCCTGGGCATGCTGAAGCTTTGTAGAAGGTATACACTTGCATCCGCAAGTTAGCTACAGTAGAGCTACAACGTAATCTCCTCTTTAACAAAAGTAGGCATGCATTCAACATTTTAAATCCTTACTGAAAGGGTTACTCAGATTATTCTAGAATTTGACATGAACTTTCCACCAACTACTACAACGTAATCTCCTCTTTAACAAAAGTAGGCCTCCATTCAACATTTTAAATCCTTACTGAAAGGGTTACTCAGATTATTCTAGAATTTGACATGAACTTTCCACCAACTACTACAACGTAATCTCCTCTTTAACAAAAGTAGGCCTCCATTCAACATTTTAAATCCTTACTGAAAGGGTTACTCAGATTATTCTAGAATTTGACATGAACTTTCCACCAACTACTTTCTGAATGATGAAGCCAGAGACAATATTCTATGTATTAAAGTTCTTTTTATAATACATTATGATACATTTAGATATAAAATACGTTTAGGGACAGATGATAGACAATGAACAGTTGCAAACATCTGACTGGGATAAGTCACCATTATTTAGTTTTAATATCTATATAATACCTTTTTGACATATTTGATATGAATCAACCTTTCCCTCAACATATACACATACTATTCTGCCTTGTTAGTATTCACAAATGTATACACACTTGTCAGTGACCAGTTGAAATTATAGTACATCTCTTAACGACACTTCACTGAAATCACATTGTAGAAGGCGCCATTTTACTCACATTTAGTGTGGGACCCTGCTTAAGGAAGTCCGTTCTGTTAGAATTTTATCTCAGGGAGGTTACACTTCAAGGTTCATTCATGCAAAATATGATCCTCTTAGTAGTGAATGTGACGCCCCTGTTGTTGTCCTCGACATCTTTATTGGTTTGGTGTTAATTTTGTGTTCTCAGTTTAGAATCAGACAACATTCACCCTATTACGAGGCTATAATAAACATAGCGGCAACACTGTATATCATATATTTCTGCTAAAATAAATTATCCCAGGGGAATGCAAACAGATAAAGGTACATATGTAAACCGGCGACTATCTGTGTAAACCACCCTCACATATTTACGCTCCTACGGTTGTCGCCTTTCTGTCGCCACAAAACTGCTATCGCCAAATTTAGAGAATCTGTCGCCAAATCTTGCGACAAGGCGACAGCTTGGACGGCCCTGACATATTGCAGGCAGAGGTAAAAATGAATTATTCAATGGCAAGAACAACCAAAAACGGAACGTACGTGTATTGTATAAATACTCGTTCAGCAGAAACATGGCTAAAGCTTAAGTGTTTACCATTCTCTCTCTCTCTTGCGCTGCGCCGCCACATGTGCGGTTAACTCTGCTTTAATGACATGCACATCTCTACTGCTTATCATCCTCTGGGCGTAGGGAGGGAACACGTGGTCGCGAGGTGCCACTCGCCACTAGCCGGGGGAATCTATCGCGCTACATCAAAACCAAAGCACGGTCCTTCCCACAGGACAAACCTGATTGGTCGTCGTTCGGGGCAAGTTAGAAATGGCAAATCCCGTGAGCGTGTCACATGACAATGAGATATTCGCGTGGATTCAGGTATGTAAGCCGCGTCGCGTTGGAAGACAGGCATTTGAGGCAGCGGAGAGTACTCTGATACTGTACTGTACTCTTGCACCTGTATTCAGGTGTATACTTTCACCACAAACAGTGCTTATAAGTTACCCAAATAAGGATCATCAACGACACACCATATATGGCCAGATTGAAATTGACCAGGGTCAGAAGACTTCATGTGTAAAAGTCGCTTAACACAGTCGGCAGTTTCATTAAGGGATCACATACTGCTTCTGCAGTAAAACTTACCAGAGTCATTAACAGGTAAGTTACTTTAGTTTATGTAGAAATACAATTTTAATTCATTATTATTGTCTCTCTATGAGATAAAGATAGACAGGTCGCTTTTTGTATGCCTTCCCTTTATGGGAGTACTGAACTCAAAGAAGAAGGGTCTAGTTCAGTCAATGTGAAAGTCGCACTGTTAAGAGATATACACATACACATACATACCATTTTAGGTGTGTGTATACACACACACACACACATATATATATATATATATATATATATATATATATATATATATATATATATATATATATATATATATATATATATATATATATATATATATATATATATATATATATATATTATATATATATATATATATATATATATAGATATACATGTATATATATATATATATATATATATATATATATATATATATATATATATATATATATATATATATATATATATATAGTTTCCATTTGTTAATAAAACATTTATCGTATCGATGCCACGTATGTTTAGTTGGTGGTTATGGAGAGCAGTCGTGTCCTTAGTCTAGCATTGGTACTCACAACACAACCTTACACGGATGCAAATACAGTACAGCGGTGTGCTTGTATACTATGTATATTACCACACATTGAATACTATCAGTGAAATTAGATAAAAAGCAATTACTTTTTATTGCAATTCTTTAATGTGCTTCATTTCCCTGTTATTTCTCCTCTAGCTGATGTAATGAAAATGGAATTAGAGAAATTCAATTACATGTTAGTTTTATAAGACGATTCTAATGAGCTAATTGGGCATTAATTAAGATCGTCGTAAAAGGAATCTGAAATAAATGGTGATGCAGTTAGCATCTAAAATTTAAAAATCATAATGCTCTCAGCAGATAAATGACTGTAAGCATATCATTTACTTTTCTTTCCCTAGTTAGGCAGTAATATGCAATTGTACACATTTTGACAGAAATTCCGTATGTTAACACACAAAAATATCATATGCTACATATGATATTCATGCTTATCAACTAATTGTTGTCATGTAGGTTAAATCTGGAAAGCATGTTCGAATTTGGTATGAAACCTTACGATTAGTGTTCATCTTTCTCTCTGGATACTAAAATGGATACTATGTATTATATATTCATAACTGTATTCCGATTATTAGTCAAATCATTTACATGATACGGAGACATGTCAGGTAGGGATACAAAGGGTTTTTTTAATCAACAGCATCGATGTGATCATGCATTAGTCTAGAAAAGTATATTGCATTGAACATATTTAAGGTTGTGAATTACGAACGCTGTCTACTGTCTGTGGACTTTTTTGTTATCAAATGCAGGTTTGTGGACTGCAGAAATAACATAAAAGGTAATATTACCTGTTTATAAATGGATATTTTTCTATAATTTCGTGATTTAAGGTATTCTACCATACGCATCTAACTCAATCATACATTTGCTTATCATACGTATGCATATCATCATATTGTTTAGTCATATTGAGATCTCGTCAGTTTTGTCATTTTCTGTTTAAACAGTACTACATTGATAGATAACATCTGCTGCAGACAGAGCGATTATGTACCATTTATTTGACGTTAATGCTCAATCGATTTGCAATCTGTCACTATACAAAGCTTAATAAATGTATGGTTACGCCCTTCCTAGCATGTTTCCTATTCGTTGCTGTCGATTTGTCGCAAATTATAGTTCATACCTTTTTACTTGTATCTAGTTCATTTGAAATAATATTGGTGAAAATGACGCTATGGCAAAGGCTGGATTTCTAGACGAAATATTGGAAACAGCATATCGCTCTGAAATGATGTTCTTTCATTGGCATCGTAGTGCGATTGGAATATGTGGGTGGTGTTTTTTGTGACCAGTAATAAACGATGGAGTAAGCTTCAACCCAGAGAAAACAACCAACTAAATACAAGGTACCGTAAGCTTCCCAGTTGTCACACATGGTACATAACACACGGACCTCGTAAAGGGGGGAATCACCTCAAACAAGAGGTACTCCATTATCTTAACCACTCGACCATAAGGGCAGCCCCGCATTGATATGTGGTCATCAACACCAAGTCTCTTGGCTGCTACTTTTACCCCATAATAAGGGACTGGCCTGGTAGCTGGATTTCCCAATGAATTGCCTGGGTCTGATCGCTGTCTTTTAAAGACCCATGGGTCGAATCCGGCTTGGGGGGGGGGGGGGGGGGGGGGGAGAGAGAGAGAGAAGTTGCAAGTGACTTTGGCTTAATTGGTAAATTTCACTAATACCTTGGTTTCTTCTACTGGCAAGTCGGCATGTATAATGTAGCTTCAATATTTGGAAGGAAAAGTGACGAAAGACGGAATTCCAAATCCGAAAATAAAATCCGTAATGAAGCCCCCAACTGATGGGTCGTCGTACCGTATTGTATGCTATACAACTCCACCGCCCACTAAGGCTTTAAGGCAGTCACCTGTGGGGTTTTCCTATGATGTCGTGAGGTGTGTTTGTAATCGAGCCACGCTCCCACATGTCTCTCTTTAGGGTAAGACTTCAGAGCATAGGGTGTATCTTTATAGAGTAGTTCAAAGGAAGTGCAGGAAGGCATCGTGTGAGGATTGGCCCAACGTTGATTGCTTTTCCTGCCGTCTTATCCTCCAGGTAGTACGGCGCATGTGAATTGCTTGATCACGTCGCTTGACACATTTAACACGTGTATGCCAAATTGCATATCTCACGAGTAACAATATTCTAACAACCAATTGCAACCAACCAACCTTGGTTGCCTGGAGTATTGTCTTAACAAACCAATGCTAAAAAAACTTGAAAATGACACCTTTATACATGTTAATGATATACAGTTTTATACCAATCACACAAACTGCTCTTACTAGCTAGGCTCTTACCAGGTCCGGTTAGATCACCCGATCGGGTGAAATCTCCCGATCGGGTGATCTAACCCGTTCGGGATACATTCTTAGTTTTGTAGACGTGGCTACGATATAGCAACAAAACACAGAAAAACATACATTCGAGGCACAACCAGTGACAACAGCAGCCTCGTAGCTCCTGAGTTGGTCCTCCTAGTCTGTCCGACTTTGACCTTTGGCGAGCGTGAACTCAGGTGTGTTTATAAAGCTGCTGAGCCACGCTGCTGGACTGCACTGGTGGGAGAGCCTCATACTATAGGTACTCTAAAATCAGATTCTGCCATCAGAAGCTGCAAATTTTTCGTTAATCTGAAAGTTAATGTTATTAACTCAAGATTGCATGTCCGTTTTTTGTACTGGTTGAGTATTTTATAAATGGTCAATGGTTAAAGTTGACCTTCCTGATAATATCTCATGTATATCCCGTACGGGATATAAATCAGATACCATAAATATATTTATATCCCGATCGGGATACTATTACTTTTTCTATTAATTATGAAGGTATTACAACTTCACAGAAATTATACATAATGTATTCTCATAATATTTTCCCATAGAAGCCTGCACAAATACCATTCACACTCAAATACAACCATAAACCCTTCATAATTAGTAGAGTAAGAAATAGTATCTCGATCGGGATATAAATATAGGACTATGGTTTCTGATTTATATCCCGTTCGGGATATACATGAGGTATTATCAGGAAGGTCAACTTTAACCGTTGACCATTTATAAAATACTCAACCGCACATTGGTCCATGGATTGAATACAGTAGTAGTATTTCCCATGTTCAGAATGGCATATATTTATTTGCAAATGGTAACTTTGCATGTAAAAGCTCTCGATGGTCGTTGGACAGGTAGAATTTCGTAACTTGGAATTCTGATATTTTCGTCACCCTATCTGCAAAAGTGAGAATAAATCGTGATTAGCCGTGTGTACATGCATCTGATGAAAGGAACCGAAGAGTCCGGCGAAAACCACCTTGAACTGGATTCGAGACCAGGTAGTGGTGAGGACGGTAGTCAGTATACCATTTGGCTATGGGGGCTGCACTTTTGGGATAGAGATGTGTGAGATGTCGATTTTCATGAGGTTGAAAGCGACGTCAAACTTCACACAAACAAAGAGTGTAGGGAATGCCAATGACAGTGCTTAGTAGCCTGATCATGTATTGATTTCCCGCGAGTGTTTTATAAAGGCAAGTGCCATCGCGCCAAACTGCAATCCTGCCAGAGAGTGTGTGTTTCTGAATTTTTTTGCATATCCTGGGCGTGTACGGACTGTAAATTACCCTACTGCTATGACTTCCAGACGTCTAGACATCACTCAATGCCATTTTCCTGCGGTGCGTAGAGAGAGATATATCATGTTTCATGTCGATCTATTCTGACCCCACATATAATGACCAGTCGTAAAATGAAACATCGAATTTTCTCTGAAATGAGGATACTAATTGCGTTCACTTTTACCATTGATATCGTTACTGGAGTTAGCGATATTATGGTAAGAGATATGGTGAATTTCATAATGTCTATGAGTTCATTTAGTGACAATTTCTGGCAAAAAGGGCAATATAGTCAGGATATGCGAAATCTTTATTGTCAAATGGAGCTCTAATTTAGCGTCTTATAGTTAAGTATTGTATTGTATGAGTGTTGCCTGTATTTAGATTCGTACTAAATTATATCAATAATTATACAATATTATTTTTCAATCTCAGCGTAGAATAGTAAATAAAGCACGAAAAAATATGTGTAACTGGCAAAAATCGGAATACGAAGATAGCTGTAGGCTATAGAGAGCATCTTTATATTGGGCTGTAAGTAGACTATAACATTCATATCCGCTCTTTTGCTTGACATCTTTTAAGCTAAGCTGTCTAATAATAATTTTCCTTCCTTTCCACACGTTTTCTTTAGCATTATATCATAGTATTGTCCATATTTACTCCAATTTTTACTAGTAAGGGAATTGTCTGGAAACGCATATGTTTTATTCTGGCCTCCAAATCACTCATTTTGTTCTGAAAGAGGTGAAACTGCTTGTTTAGAATGTGAAATGTCTATCTCAAAGGTTAAAATCACACTCCCTTTCAAAATTAACTTACTCGATGTGTTCTAGAGGAGATCAAGCTGCTTGTTCAAAATTTTGATTTTCTATCTCAAAGGTTGAAATCACTTTATTTGCTTAACCATATGTTAACTGTGTATTTTGTCTGTTTAGACATGTACATGTAGGAGGCTATAGAGCATCTATGTTTTCCCTGTTTTTATATCACCCCATCCTCCCAATTCACCTATTTCTCCTTCTCTTCCTTGTATCTTCTCCCCTTCAGAGATACTGTTATGTGTGTTCAGAGAGAATTCTATAGATCTTCCTGCGCCTCCCCCTACTTCTCCTTCTCCTATCCCTTCCCCTTCGATCAGAGATACTAATATGTTTGTTCAGGTAGGAGGGTAGATAACTTATCCTCCTAGAGATCCTCCTAGAGATCCTCCTACTTCCCCTCCTAGAGATCCTCCTACTTCCCCTCCTAGAGATCCTCCTACTTCCCCTCCTAGAGATCCTCGTACTTCCCCTCCTAG
This sequence comes from Maea johnstoni, assembly GCA_963942565.1. Lineage (NCBI taxonomy): Eukaryota > Metazoa > Annelida > Polychaeta > Spionida > Magelonidae > Maea > Maea johnstoni. The sequence goes on along the minus strand of OZ012685.1, from coordinate 62,787,283 downwards.
AGATCCTCCTACTTCCCCTCCTAGGGATCCTCCTACTTCCCCTCCTAGAGATCCTCCTACTTCCCCTCCTAGAGATCCTCCTACTTCCCCTCCTAGAGATCCTCCTACTTCCCCTCCTAGAGATCCTCCTACTTCCCCTCCTAGAGATCCTCCTACTTCCCCATTCTCCTCCCCCTCTCCCCTCTCCTTCAGAAACACTGCTATGTCTGTTCAGGCATGTAGGATGCTAGAGACTATCTGTGTTCCTCCTACATGATGCAGTGCTCCCTGCGGTGTCGTACCTCAAGATGAGGCAAGTTTTCACAGAAAAGGCCAACTCGCCTTGAACGTAGGCGTTAAGAATGCTAATGAAAACCTGACAAGAGAGCTCATGTGGGATCTGTGGAATTACAGATGATGTGCCTGCCATTAACATATTGATAGCATTGTTCCCTTGTTGCTACAAGCGATAAAACATAGCTTAAGGTGCCATTATGCAAGCCTCCAATGTTTTTTGTCATTTCGCCCTCGTGGTAATGTCTAGGAGATTCACCGAAGACGTAATATCCTTTATTGCCTATTCAGCAATGGCATTTGCATGCATGCTTTATATTGCCACTGTCATTAAACCATAGTAGAATGTTCACAAAACCTCGCTTTCCTCGCATAGATAGAGATCCAGCAAAAGCGTTCGATCTAACGGAAATCCGAGTTACGTTATCAACATCTATGTATTTGTCAATGATTTGGAACCAGTGATTGTGTCTGGGATACGTGAGGTAGGCGAATCCGAGGTAAGCGGCGATGTGTTTTGTATTTCATGCTCGATTTAGACTCAATGTGCGATCTTGTGGCGATCTAAACACGCATCCTTTAGGAGCGTCCAAATGTAATCGTGAAATATCCTTTGAGTTGCTGATGCCTATTCCCTTAATGAGTGTTGAGGTAATGACATGATAGCTGTAGGTGCCATGTGCACGTCTCTTCGCCCTCAGACAATACGTGTTTCAAATAGTCCTCCCATTGTTGTCAGCACTCTCGCTAATTACGACACCCGATACGTGTAGAAAAACCAGCCTTCTTTTTCACTTGGCTGAGTAATTCCACAGAAGTGGCGTAGACTATCCCCGTACTACATCACTTTATAGCACATTTAAGGCGCCAACGGCAACGTCAAAGGCAATGCATATTGTTTCCTAAAGGCCTTTTTGTTATACGAGACTTGGATCGTGCGAGGAATTTGCGACGAGGGTGATCATTAAGTGTCATTTTGTTTGCATGTTCTCTCTAAGCTACTTAAGCATGGCTATCAAAGTCGGAGAAATGGCTACGATACTAACTAGAGGATTGCTTGTTTGCAAAACATCCATTTCATAAAAAAGCATTCGATTCAATCTTTAAAAAAGCATTCATTGTTATTAATGGAAAATATATCCATTTTTATTTTAAAACACAATTTTGAATAGACAAGATGGACCGTAGAGCAAGCGGACTTATTTTGCAATTCACCCATAAGACCAATTGTGAAAATATGCCAGGCCATTTTGTCTGCAGTTATTGTTTTATTTTATTCTTTAAAAGAAAGATTTGTTGTATATACGTTGGTTCTGGTGCGAAATCATGACCAACCCACAGTGGAATGGTGAATACAACGCTTTCTTTATACTTGTTTAATTATCGCAATATTTTAAATCACATTCGAGGTATTCCTATTGGTGGAGTTAAGCTTTACATTCCTCTTGGCATATTCACTTTTGTTCGATTTATTTCTGCTGACACAACACTTCCCTCCAAAATTTATATTCTGATTTATTTTACCGCCATTGGCTGCATGTTCGGATTCGTCCTTAGAAGTGTAGAAAGTGCTGATAACACAATTTTCATTTCATACAATTCTATACCAGCTGTGAACGCTCGGAGACATATATCCAAATAGATATTTTCCATTGTTACTTGTACCGATGACATTAAAACACACTTTTCGGTTTCTGAATGTCTATTGGCACCTGTTACTCAAACCTACACATTAAAAGCCTTTTAGTGAACAAGAACAATGCGAATTAGGTGGGAGGATCCTTAGACAACACATATGCACATCCATGTAGACTGGAATAGTGACATGTACCTCCATTTCCCCGTGGCTTTTTGTAATTACCCCATAAAAGAAATACAAATCATATTATCAATACGAAATAAAAGTAATTTATTTTTCTCTGCATTTTGTGCATATATATCAAGGACATGTATCACCTATCTCAAAGGAAAACGTGATAATGCGTTTTGGAGCAAGCTTCTTCCTTGTAATGTCATTAGTTTCATGATATCAAATGATATCAGAGTTATTTATCCAGGTTAGTCTTATTTGAACTATCATGAAAATATAAGTATAATTATTGCAATGATTGGAATCAATGTCATTCCACGTCTGTTCTAATGTGTGTTTTAAACGTTTTAACTTTAAAAGTTTTTATTTTTTGCTTTTTTAACAAAAAAACACAAAGATATGAAGAAGGTAGACGTGCATAGTTAGGTAGTAATGGATAGAGAAGTTAGTGACCAGTGCTGACCATGTCACTCTGACCCCTCACTCACGTCATCCCGTGACGTCATTGACGTTGTCCCATCCCTGCTACCCTGTTTTGCCACAGTATGACGTCAATAACGTCAACCGTTGATAAACACATATGGGCTGGTACATTGCGTAGGCGCCCAATTCACTTTGGTAAGTGGCGGTTACTTTAATTAATATATGCTACATCTCCCTAGACAGTTGGTGTCCTAGCTGTATCCTTGAAGACCCTTGAGATTCCTATCTCCCTGAAGCCCTGTCCTCATCATCATCATCTTGTCTCGATGACACTATGCGAGTTGAAGAGCGGAGAGATGTCTAGGATTTGTCGCTGAAAACGAGTTGGATGGCTGCCAAGTGTTTGTGCTTATGATACCCAGTTGCAGTGCTGATGGTATTACGGCAGCCCCGCTTAAAGCCCCCGTGTACATATCACCCCCAAGAGCTGGCAGAGAGAGAGGGAGCCGGTGGTAATATCATATAATGGCTTCGGAGCACCTAGCTTGATTTCATCAAAGCTTTCAGGTGCTATTACGTGATTGGTCGACGTAAAGCAGCTAATGTTATTACGCAATCCAGTGCTTTTAGCTAAAGACACAAATTAGTTGTATAAAAACAATAACTCGCCTCTTTATGTTCGTATTCCATTCGAGAAATGAACCTTTGTGAGCCTGCGATACCGGTGTCACAATGCGGTGCAAGGGCCACCATTTTTGAAAAACGTGCTTTTAGCTAAAGACACAACTTAGCAGTACAAAACAATAACTCGCCTCTTTTGTTCGTATCCCATTCGAGTAATAAACTTTTGTGAGTCTGTGATACCGGTGTCGCAATGTGGGTGCAAAGGTCACCCTTTCGTAAAGGGTAACCTCTCAAGTTCAAATCCATTTACGTCTAAGCTTTCTGTGCTTATTGGTTCAGAGGTTTATCATGCAACCAAGACTAGAACATAAATGTGCATACATGTAACTATTCGTGAATGTAAATGTAACATAACGTTTCTTAACCGGAGGAGACAGGAAATTCTACATCGTTTCTAAATGCACGTTTGATATTCTCTACTGCAGTCTTTCATTTAAAAAAACACCTTCCCTGTTTTGTAAATATTACTGTCAGCCTTGTTATTTTATCGTCTAACATTTATGATTAACAAACCTTCCCTATTATACCCTTACATGTAAAAATAATGATAGATACTTCCAATAGATATTATTTGGGCAGTATATTTTCCGTGTATCTATGGATTTTGAAAAACAACTTTGGGATTATAAGCTTAAAAGCTAAGTTAAACCCCCCAAAGATTACTGTTAGGATTCCTCCTAAACAGACATTAAGTTGAAATCAACTTTAACTATTTAGTATTTACTCATTATTCTTTTGGATAGTCTGGAAATGACATATAATATCCATTAAAGCAATTTTACAGTTCTGTTCCATACTGCTATGTGTTGCTATGGAGGCTCTGTTGAGTATTGCATTACCTTCAAATGTTACCTGCGCGCACAACCTGATCTGTGCGTGTAATTGGCTAATCAGGGTATCGGATTAAACAATATACAATGCATAAGACCCGTACTCTATTTACTACTTACCCCTTCATTATTTTGGCCAAAACGATGTACGTGGACCATAATGATGCATATTAAAGCTGGCATGTTCATATATATATATATATATATATATATATATATATATATATATATATATATATATATATATATATATATATATATATATATATATATATATATATATATATATATATATATATATATATATATATATATATATATATATATATATATATATATATATATATATATATATATATATATATATATATATACATTGATACGCCTCAGTGGCGTCATCTGCGGTGAAATGTCGACACTAGCACACGTTGACGCAGTGACACTGCAAAATGAATTACTTGTCTTTCCGTGGATCGATTTCAAGGCGGTTTAAATCGTTAGAACCGCCAATTAGTTCTACTCGTCTCTTAATTCTAGTTGAAATCTGTTGCGAAATGACGATTTTGAAACAGGTTAAAATCGTATTTTTTATGCCATAGTTTCTGTCAATCGCTACGGTTATTGCACAAGTATAAAGCTCATATCAAGGGCCGTCTGCGAAGTACAAGTAAAGAATTACGTCACGGATAACAAAATCGTGACTTTTTGACCGTATTTAAAGGGGAATGCAGAAATATCATCGAGCTGCGCGAGCATTTATAGCTTTGCTTTGTCGTCATATTACAAATTTCAGTAATGCTTGATGCTCTGGTATAGATGAAGATATGTGTTTGAGCAGTTGGATGAGTTATGAGTTGGCTTTAGATAAGGTAGATAAGGTACGTTTAGATCGATTTATTAAATATGACAATACCGTTCATGATAACCTATAAACATACAAAAAAGGCAGGATTCGGCTTGTTTCCAACCTTTTGATGCTGATGCTATAAATCAAGATTGTGCGTATTGATGTGCAAGTGAAGGGTATTTCTATTCAAATTAAATACAACATCAAGATCTTTATTTAGCAATGAGGCAGAGCTTCGTATATATCAACCCCATCGCCATAATTGAGTTTTGCCGGCACTGGCGCTCTTGTACGATTTGTCCCAGTCTTTATTAACCAATAACAGCTCTGTTTGCCTTTAGCAATTGCAGAACCACCTAACATCGCACTTCCGCTTTCCTGGGGGAGGTTTTCCTGTTTAAAGTCAGCTGTGCTGCAGAAACGTTACGGACTTCCTGCCAGTTTTTCCATTTATTGTCCCGGCACGCACATGGTAGTATTGGCAAATGCTGAAAGTATTGTCACCAGCAGCTCCGCAATACTAAACACAGCAAATAAACTTATTGCCAGTGTCTCGCACTGTCGGAGGCTGTTTACCCAACGTGTTCTTCAATGATTTAAGTCACCCTGAGGAAATTAGCAACCTGAACATTAAAGCAACATGTTTGCCTCGTCTTAATTAAGCCCCAGCTACTGGTGAACAGCCTACCCTAACACATGGATGGGTACGTGAGTCATGCAATTCCTTCATAAGACATCTCAACAGTTACATGAAAAGTAGAAACTGCTACATGCTCGCGTAGTTAAATTTGTGACTTTGCAGGCGACACTGGCATAGTATTCTTCTGACGACAATAACAATCATTATTTTATAACCTGAAAATAAATCTCCATCTTTTGGCATTCATGCATACGTACATACATACATACTTGCATACATACTAGTACATACATACATGCATACATACATACAAACATACATACATGCATACATACATACATACTTACAACATATATACATGTATACAGTTAAAGGTATTTAAAGGTAGATAGATAGATAGACAGACACTCACTGGCATATATAAAGACACACAGTCGGACACACAGATAGACAAACAGCTAGATAGGCAGAAATGGGGTATAAAAGCTTATTAGATTGATAAAAGTGTAAAAGGGGAAATTAAGCACATACATGTACGAGAGCTCCCTGAACACTCGTGCATTCAAGAGGAAGCGGTATGTCATTTCCTGTGTAAGGCAATTGTGTAATTGTTATTTTTTCCATATGTTCAAGGTAACAGGCAGAGGAAATTAGAGTTCGTGACGTTTTTACAAGAGAAGCCTTCAAATGACTTGCCTTGAAGGCATCTCCCCCGTAATCTTTCAATTGCCACAGGAAGTCATTCTCGCCGCCCAACTCCAATCTATGTGCCATTGTGGGCGTATCCGGGATACTAGTAGTATCTTGTCAGTTGTCTGATCGATGGTGGTATCAAATTTGCAAAAAGAACATACTTTGTGGATATGAGATCCGTTTGACGACAGTAGACGTGCATTTTCAGTTTTTCTTTTAACCCCAATAGGTTTACACCGTGATGCGGGGAATTGTTCCTCATCAAAAGATCTCTCGTGCAATACATATTTTAGATATGCTAAGTAGCCAAACAAAAGAGGGGAAGAGTCAAATGTAACCCCATAAGATACGTTTGGCTGGCTTATGGGGTAATTTGTGAATACATGGTCATTTTGTTATTATATAGATTTCACTCTTAACAGACTTGACTGTCTGGGCCTCATCTGGGCTGAATAAGAGATCAAATGTCAAAGAAACGTCCATAGGCTTGCACACAAGCAGGGGAGGGTTTTTATGAAATATGTAAATATCAAATGTGTAGCACCTTTGTTGAAGCCGGCAGGCTGTTTAAAATGAGATATGTATTAGAAATCCTCATTTCTGCCTTTCGACCCCACCCCGGTTAATTGTGAAGATGCAACACGATAAGATTAGAATATTTGACCTCTCCATGGTCTCAGCTTTCATAGAATATATAGTTTATTGGTGGTTTCCTGTACATTGACCAACATATTGGTCAATCTTTACATGGCAGACTAACTTAAAGAACGAAGGTCCCTAGGACCCTTAAAGGACAATTACACCTTGGATAAAACATAAACTGCATATAATCTTAGCATACTCTACTTACTCTACCTCCGGGACAGGGTTTTACAACACTGAACTTCTTATTAAATAGATGTTGGCAGCGAAAGGGCTTGGGTCTAAGTACAGTATACCCCAAGACACTATTTGGGTCTCTGTTTTTATTATGGTGTATGGTTCTTTAACTGCTGTCTTGTCACGACTTGTATAGTGACCTTAATAGTGCAAATAGCGACGATAAACAACATTCCGGAACCGATATGTCGATATATGAAATCACCAACATGTCCGCGTAGCAAACAGTGTTTGATGAATACCTTTTCTTGACAATGATTGCATTGGGCTCCACTTAGAATAGCATCAAATCTAATATATATCCACACTTTTTGTTCAGTGCCTACTTATTACAATATGATATTACCGAATGCGCTCAAAGCATTTCCTTTAACCCTATTCACATTTGTGTTACCGGTTCAGTAGACACGACACAAAATATTAAACATTGCTATAGCAAATTTGAGGTATGATGCTCTCTCTCTCTCTCTCTCTCTCTCTCTCTCTCTCTCTCTCTCTCTCTCTCTCTCTCTCTCTCTCTCTCTCTCTCTCTACATATATATATATATATATATATATATATATATATATATATATATATATATATATATATATATATATATATATGTGTGTGTGTGTGTGTGTGTGTGTGTGTGTGTGTGTGTGTGTGTGTAACTGTCGAGTCATTTAAAGGATGTCCTGTATGACAACTTCCTTTAAGGCTCTAATTGTAGTAACGTTATCTGATACCTTTTACCTTAAAGGCAGGAGACGTTTGTTAAGGGTAGCATACTGAGGTTTATAAGTCTTAAACACAGTCTCTGTCTACTTACTACTGTATGGTATAATTGCTATGTTTGATGTATCCTCTAGGTTTTTCCCCTTGTTGACTCTCCATTTTATAGAGTCTCTATAAGTTAATTTAATTCACTTTGCTTGCAGGGGATTCACTACACCCTTTAGGTGTGGTTCGTATTAATTTATGTTACACTATCTTCTGTTCGGACACATAGGGCTTTCCCCTTTATGGATTGCTTAACATATAGTATACAGTTTCTAGTATTTTTGAGTAGTATTTATTCTACTGTTATCCTTCTGTTTGACAATTTTTCATGATTTGATCTGTAATATGTATTGATACCTTTTGCTCTTGGACGGGCAGTCAATAAAATACAATACAATACAATACTCGAATACACCGCACACGGTGTTCTTTCCTACAGATTCCGGTCATAGTAATAGGGTTGTCCTATCATTTAGGTGTATTGAGGATTTATAAAAATAGGATTCAATGACCGAATCAAAATATCATATATGTTCATAAATGCATGACTGAAATTGCCTTTTCGCGTTTACCCTTACTTTTTAGTATCATAGATACACTAAATTCAAAAACCAAAGAGTATAACTTAAATTTATTAATCATTTCAACTTTCATGATCTTTAGTTTAGTTAAGTTTTCTTTTTTTTTGAGATTAGCAATATCGAATTAAATGAAAATGTTCTTTACAAAGTGTGATCATATAAAACAATGTGTGATATATCATTTTGATTATCCAATTCACATAAGGTATATCTTACAATCACGGCTACATATCTTTACAGGAAAGTGTTTTCAGGGCTTGGGTATGCAGTAGGAGCACTTGCAATTTGAAGATCTTGAATAAATCTTTCTTGTGCCAGATCACTTAGGTTAGTTTTCAGTTCATGTCATATGGGTCCCATAAAAACATAATGTGAGGGTTCTGCTTTGTTCCAGAAAGCCTTTGACACACACTCGGTGCATTTTGAGATAACACTAAGTCTACATATGATTTGTTTTACCTCTGCCGCTAGGTGGTCTTACTAGTACATTTAACGATTGTCCATGTACTCTTCGAAACTCATTTCTGCCATTTAGATAATGCAGTGTTAAAAGAATCAATACAGATATTTAGTGTTTCATTATATCATTTGGTAATTATCGCCATGCCAAACAGGTACAAGCCATCCACATAATACAGCGTTACCCAATCTTGCCTATATCATACCGTGATGTATACCAAAGGGAGAATATCCATCAAATATACAATCCCATAGATTTGTTGAAACCATCGATTTCCGTTTTGGCCAGCCCATTATACTCAGGAGCCATACCAAGTGTGCATGTATCTAGCCTTTCAGCAAACCGGAATCAGCCATCCCGAGCCCGTTTTCATGGCATAGATTTTATTCATTTTTTAAATGTTAAAAGTTTTTACACATACATAACATGAACATATGCCGTCAAACACATATAGCATAATGAACACTCGCCAAGGCATGATAGGCAAGATACATGTAGGTCTCAGAACACTGTCTACACTTGGTAAATAAAGAGAGGTTTATTATAGCATCAAGAGTATGTTTCATGTTCAATTCAATGTTACTCAGGCTATTCATCATGAAATAAGCGCTATGTGCCCATAAACATGTCAATTCTTTGTAAATCTAACCAGATATCATTTTCTACTAATTTGCATATTAAGTTTATCGTTAGTTTGTTCATTATTTCATTTTGGCGGCGCAAGAAAATACATATTTTTATATTGATGGAACATCTTCAAGGTATTTAAGTTCCATTTTCAGGGTTTTGTTCCATTATTCGTAATACGACGTGGACATGTGTTCACTGCAAGGCTGAGTGTCTTTTGGTATCTACTGGTGACCCCGCAAATAACATGTTTAACCCATACTTGGCGACGGGGGATAACAGTGGCGTGGTTTTTTTGTCAGAGCTATCAGTGAAACCATCTTTTGCCAAACATATAAAAGAGAAATCAAAACTATAACTATAACTTTCCCTCAAATATTCTCTGAATTTGTGTTTTATCACCAATATATTTTTTAAAGTATAGTACAAATGTAGATCCAGACGAATTTTTTGTAAATTGTCGCTCCGCGCATGAATAGGTTAACATACATATAGCAAGGTGAGGTAAAAGCCTGGGAATATAAAATGCATCAGGATTCGTGTCTCCTGGTACCGTCTACTTGCCAAGAAAAACTGACTGAAGGCTGCGAGCTGGCGGCTTAAGCAAGATAAACGGCTCAGCCACCGCCTAAGTAATGTCCACTTTACCAAAGTTGCTTTAATAATTCATGCGGGTCATATTTTCTTCTTCCAAGCATTCTCCAGCTAAATGCCTACGGTAATGCGTCCGTGACCTTAGTTACATCTCTGTTGGGCTATCTGTTATGCCAGCCCTGGCTATTAGTACTAAACCAAATTTACATTCTCTCTACACATCTGCCAGGCTTTTGTATGACCACGTGAAATTGTCCATACGTCATACATACACACATTCTATGACCTTCTTTTAGTATTCTAATAGTTGAAATCGCAGTATTTTGTTAGCATGTTCTATAAATTCCATATCTCATATTTTTTTTTAATCTGCAGTTTTTCAGCATTGCATCTTATTTCTTCACATTCTAGAACATTTTTGGAAACGTTTTGTAAAATGCGAGGAATCGTACTAGAATAATTGCTGTGTGTGCTATCATGTTGAAACCCCAATGAGAGATTATTTCAGCTCAAAGGCCTTACTGATCGGTTTGCTCTATATTGTTTCATGCGGCATTTATTCCGCGTCTGATTTTCTCATGCGCAATGCTATTGATAGCATAGAAATAAAACCTATTGATGTCCGACAATTTGCTGCAGGCGCCCTGTGAGATCAAAGACTGCCCCGGCTAACTAGTCGTGATATTTTGGCATACAGAAATATGTCATCCCGAGAGAACCTCATCTCCATCTTCAGAAAAAACTATCCCCAAAAGATGAGATATTAAAATGATATACAGGCAAAGTTGCGTAATTTACGTCGATTGATACCTAAATAGTATATATATATATATATATATATATATATATATATATATATATATATATATATATATATATATATATATATATATATATATATATATATATATATATATATATATATATATATATATATATGTGTGTGTGTATATATACAATAAAAGTATACATATATGAATATAGTTATATATATACATATATATATATATATATATATATATATATATATATATATATATATATATATTATATATATATATATATATATATATATATATATATATATATATATATATATATATATATATATATATATATATATATATTGTTGTACCCCATATGTTTTTTAGTTGTGAACACTGCTTTGTATCATGAATAGTTGATATCAAATCAGTCAGTAACAGAACATGATACTAGTATTACATATCTTCTGTCGTTGAGTCTTTTCAGAGTACATATGAAAAAGTATAACTCGAAAAAAAGATGGAATATCTAACGTTACTTGGCTCTTGCAGGACTTAGTATGTAAAACATTCCCTTGCAATCTTATTGGATTCCTGTCCTTGCAAGGCTCTGTCTAGTAATCAAATGTACTTCTCAACAATGCTTGATGTTCTCTCTCCATGGTCCATTATTATGGTTGATTCTTGCCACTTAGTGATGTTTCACGGCACCGTTCTAGCAATACTGATTCGGTGTAGTCGTGGTCGAGATGAGTGATGTTGTGACTCATTCGTGTTTGAATTCTGCTTTGATTAATCGCTCAGATACAGTCTTCCTATGATACAGGTTCGAATACAAGCCGGACAGTTGACAGAGTTGCCAGTGATTTTGTTAGGCTGTGGTGTTCGCCGGGTACTCCGGTTTCCTCCACCAATCACAAGTGGCTAGTCACCACTTACTGCAATATGACTGAAAAAATGACGAAAAACCAAAATTCCACCGTCTTCCTCTCAAGAGTCCTCAATAGCCCCTGCATTAGGGAGATGAGAGTCTCATGTTGTTCGAGGCATACAAGTATCCCACGAAGCCACGTCTGTTTCTCTTTGGTAAAATATTATATGATTTGCGATTAACTACATGAACACCGTTTAATTCTAGAAAAAAATACAGAAGCTGCAATATTTAATTGTCTAGGCATGATTTATGCTTTTCGACTTCCTACATGTATTTTAGAGACGTCTATCGGTCGCTCTCTTTTCGAGTCGTGATTTGATAAGGCATAAAGGCATTCGGTTTGCCCTAGTTGTGGACATGACATCTAGATATCGTATGTGTTACTATATGTATATCAGACATTTTGTAACGGTCAAAATGGTCATGGATAAGGAATGTGTATATCTAGATGATTTCCTATGCCAAAAAGCTGCAAAACATGTGGTATGCGCAAACTGCTCCTAGAAGTGCACCTGTTTAATTACAATGTCGGTACACATGTGCAGAGCAACTGCATATATGTTGTGCGAGGTAAAGTATCACCATAAAAGATTACTAGTTATTTGGAGGGGCAAACATTTTAACATTTAGGGGCGTTGATAAACCCCTTTTCTAAATATCTTTCTGAAAACCATGTATGTTAATAGGAAATTTCTTCAAACGAAAGTGATAATTTAGTGTTTGTTTGATAAATGGTGACAACCGAACAAGGCTCATCGGCTTAGCCTCAATATTTACTCTGATGTAGTAGTTCACTGCTCAGTGCTATTTGATTAATTTCAGGCATCCTGCTAAGTTGACCCTTTTACCAATGTTGATACGTTGGCTGACCCACGCACGTGGACCCACTGGCCTATGTAATATAACATACACATCAGACGCGACCATTAGAAAGATTCAAAGCTGGTTTGACGAAGATATATCTTTAAAGTGGAAGTCCAAGTTATAAATAAATATCTGCTTTGAACTGGGAATCTGCGGTAGAGAGGTTTATATTGGTTTCCTCATCACGAGTCCGGACTGTTCCCATGTTCCCCAGACCGGAAACAATGGACCAACTCCTTCCTGTGATCAGTTTCCCTTCCGGTTGAGTTGCATGTTGGGATTGGCAATTTTCCTGTTGAATGCGCCTATATTAGCGCGGATAAATATCGTCCTGCTTGATTCCTCCACGCAATATAGCGTGATTTGCCCCTACTGGCAAGCACTGGATACTGATAGGCTTTCATCGTTTCACCTCTGGGGGACCGTAAGGCATGCTCCTTATGAAATATGCAGGGCAGCAAACTCTCCTCCTTCTCTTCCTCCTCTTTCTCCTCCTCAAACAGTGAAGCATTGCCGGCGGCGGGCAGTAACTTGGCGTGCTCCAACTACCGATAATCTATGGCACTGCACGGGATTAACCGATTAGCGAACACAAACAATTGCACACTTCACGTAGACATTCAAATGGTTCTACAAATTATTGAAAATGCAAGATACTTCGAAACGCATTGCTTTCCAATGAACATATCCTAAGATATTCCCTGCTGAGTTATACTGCGAATAAGTAATTAATGTCTGTTTCATAATCAATCAGTGCTTGGGCAAACACAGGTTAAACAAAAGCGCTGATGTGAGCACCGAGATCTTTTGGCGTAGGTGATTGCTGTTATTTATCTATGGCATACACCTATTGCATAAACAAAATGATCTTACTACTTTTTTGATAAAATTAAACTATACCCTGAAAGGTAATTTATTTTTCTCTATACATATTGAAAACATATCAAATTGCCTTTAACCTACAGTGCCGACATTTGATTCCTGCACTAAACGCGTGGTCAGCATAGGAATATTACACGACTGCACGCCCGATTACAACCTATTATCTTGGACATTGATGCATGGATGACCTCACAACTGAACAAAGCTTTGATTCGCAAGCTACGTGGGTCACTTATGTGCTTGGCTTATTATTGACATGTTATCTATAGGTTTTTATACAACCATGCATCCAATCGGCTGGTGCAGAAATTCAATGCCTGTACTGTATTGGCTGGAGATATATTCGCTTGACTAGGTATTTACTAAACAGCTTGATGGTAGCCCGTTCAGTGAATGATCACGTTTGCTAGTAGATCTTTGGGCTTTGTTCTACGGTAAGCAATGAACTGACGAAGTGTAGAAATGGTAGGGTTCAGTATGCTTATTTCAGTCGAGGACACTTAAGGCTCAAGGTTCTGGTTTAATATATGAAGTGTGTAAGTTGAGTTTCTTATTTGTTTCCTTCTTATGGTTTATAAGTAGCTTTTTACTGATCCTGTTCTTCACGTTATCTTTTCGTATTATTGGTACTTTTCCATGTATGTGAATGGGTTTATTTCGGAGAGAAATGGTCAATGGATTATATAATACTAGCGACTGAAAATCCTCAGCTTTATTTTGACTAACTCCTAAATATCTGAAAGAACTCTCATAGGAAAAATCTTCTAAAACGTTTTAAAATATGTATGACCATTATAATTACTACGGAAAATCCTTTGACTCTTCGTCACCAAACATAAGCACTTCATTATGCTTCATATCTGCTGGTTATGACGGGTTTATTTCCTGAGCAACATATGAAGCATGCGAAGGAATTTCGACTGCGACCGAGGTAAAATCATCATAGAAATATAAAATGATTATTAATGGTTACACATGTGTATTCATTAATATATTTATCAAGAATTACAGGATGGACTGACCAGCTAGATGCATTTTACTTCCAGCTGTATGAATATCCTTGCATATTACTTTATCATCTAATCGGACTAAGTAGCTGACCTAACGAGTTTAGTGCATTAAATAGTGGAAGTAATTCAGTCTAGTTAATCATCTGAAGACTGGTACCCATGCCAAGTTCTCGTCTTTTACAAACCTCGCCGACCCACGAGAGTCTCACCAATTCTCGCGAGAGAAGGGAACATTAATATGTAATATAGTTAAGGAAAATATTTGAGCCCCTTATTTGGTAAAATCCCTACATGATTGATACGGGTTGATGTTGCGAGGAAAATAAATTCCGTTAGTTTGGTACAAACTAAAATATGTTGCAAACTATTTTCACAATCCTCATGATGTTATTCTCTTATCAAATTTCTGACGAATCATTTATCTAAAGCATGATAGTTTCAAAATCTGGTGGAAAGTAGGTCAACAGTCTGTACTGACACCTTCCAAATAGCAACATGTTTTGATTTGCACCATTCCTATATGAAATCATTGGTCTTCGTATAAAACCTATATTCATAGGAAAAGTTGAGATGCTTGTGCCAAAATCTACACTCAGAGCCTATATTCTGATTTAGAATTGAATAGCATCCAATTTGTTGACATTGTTATAAAATAACCCCGCTAATATAAGCTCTCTGCGTTTACCTTTCCATTCTGAACTCATAAGGCTTTCAAGTAGTAATGAAGCATCATTATAATACTAAGAGAAGATGCAATTTTCAGATTTATCGTTCCATACTGTGTTGTTGTTACTTAGAGTAGCTTAGTATCCTAGAAGATGAGATGGATGCCTTTGTAGTTCAGCATATGATGATGATTATGCCAATTAGGCATGATCTGCCAAGAGGAACAGTTGCTCAGATAGGTCACTGACTGTTTAATTAGATCGTTAGCTGAGGATACATGAATACAATATATGGCTATGTAGTCGCAAATGGGGCTCAGTGATACCAATATTATCCATATTAATATTCGCGCCTACACACAAACGCCCCAAAAGGTATACACCGATCTTTACCAATATGCTAGTAGCCATACACTTCAAATCTGCCTAACAGCCACACGCCGTATATCAATGAATTTGAAAAAATGTAAAAACAGGTCGAGAATTTAGTATTGTAGTTTCTGGATATCATTTTCTAGGCATTTCAAGAGGAAATGCTCTTTTACCACACTTCCTGATTTTGTTACCATGTCTGCATCTATACCATTGTTTCAAAACCAGACGCATATAGGATAATGCGGATAATTTTGTCAATGCCAAAAGCCCAAAAGCATACCTTCTCCAGCAATACATTCCTGGTACGCAGCAAAGTTCCCCCTACATAAAATGAAATATGAAATGTGCATGCATTTTACAAATTACTTTGAAAATACATTTTTGGATCTCAATTCTAATACCTAAACCAAAGTGACCTCGACCCAGCTTCCTTATAGTAATGCAATATTCTAAAATATTCCTGCGAATCATTTCAATATGCTTTATCTATCATAGTAACTGTGTAACTCCTATCGTACCGGGAATAAATCCCAAGTCAAATTTACTGAACATTTGGTGATTAGAAATATGCCTATATTACATATTTTGATGTTATATAGACCGATTATTCTGAGTTACTTGACACGCTGAATAAGATGCATTATGCATCTATTGGATAAGGAATGCCATAAGGAATGAGAAACATGCCTAATGTAATTACACATTCTGTGTAGGCATTGTTAAGTCCCCGCTGAGTACATTAATCAGCATTAATGATGCAATGATAACAGTATTGACAGGTCAGCTCCCATGGTAGCCCTTGTTATAGATACGGGATTAACTGGCACTCAGTCAATATTGCCAGAGAGAGAGAGAGAGAGAGAGAGAGAGAGAGAGAGAGAGAGAGAGAGAGAGAGAGCATTGTAATGTATGTATAAATATATATATATATATATATATATATATATATATATATATATATATATATATATATATATATATATATATATATATATATATATATATATATTTATTCAGCATCAGCTCCACTCTTATACTATCATGCAGCTGATATATATTTATATATACTATATATATATATATATATATATATATATATATATATATATATATATATATATATATATATATATATGTATATATGTATATATGTATATATGTATATATATATGTATATATATATATATATGTATATATATATATATGTATATATATATGTATATATATATATGTATATATATATATATATATGTATATATATATATGTATATATATATATGTATATATATATATATATATATATATATATATATATGTATATATATATATATATATATATATATATATATATATATATATATATATATATATATATACATGTATATATATATATATATATATATATATATATATATATATATATATATATATATATATATATATATATATATATATACATACATATATATACATGTATATATATATGTATATATATATATATATACATGTGTGTGTGTGTGTACCAACTAGCGTAAACGACTACGGGCTTAATTCAAGTCACTGTTCACTTTCTTTCTCACTAATCACTTGTAAGATATCAAATGCGTTGGCCTAAATGTGATTTATTACTTATGGCCGTGAAAATCCAAAATCCGCAACATGCTGCAAAAGGCAATGACTTCTACTATATGTTCTCTTGGGGGAAGTCATCAGATACATATGTTCTGGTACATGTACTTATCGAAGCACCAGCTGCTTGGCATACGCTGATTGAATAACACATTAAATAGATAGACAGAGCATGACAAATAGAATATAAGTATGTCCATGTCGAGTGACTGAGAGCATGAATCATTCCTTGTCCATAAATGCCAGTAGATGAGCTACAGCCTGTCTATTGCGAACTGAAAGAATACTCATCAATTAATCATTAGATGACGTGTGCATATAAGTGGTATGATAATAGCGACTAACTGATATTACATGTATTCGGTGCAATAATTGGAAGGCAATGGAGACTATTGTTTGATATTATTAAACGAGCAATATCAGACAGGCGAGACATACTAAACATGCAAGAGATCAAAGAGAGAGTGATTAAGGGATGAGGAAATTGAATGCCTACTTATGAATGTAATTATGATGTGAAATACTAAGCACATCATAAAATATAAGACCCCGGTATAAGACACTGACATACTAGACAGTAGACAATAGAGAGACAGTAGACAATAGAGCAACTGGTGGATATGACCTGTTTTGTCAACTTGTCAATGTTCAGCAAAATATGTTTTTTAAAAACACTACACAGCACAGGTCGATGGCATTTTGTATTCCCTGGAGCTGTCGCCACCATGCCTGTGCAACTGTAGTGTCTCCTCTCCAAGGCCTGCACAGTCCAAAGTTAATCCTTTGACATTTCAGTTATTGTGTGCCGCAGGAGGCCTGTGGCAGCAGCGGCGCGTGATGTTGTAATCAATAAGCTGCCTGACATGCCTCGTTCTGGCAATCATCGAATACACGACCAATTGACCGCAGGCATTCCACATCACTTAGGGATTTCATTGTGGGAAATAGTTGGGCGCATTACCCAATATGGGTTTTGGAATTCCGGAATTCATTCGTATCGTCGCTCTTTTTCCCTCTTTGAGTTATGACTAGCCACTATTACCTGATGGAGGAAACCAGAGAATCTGAAAGAACATCGACTATCACCTACTTTTTCTTTCCCATGCGGGGTTCGAACCCTACACCATCTTTTGTTAGTATTTAGATGAGAAAAATACCTTGTTATAAGTAATTTGTTTTTTTAGAATATTTTTCTTTGTCATAGCAGACTCCATTTACCACTAGATATTATCTTGTAAATACGTGAAAGATGTCCCTATTTATTTGGCAAGATGTGTCTTATAAGTTGTCTTCCATTGGTCAGTTTGCTTTATTTTGACGTTTGGCTTCGTCACAGTTCACTCTGGGTAAACTTCGCGTTACCTTGTAGATAAATGCATAGTGAGAAGTCAGAAAACAACGTTTCAAGTGTGTTATTGCAGACCATCGTATATCCCAAAAGTGTCATCTTTTCGGTGTTTCTTCTAGAACATCATTTATTTATTTCAAAATATTCAGCCGTGGTGCTCAACCAATTCTCTTCTGGTGTTCACCCATGACCTTGCAGTTTCGAACATTATTCATCAAATAGACTGACATTTGAAAAATATGAGAGAAAGGATGCTTCAACTCGGTGGAACAACATCTTTCAGCATTTTCCCCAAAAATACTGTTTTGTTATACATTTCATTTCATTTCTATATATATATATATATATATATATATATATATATATATATATATATATATATATATATATATATATATATATATATATATATATATATATATATATATATATATATATATATATATATATATATTATGTGTTTGCTTCAGTTGTGAATGGTAAATGCTGTGGCCCATGATGCATCCATGGCCAGGAAACAATCTGGGTGACAATCGGGCGGGCTGCCCACGCATTTAGTGCCGGAATTAAACGCCGGCATTGCAGCTTGTCTGGCCGTGCGTGTTCTCGTTGCGAGGGATAATTCATCATGTGGCATTGGTCTACATGCAGGACAGAGCCTCCCAACGTCACTGGGCATTCATCCTATTACACTGGCGAATCGTCTCTTGAATTAAACATCATAGCATTGCATTGGTAGGGGACGACCCATCACTATCAATAGCGTCGCGTATGATTTGTGTTTTAAGCATGGTTACTACATGTACTCACTCGTGGATAAAATGTGTTGTTTTTTTTCTGATTGCAAAACAACTAATATCTAGGGATGAATGAGCCGAGTAAAAATAATTGGAGTAATTTGAAACGCATATGTGTAGTTGTAAAAAGGTTTAAATGTATTGTAGAATGGGTAGAAATGGCACATGGCGATTGTATTCGTTATGTTTTTGTGAGTGTATCACTTAAGTGCAGTATTTGTTTTTCAAATTTCTCAGAACTGAAAATTGAATATTTGCTTTAAAATTCCAATGTATTTTCTTTCGCACTGTGGAAATGAAAATTGAATAATAAAAGCTATTTTTCAATTGCTATTTTCATGTTGGGAAAAGGCTTCGCACACAATGAAAATGAAAACTATAATTTCGAAGCAAACATCTTCTTTTCTCTTTGAAATAGAAAAATGGATAAGTGAGTGATACTCTGACGACTGTTTTCATTTTCACTTGTACTACTAACCAATGTTTCTCGGCGTATCGGGGATCTGCCGTGGCCTAGTAGTTACGACACTTGGCTCCCATATGTTTAGCGTGAGTTCGCAAGTTCGAATCTGGCCTGGTTGCTCTATAAATGAGCAGCGTTGTGGAGGACTGATTATGGTCCTTCTGCAACTGAAAGACCCCTTGGACCTACATGTATTTGTAAAGAGAGGGTACTCTCTTCCCGGTTCCGGGTTTCTATCGCGTCGCGATATGACCCAAGCGACGTAAAACCCCAAACTTTCCTTCCTTCTCTTTTCTCAGCATATCTGTCCTTGTGTGACCGTGAATGTAAAAGGTTCTGTTTTCGTTTGAAGATATACATGTATTGTTGTTATTTGGCTTCTTCTATTGTACTAGATCATTCAAGGCATCCCATGATTTTGTGCATGAGTAAATACAGTCGATGAGCATATGCATACCATATCAAACCTCACTCTACCATTATAAAATGAATAAGTAGGATATCATATTCTGTGACAGTCATCCTATATATATGTATTCTGGCCAGTGATTTAGATCATCCACACACTTTGGTATCAAGGCTAGAAATGCCCATATTTTTACTCTACAGCACGGGCTTGGGGTGACCCATTTTTCCAGCTGACTGCCTGCGGTTGGTTTCGTCAAAGGTTAGCACGATGAATCGTGACTAAAAATAGTGCATACACTTATACCAGCATGTAAGAACATACCCTTTTGTGTGCGAGAGAGTGGGTCCCCATGATTCACCGCTATGCCCCGCCCCCTAAACCCCCAAAACACGCACTTGTGACGTCATCAGGAGAATCCCTTTCCGAGAGGACCTTCTGGGAGTAACACCTCTCGGCCAGTGTTCATATCCAGAACATCTACTACAACACAACAACAACACTAAAGAACACACTGAAAGGTAAGGGGTTAAACAACAGGGGAGTCCCAACACCCCATTAGCCAACTATGCAGTCTGTTTCAGTCGTACGGGCCAATCACCAACTTGTAGAGGGTAGTGGTTGCAGTAATAGAATTAGGTCGACTGTTGACATTAATCCTAATACCGTTTGATTTGCTGTGCGCGTTTGACACAGTCCACAGGCAGAACACTAGCTAGCGGCCTAGTGCAGCCCTATAAGTTAAAACTGCGGAGGGGGACTGCTGTGAGACTGTGGAGTTGTACAGTAAAGAACAGCCACTTCAGCCAACATATACACACAGGGAGGGGGGCTTTCTTCAATCAATGCTTGCAGTGGAAATGGATTGGGTTGGTTGATGTAGGCTGGGACCATTAGTGAATGATCTCTGCCACTGCTTTAAAGCTTCCACGACTCGGGTCCACGTCTCTGCTGGCCCGAAGCCAGGCATAGACTGCTCTGCCGGTCGCAGGTTGGTAAGTACTACTACAACTACTACTCCTACTCCTACTACTACTACTACTACTACTGCTGCTGCTGCTGCTACTACTACTACTACTGCTACTGCTATTACTACTACTATTACTGCTGCTACTTCTACTGCTGTTGCTGCTACTACTACTACTACTACTACTGCTGCTGCTGCTGCTGCTGCTGCTACTACTACTACTACGACGACTACTACTACTACTACTGCTGCTGCTACTACTACTACTACTACTGCTACTACTATTACTACTACTACTACTACTGCTGCTACTTCTACTGCTGTTGCTGCTACTACTACTACTACTACTACTACCATAAGATGCATTGATAATAATGATAATAATAATACTGATGATGATACTACTAATAATAATAATGATAATACTATAAATAATAGGACTTGCTGCTGCTTCTACTTTTATTACTGCATGTACCTATACTGGTGATGCTGTTACAGCTGCTAACTACTACTACTACTACTACTACTACTACTACTACTAATGATTATAATAATAATAATAATAATAATAATAATAATAATTATGATAATAATGATAATAACTGCCGCTGCTGTTGCTACTGCTGCTGCTACTACTACTACTACTACTATAGCTGCTACTAATCGAGGCCATAGGCTGATGGGGCTGTAGATGCCAGTACTGGTTGTGCTGTGGTAGTGCCAGCAGGGGGAGGCGGGGACAGCTAGCACTACCAGCAACCAGCACCACCAGCATAACTACAGCAGCCAGCAGAGTAGTAGGTGTAGTAGTAGCAGGCACCACTCACGCGCAGAGGATCGGTGCTGTGCCGTGTGATGGGAGTGTGTTGTACTCTACATGTGCTCGTCGACCAGTTTATAATAGCCAGTGCCGTGACTCGTTTCCTGCTGAATGAAGACCTCGTCACGTTCTGGACGTAGAGAGTACTAGTGATGATGATGCTGTGCCAGCTGTAGTAGACATGACAGAGAGGGGAACACCACCCTTCAAGTTCAATGCCGTAGACGGATGAGTGATGCCTTGTTGTAGTGTGGTAGTTGCTATGCCAATGATTCAGTTGAGCACAGGACACGAACCATTGTCGGATGCACAGACACTATACAAGATCATAGGATTTTAAGTGCGTTTATTACACATGATTGATACCACTGTCCTGAGTGTGGGACTGGCCATCTCCTAATAGGGACGTACGGTTAGTTGCCATTGATGTGTTCGTATGGACAAGCAAAACAGCGGAGAATAGGATGCCTACCATTGCTACTACATGCAAATGTATGTTGCCTATAACTACTACTATACGTATCTCCTAGAACCATGCGATCCTATATCTAACAGCAATGTGTATAATGGAACAGCATGAAAACAAGGCTTACGTGACTGTGTCGTCACGGCCTCTCACCTGATATGGTATTCTCCTGGTATCAAGGTAGGGGTATTCTACACGATTACAAGCATAGATGTTGTACCAGTACTACTAGTTGTAAGGATTGGAAGAGTATGGGTCTTGTTTGGATGTAACCATCTGGGTCAGTAAGGTTTGTATTGAAAGACCAGTCGCGACCACTTTCCTGTAGGCAATCGGCGCTACTGCTCAGCCAATGAAATGCGAGGAACTAAGTTAAAAAACCTCGCGAGATCAAGAATCCCACATATGTTATGCGGATATTGTAAATAAACGTAGGTATCTAGTCCTTTCAGGTTATGAGTTCTGGGTTTTAAAAAGGTCTGTATGCAAGTACATGTACACGTATGACATTGCAATATTGGGGTTAGTAGCACGGATGTGCATGATAGGAATTTGGTAACAGTAATGGTCAACATCCATCTTCTTTGAACGATAATGATAGCACATATGGGCCAGATGAGAGTTCCTCCCGCCGTATCCTCAAGAGGCCTGTGCTCAGTGAGGATATTAGGACTTCACACTTCATTCATGCGAAAACTACGGTCATATGAGAAAGCTACCAGTCAACCTTGGTTAGTCGTTGATTTCCCCCGGGAACTCAGGTTTTCTCCATCATTAGAACTGGCTAGTCACACAATAACCTCATTCGGGACATGTGAGAAAGTTGCCATCGACATGTGTTTAACGGTGGTTTTCCTCGGGGAATCTGGTTTCCTCCACCACTTACAACTGCCCCGTCAGGATATAATCCCTAGATGGCAGAAAAATGATGAAATTTGAAAATCCAGGATATTCCCATAGCTTCAATATCCCAAATACAGTGTCGATAAAACGATATTCCCTGGTAAAATTATGATAAGTAGTAGTAGTAGTAGTAGTAGTAGTAGTAGTAGTAGTAGTAGTAGTAGTAGTAGTAGTAGCAGTATCGTTATAGACTATACTTTTCATTCAAAATACTAATACAAATACAACTATTGAATAGGACACAAGGAATACAATTGACCATTCACAATTATCAGACACCTATCTATATACGATATATGGACACTAGGGTGTTTTTTATCCTTAGACAATCTGTATCACATACTTGAAAAACATCAGGAAGCACATATGTCTCGTAGGAAAGAGAATATTGAAACTAGTGATTGTACACAAAAGTTTAAAAAAAAGAACGCCATCAGCATCGACATTTTATATCCCTCGCCTGAGGTCAATAGGGGAAGGATTCTCGAAGAAGAAGCCGTTTGTAATCTAGTTATTAAGTACAGAATTAAAGAGATTAAAGAAAGGAAAGTAAACATATAAAATAACGAGAACTACTAACTGTGACAAACATTGATACTACACTCCGGGACCCACAGGTGAAACGATAAATGATTAAGGGGCTTTGATGTCGTCTTTTTCTGCCGTTCGTTGTTGCAAATGCTGTTTTCACACCTTTACATTGAATGTATGTGCTATTATTTCTCTGTATCACACTGTATATACATGTACTATTGGTTCACCGTTTGCTTCTGTAGTGGTTGCTTCCCATGACTGTCACCACTGTGTGTGGTGAAGCAGTTCCACAATAGCTCATGGTTCTGCTGACCACTAGGTAAACATGCTACCCAATAGCTAAGCTTACCTATCAGCTCAGGTAAATAGTGCACTGACTACGACGTGACTACCTTGATCACCAGGGAAACTCTTAACCCCACGCATACAGCTGTACAACAGCGCATATGTATATGTACATATATATATATATATATATATATATATATATATATATATATATATATATATATATATATATATATATATATATATATATATATATATATATATATATATTTATATATATATATATATATTTATATATATATATATATATATATATATATATATATATATATATATATATATATATATACATATATATATATATATATATATATATATATATATATATATATATATATATATATATATATATATATATATATATATATATGTATATACATATATATATGTATATATATATATATATATATATATATATATATATATATATATATATATGTATATATATATATATATATATATATATATATATGTATATATATATATATATATGTATATATATATATATATATATATATATATATATATATATATATATATATATGTATATATATATGTATATATATATATATATATATATATATACATGTAGGTTTGAATTTGGAATTTCGATTATTGCCAACACCTAAGGGGCAAAGGATGTCCGCCTAAGAAGGCCAGTATGCGAGCAAATTCGATTTCTGTACGAGCATTCGAGCGATACCTTAACGGTTTGATATCTAAAAGCTAAAAAATCTTGGAACAAGGCCCTTAACCCCCTTAGCTGAACAGCTTGATACAATTGCACAGATGTATAGTATACGTTCAAATGTTCGTCACATTTTTGCCAAATGCAGCCTAATTCTCAGCAATTGCTCGGCAGCAAAGCTTTTTCGTCCTGTGATCGTTATAATGAAGCCCCCCTGGTGCATCACATGCCCGGCAGCCCCCTTTAGATCTACAGATCTATCCCAAAGACTTGTTAGTATGACTTCTTACAGGGCGCGTCATGACAGCACTGGCAATGGCAGAAAGGCGCAATCATTTGACACGCCAGTTTGTGTGCAGGCGACCTGTGCTGATCAATGTGTATATCACCTCGCCCATCTTAAGTATTTTCCCGGGAAAGAGGACCAAAGAACAGAGATCTTCTTGGCAAAAAAGAAGACAGATATCAGGTGTGTTTGTCATAAGTTCATCAGCCATATTGCGGCTAGGTTATGACTAGTCAGATGTAAGTGGTGGAGGAGACAGAGTTGCCTGCAAAATCCTAGGCCTTAACCGAAGTCACTGTAATCTTTCTCACGTTCCCCTACTGGGATCTGAAACCGAGTAGATACAGCGAGCAGTTGGGGGCAACCAAATATCAGCCAACACGCAGTAGTGCTATGCCATAGGGGACAGCTAGATGAAAAAGGACGCATTTGCCTCCCATTTGTGTTTATAACTATGTCAAGGGAGGTATAAAGAGTCTATATAACAGCTCCAATGGCAATGAGACATCGCCACAAGTGTGAGAGCCAGCGCTACTGAATGGATTTATTATGCGTCTAGAATTATATTTTGCGCTATAAATGTTTAATGCAGGAAATTAGATTTCACGGACAGACACATGACACTGGAGCACATATCAACTTACATGCATACACATCTAATATAAACCAATGCACCCAGTTTGAACCTAATAACCAGACTTCGAGTGTAACTTATGTTTCGTGTGAGTTTGTACACATACATACATTCACACGTACATCCTTACATATATATATATATATATATATATATATATATGTTTAGTTAAGCCTTTCTTTCTCTGTTTGAATTTTACTAATGATATCATTAAAGGCGTGTAAACATCATATTAATAAAAGCTACTCCATATGTAGCTTGATTAATAGCCACTTATCATATCGATGTTTCCAGATAAATCTCAATTCCATATGCGTTTATTTTCATTTCAGGTCAGCAGCAGCGTCTCAGCTGTGACGGCGGCGCTCAGTGAGAGAGAGAGCAGGCGTGATAGTAGAGTGTGCGGGAAGGAGCAGGAGGGTTAAGGTCGGTTATTAAGGCCAAGTCGTCGCCGCCGAAATCGGATTAGCTGAATACGCTCAGTAAAATGCTTAAGTGTGTCAACAGCCAGGAAAGCAGGTGACGTTTCAAGTAGACGGTAGACAGGTAGACTCGGTATCTTTCACCTTGGTACCTTGTACCTCATACCTTCGTCATGTATGTGTGTTTATGAACTTCCTCCGCTGACTGTGTTGGACGCCGGCTGCTGCTGCCGGGCTGCTACTTAGAGTAGCCTCTTAAGGATACAGTAGGAATTACCCTGTACACGAAACCATGAAACTCAAGCTGAGGGTCGTTATAGGAATCGGCTGCTGTTTGTCAGCCATGATTCTTCTCTCACAAGTGCGGGTAGACAATCTTATCTTCTCCCCTAAGGAGGTACAGAGAAGGACTTCTATGGACGCAAGTGGACATTTTGCCATTCATAGGAAAAACTTTGGTAGGAGTAACTTCAGTGATGGAGTTGGACAAGACTCCGATGATGACGCGCATGCGCAAACGGAAACTCTCCCAGAACTTGGGAAAGTGGACCTTACTAAAGATTGGAAAAAGGATATACCAACAAAGGCCATCCGGCCAAAAAGTGAGAAACCACAGATACAAGTGGAGGAATTAGGTATAAAGGAAAATAGGACAAGTACGGGGCCGGAGAAAAAAATAAAACCACTTGTCCACCTAACTACCCCCTCTGTGGAGCAGTACAACAACACTTTCCATAACTTGTATCAAAAATATCTTGTCTATGCCAAAAAATTCCTAAATGCAGGTCATCGCAAGACACATCGCAGGAAACCTGGGATTAACATCTATGACGTACCTGAAGGGTGAGTAGGCAGGTTTTTCTCTTATTTATTGACACGCATGCTCTGTTTATGTGTGCTGTGTCACTTCAGGCGTACCGAAAAACAACTTGCTAGGTTTCTTTCCCTTAACCCATATATGCTAATAGTGTATCAACTAAGCCTGGTTCTTTTGGTGATATTCATTTCCATGAAGCATCTTTCGGAAAATGTCCCAGGGAGAAATGTTTATCAGAACCCAATCAACAATTCCCCTTCAAATGGATTACTTAATTATGTTTTATTTGTTTGTTATTCTCAAAAGCAGCGGCCATACAGACGATCCTGCTTTAAAGCGAGCTTAAATGTGTTGTCTAGTGATCTAGGCCATGCTCAGTATATTGGTGAACCTAATAATGACCTTTCGACTGGGCCATGTTCTGCTATTGTGACTTCACATGTACATCTCATATCTCCTTACACAGGGGAATAATGCACTCATCTGTTTACAGACTGAACGCAATTTCCACTAAAAAGCTGATCTTCCTCTAGTTTGATTTATGATTCCAAACGTCTTACACCAACGTGCATTAACTAATTCATGCCCATATCAGCTAAAAAGGGCCTTACGTTTTCCGGGATATTTCTCCAACAAAGGTACCTGCAAAAAAACTGAATGAGAAAAGCTAATCGGAACTGATCCTGTAATGATTCCTTTAAATGTTTTATGATTAATGCGTGCACATTCTTAAAGGTATTTTCAAAATGTCCAAGGGTCCAGAGTTTTTCGGAACTAGGGTTGGATGCCATGTGTCGGCAGTAGAATGGGTGTAGTAAGGTGGGGGGGGGGGGGGGGGGGGGGGGGAGGTTGACTGTAACGTGTTCGTGTTCGGCGTTCATTTACACTACAGGTCTGTAGTGTAAATGAACGCCGCTACGCGTCGCCACCGTCGCTTCCAATTACTTGTGACGTCACCAAAACTGTAAAATCGCTAATTTCACTGATTTAAAAAAGGTTATTTAATTTCCTAAAAGTGTATTCTTAGTACAATTGGTCCATTGAATGTATCCATGCTGTTTGACCAAAACAGAGTGGACGCTATCATACATAACTGGAAGAACCAAGTTTTCTCTAATGAAAGAATCCATGGCGTTCCACTAAGACATTCGACGTGTTTGAAGCCGCCTATCGGCGGGTTCTGGAACCTCGCGTCCAGACAGATATAATCAAGGGGCCCACCTTAAATGAATGGGATACATATTTCCCAAATGTACCATTCCCCAGATAAAAAATCCACGCCCCAATACCTGGATTTATTCCTGGTCAGAAATAACCGCTGTCATCGTGGAGGTGAAGGGTTTTATTTGCCAGCAATCAACATACGATACAAACCTGTTACTATTGATCAGAAACGCAAGTGGATTAGCATCGCTTATGGAGAGATGATGGTTATCTATTCCTGTGATGCGTATCCTAAACAATATACCAACTGTGCCTTTGAGCAAATAGACAGTGACGTTATAAACAGGCTATCTTTGTCATCTGCACAGAAGTGCGGTGCCAGCTGCTGCTGCTAATGCTGTTTTCCATGCTGGGGAAATGGCAGTGTGTAACATGGCATCGCTTTGTGATTTCTATCAAAAACACATCTCCGAGTTATGTCTTTGAGGATGTTCAGTAAATCCTCATCTCAGAGTTGGAGTTTCCTTCAACGTCACTTTTTCTGTCATATTGCGGCTACGTCGTGACTGGTCAGTTGTGAGTTGTGGAAGAAACTGGAACATGCGGTGAAAACCACCGCCTAACCCATAGTTACAGGGGACTTTCTCATATGCCCCGTTTTTTCTTCATCTAAATACATGTACATGTATACAGACAAACTGTAATTTAGCAACATATTCCTTGCTAATCATGTATTGATAAAAATGGAGTAACCATTGCTTAAGGTGGCTCATGGGGTTAATTTTTTAACACAGGGTCAATGATTTCATGCATTTTGGTTGTCAAATGTCAAACTAACTTGCTTAATATTTGGCTCAGAAAGAAGGAGCCAGGCATAAGTTCGTAGTTTCGAATCTCCTACTTTTACATGGCTTCTGGGGATATACTGTGATCTAATGGTTACTAATTACCTTGCTTTAAAGCGTTCTCAGTTCGCAGGTTCGAAACCCAGCTGGATCACCAAGCGGATTGGCCTGGTCGCTATATAACTGTGGGGCGTTGTGGAGGGCTGTCTATGGTTCTTATGCAACTAAAAAAACTTGAAACTATACGTGAATAGATTCCGGGTTTCTATCTCGTCGCGATATGACCGTAAGCTGTTGAAAGCGACGTAAAAACGCATTCATTCCTTTACCTGGCTGATCCCATATATAAAGAGCTCACACAGTTATAAGCCGTATACTGGTTTTAACGGGTACGTAGTCGATGTCAACTGAGCTTCTTTTTATTACTGACAAAACCTGTTCTCGTGATCTCGCACCACGCTCAAACCATAAACACGTGTGAATTTCCCTAAGGAAGTATAGTATATTAAGATCCCGGTGCGTTCAATTATATGTTTTTCAAAAAGCATATGAAAGAATTCTGGGTTTGTCTAGCAGCTGTTTTCAGTTTCATTACACGTTTATTTATTTATTTTATTAGTCTATTCCCTGCTTTGGAATAGATGTTCTATTAACACTAAAGAAGGCAGGTGTAAGTTATAGCTACAGGTAGTACACCATACGTGTAACTGATGTCTTTGTTCTTTTTATTATTTATTTTTGGATAACTTATTTACCCCAATTAAAACAAAACTACATGTATGTTCCAGGAATTAATGTCATTTAACAGTGGGGAAAGATTTCTCCTTTCCATTTTATTTACTTAGAGAAACGATATCCCC
The DNA here is from genome assembly GCA_963942565.1 of Maea johnstoni. Lineage (NCBI taxonomy): Eukaryota > Metazoa > Annelida > Polychaeta > Spionida > Magelonidae > Maea > Maea johnstoni. Next base: position 62,757,288 of record OZ012685.1, on the reverse strand, counting down.
CGAATAAAATGTGCTGTGTTGTATCTTAATTAAGCAGATACAATACAATACAATACAATTCAGCCAATTTTAAATAATGAAGTGGAGAGAACATACAATATCCAGTGAAACTATTAACTTACACCAAGTCACTGGCAGTCCATGCATATGCCTCCAGCCAGATTCTAACTCATCACCTATGCTAGTGGTGTGAGACAGCACGCAGTCAGTGACAAAGCCTTCGGTCACCCGGCCATGGGGGTAGACCCTGGGTGTGATAGAAGGTATATAGTACTTTTAAAAGCTATTGAAGAGAGAGAGAGAGAGAGAGAGAGAGAGAGAGAGAGAGAGAGACATGGATATGAGAAATAGTTGACCAAAAATGCTCAGTTCATTGTATAAAGGCCGGATGTAACTAGGGGGCCGATGTCCTGTTGTTGACCCAGTTCTCTGTTAATTAATGCTCATCACTGTCACTTATGAAATGGAAAACCTGAAGCTGAGCGGTCGATCAATGGCGGGAGCTTATCATGGCCAGATAAATGGCGAGAAAAACAATGGGTTGTAAATGATGTATGTGTATGACTGATGATGGGGGCAGGAGGTCCTCTAAAGCACTTAGTGCTGGAGAAGGGGGGGGAGGAGAATCTCACACACATCATCTGCCTAATAGACTAATACACAGCACACACGATGAACCGTTCTGCTACGAAAAGAAAGGGCAATATACCCTGGACTAAACGCACAAATGTCGGTCGAACTTCCCCACCAGGAAGATTTTGGACCTATTGTATGCGCATGTGATTCATTGTATCATCTAACGCTGATGCCTCGCTAATACATTTACATGTAATATCAACAACTGCACATGTGTATATATATATATATATATATATATATATATATATATATATATATATATATATATATATATATATATATAGAGAGAGAGAGAGAGAGAGAGAGAGAGAGAGAGAGAGAGAGGTAGATAGATAGATAGATAGATATATGCATGTGTGTGTATGTATATGTATATATATATATATACAATTTTTATACATATATATGTATATATAGAGAGATATAGATATATATATATATATATGTGTATATATATATATATATATATATATATATATATATATATATATATATATATATATATATATATATATATATATATATATATATATATATATATAGATATATTCAATTGGGTAACGTGTATGATAGCATACAGGCTGTACAGCAAGATGTGGTTTTGCATTAATGCGGTGCACACATTGCGTTTTGTTATAAAATGTCCAACAATTGGCCATTATCAGTCAATCATCTTAGTATGATGTGACCTCAATACTCGCCCCCTCTCAGTTGGAAACGTTGTAATCACGATAATGTTGGCTCGCAGTTAGTCATGCTGCATCTATTGTTCAAAGGAAAATTGCTTTATGATCGATTAAGAAACAATTGCACCATTGTACCATATAAACAAGTATATATATATATATATATATATATATATATATATATATATATATATATATATATATATATATATATATATATATATATAATAAACTGTTCAAACAATGAATGCAGCATTCTCACTAGTATTATTTCATGATATATATTGCAGTACACCTAGAGACTTATTCAATCACTATACCTTTGCATTTAATCATATTGGGTTCAATACTGGTTTATTTCTCTTTTCAAAGAAAATATTTAACTCGTGTGACAGTCAATTGTTCTATATTACCTCGTTATGTTTAACGGAGCCGTCAAATGAATAGTTTCCTTTAGTTCCATGTTAAGGACCCTGCTGTGAGAGTCACGAATCGTCGCGGCGGTTATGATATCAGACAGACATGCTTACATTACTCAAATTCTTGAAATAACCCATTTTTATGTGCCATCGATCTGATCCGCTAATTTGCGATCAAATGAGATTGGTCAAGATCGATTTCTGCACTCGCTGACTGGGTACTGGGAGTAAAGCATCCTAGATCGCCAGAGACGAGTATTATTTTAGTAATTGATTGCTTCAAAACTCCAATGACACCACATAGAGTGCAGCATAACAAGCCTCGCCAAATATACCAACTTAATATTTCGGTATTGCCTATGTAGCAAGCTGAGATAAATCAACTCAATTCTGGCTTGGCGGAATTACTCCAGCAGTGGGTGCATATTTAGTAGCATTAAGGAGTGACTGGGAGTTTAACTAGACACGGAGCATGGCTTTAAGTAGTTGTAGTTGTGATCTATGGCTGCGGAGCTAGAGGTTGGGTTACGAAATTAGCCTATCAGATGATTGCCTATTCCAGAGACGTGAAACTCAACACCCTGTTGATTTCAGTATGCTATAACAATGCTGGAACTTAATGAACGAAAAAGTGGAGGGGAGAAATTACACACGTTGTTTTTATCCATGCTTAGAAATGTGGGTTGCAGACTATCAAAGACTGTTCCTGTTGGCTACTGAACGATAGATTGGCCAAGCATTTTGTGAAGAGTTGTAAAATGGTTGCGTTCTCATTTCAATTTGGTATCGTCTGGGCTGGAAACAGCCATGCAGGTCGCTGCAGGAATGAATTCTTAAAATGTATAAGGACCAAATTCATCTAGTAAAAAGTACGGGTTTGCAATAACCATCAAAGGAAGTTGCCAATATGCCTTGTTTTATGAGGTTAATAGGGTATTTAGGGTTAAGCCGACGAGAATGATCTCAGGTGGGAGTGGGGGTGTTTCAGTGTTCCGGCGATGCAGTCTAATGGGGATGCTGTTCAATATTTTAGCTGACAAGTGTGGAGCGGTGGTTTGGTGATTGGTGTTCCAGTGTTTAGATTACCAAAGTGGCATTGAAATGTTTAGCTGACAAGGACTGAGTTCAAAATTCTGCTTTTGACTTTCAAATGCATGCAATGATGTGCCCCTCTATACTTGAGGGAACTGTTAGTCAAACAAGCCAATACAATGACTCTAAGATCAAACACTAATAACTTATTACAGATACCACTCACTTATCTGAAAAGGTTTGGTAACAGAGCATTCTGTGCCTATGCACCACGCCTTTGGAATGAGCTCCCTGACAACACCAAGGCTGCTAATAGTGTGCAAAACTTCAAGAAACAGCTGAAAACATTGCTATTTCGAAAGGAGTTTATTTGATTATATGGACCATGACAACTGTCCACTGACTTTCTCTAAAGCGCTTTTGAACATTATAGGTGGAAAGGGCGCTATATCAAATATCAATTATTATTTTTATTATTATTATTATTATCATCACTATTAAGGACGGTGTTCATGTGCTATAGTGTTGAGAAGACCAGGCAGGTGGTGAGAGTGTGTTTTGTTGGTCTAAGCACTTTACGTAGTAGGTTGGTTGCCTTGGCCGCACACAGTATATGATAGAGCTGGTTGATTGCCCAGGCAGGTGGCGAGAGTGTGTATTGTTGGTCTAAGCACTTTACGTAGTAGGTTGGTTGCCTTGGCCGCACACACAGTATATGATAGAGCTGGTTGATTGCCCAGGCAGGTGGCGAGAGTGTGTATTGTTGGTCTAAGCACTTTACGTAGTAGGTTGGTTGCCTTGGCCGCACACACAGTATATGATAGAGCTGGTTGATTGCCCAGGCAGGTGGCGAGAGTGTGTTTTGTTGGTCTAAGCACTTTACGTAGTAGGTTGGTTGCCTTGGCCGCACACAGTATATGATAGAGCTGGTTGATTGCCCAGGCAGGTGGCGAGAGTGTGTATTGTTGGTCTAAGCACTTTACGTAGTAGGTTGGTTGCCTTGGCCGCACACACAGTATATGATAGAGCTGGTTGATTGCCCAGGCAGGTGGCGAGAGTGTGTTTTGTTGGTCTAAGCACTTTACGTAGTAGGTTGGTTGCCTTGGCCGCACACAGTATATGATAGAGCTGGTTGATTGCCCAGGCAGGTGGCGAGAGTGTGTATTGTTGGTCTAAGCACTTTACGTAGTAGGTTGGTTGCCTTGGCCGCACACACAGTATATGATAGAGCTGGTTGATTGCCGCCACCCAGCTTTTATAGGCTACTTTACCGCTTTATGTCCGCTCTGTTCAGCAACTAAGGCACTCACTATAGTAACCGTGTATTAGAGGACACTGCACGGCGAACGATAGAGCTGGAACAGACCTTGCAATATGCATAGCTACATCCTGGACCTACACCATAGGAAACATAAAACATAATGGCATGATTTTATATTCAAAACCATTGGGAGGAAGGTTATTTATTACAGAGTAGAATGGACACAACTTGTTTTTGATCCAAAGGATCTAAGAATTCACTGATTTTATATATTTACAGCGATGTTTGATTAACCATATACGGTCCGCATAACTAGCTCAACCAAAGCATGCATGTAGTTTCCAAAACTGGCCTGGCAAATTTGTCAATATCTTTTCCTACGAGGCCATCATACCGAAGATATTTAGGGAAGAGATGGCGAATGGAATCTTAACTTTCTAATCTTCTCCAGAAATGAATGAATCCATGATGTATTTCTATTAGTATTTTTCATAAGTATGATATATTTTTAGTACACCCTTTTATAAAAATTCTAGGCATGGATGTGTTAATACAGAAAAGATACTATGTACCTGGCACCTTCATAGAATATGATAGTATAATAATTGCAGCTAGCTTATACTTGGTCTGTCATGTGTTAATGTTAATCTATTCCATACGATACTGCGGTGGCCGTTTGTAGAATAACGAATGATTCATTGTCCTATGTGTACACATTGGACAGCCAATATCATCTACATGTACGTGGGCTAATATTCTTAAAGCATAGCATCAATGAGTCCCATATCTCTGACAAGGACAGAGCGTGTCTGAGTGCCATATAAATAATTCATTCGTATAAAATAACTACTTTCGTCCACTAGGCATATTCTACCTCACTCGCAGAGCATAAGTGAGATTACATTCTGATAGCAATTGATCTCATCTTTACCACGGTTTGCTTTAGTTTCCTTTGAAACAACCTTGCATGTACTACTGAATAATCTGAAATTATTCATTCTTTTGTGAATATTTTTATTTATTTATTGCTTTGTTATTGTTTTCAAGAATAACAAAGGACCATTGTTTTACATAGATTTTATGGCAATAAATGGCCTCTGTGTGCCGATGTGCCTGTAAGCTATCATTCATTCATTCATTACCACGGCTTGCATTGGACAGCAAAATATCATGATTAAACAAGGGCATGTAAATCATAGACGTCTTTTGTAATTCAAATACAAACGTGGATATTGAAAGTAGGTAATTGATGTCTAATACTGTATTGATACCTAAAAAAAGGCAAATGATAAAAAATGTATTGGTAGCTATGTAATTAATACTTCTCTTTCGAATGATTTCGAAATGATGCAAAAATAATATAGCTGAAATAGTCCAAGCCTCTAATCCCTTTATAGCGCATTCTGTGGATGATAAGGTTAAGATTCAATGTCGTCGTTTATGCATCATGGTCATTTTAGAAATCAAATAAATTGATCTCATGAACATTTTTATCCGCGGATGCTTGGAAAGCGGATCATGTACATTTTGTTCCACTTTGATTAAACGAAACGCTACCAATGGTGAAGATTTGTCTAGAAAGTGCTATAACGAACTATCAATATTGCTTCAGCCTGTGCTGCCGTAGTGTGTACGGAAAATGGAGATTCTTACTGCATGGTTTACAGTTCTGATTTCACCCATTCATGTCCAGAGGGTCACATTGTCTCTTTGGATGGGATATCGTTTCTCCGTTGAGATTGCTTATGTTTGCCCTGTTGTTTGATGTGTGTATGTATCCCTAGGTATACATGCTGGACATACCGTAACTGTACGTGATTTTATAATATTTTATAGCAGCATACACTCATCATGGTCATGCGACCTATGAACAAACACCTACATTGCTTCCATCACAAGTTTTGAACTGATGCAACCCATTTTATCGCATCGGTATGCCAAAATATGTGCCATGGGAGATTAGCCAATGTGCATACTGCATACCGATCTCATAGACCATTGTTATTGCCTTTGGAGTCCATCATCTCATATAATTAAATCTAGCTATCTATCTCTCTATAACTATGTGTATATATATATATATATATATATATACATATATATATATATATATATATATATATATATATATATATATATATATATATATATATATATATATATATAAACACACGGTAAGCCAGTGGTATAGGGACTTTGGGACTGAATGTGTTAAGGTTGTTTGGAGCATAGGCAAGTTGCAGCAGGCCAGGTCAGCCAGCCACAGTCTCCCAATTGGCCAAATGATCAATTCAGAGGTTGTGCGGGAGCATTTAGGCAGGCAATCAGCCGGCAATACTAGCTACAACAAAGGAAGTGGCTTGGCAATAAAAGATGCAATTAAGAGCTTCATGTTTAGGGGTTCGCCGAGGCAACACAGTGCATACTAGATTGCCGTGAGCGTCCAGAGGGGAGCCCTCCCTCGCAGCCAGTTGCCACACATGTGGGATGCTAACATGTCTGCATATCGTAGTTGCATGCCAATTTTTCCAACTTTTTCCACGTCTCTATAAAAATCCTCATTTTGAGGACATCTATTTTTCTATACATTGATCCTAAGCCATTTATACAAAAAGATATTCCATTTGAATAGTGCATGTATGAGGTGCAAACAAAACACACGTGACTTGATTAAGTGTAAGCTAAACCCACTTCTACAGTCATTAAATGTTAACACCTGTGTACTGAATATTTTCTATTCAACTTAGTAGCTTTGATAGGGCTTATGTTCCATTTTAATGACTGTAAGGTAATCCACAAACCACACCTGTTCTCCATCGCTCTCTTTTTCCTATAAACTCAACGTGTTGCGGTGTTACCAGCAATGCATTAAAGATAATTGTTCGATTCTCACGATCTTGTTCCGGATTTTTTCTCTATTACCAGTTCAGTAAATAGGTCAACATAACTTACAAAGTGGAAATACATGGAATGTGACCCGACGGTGTTCAGTTAACGTCGAATATATCTGCTTCAATGAGCATCAAGTGGTTTCCAACATGCAACTCATCCATTAACCCATTCGTCACCTGGCAACAATGGTAGCCTGTCAAGCGTGTAGATGTTCACTAAATATATATCAAAATTTTGACAAAAGAATATGTTCACTCTTTACTTGCACTGTATGTTACAAAGTTCGGACAAGAGTGTCAATTTTCACCATGTTTTCCAGAACATCCGATTTCTTCCATCATAAACCACGAGCTAGTCACGCTCTTTCCTCAGTATAACAAAATGTTGACAATAAGTGAAATCAAACCCAAGTTTTCAAGATTTTCAAAATTTGATTTTGAGACATCATTGCGATTTCTCCTAAGAACCCTGTGTGTGTTTGTGTGTGTGTGTGTATGCTTTGCATACATGAAAACTTTGCCGGAAATATTTAGGCAACATTGAATGTAACCAGGCGAATGTCGAATAATATGAACTAAGTCAGGGTATGCAGTCCTTGAATTCCTGTTTATTATCCATAACTTGCCTATTAAAACACCTGTATCTAACCTTTTTAGATAGAGACCAGCTGGCCTTCAGATGGCCCCTTTGCAGTGGCCCTGAACTGTTGGTTTTATTCCGCAATGCACAAAACCATCCTATGAGTAGGACATTTGTCATAGTTATGCTTTACTCGTCTGCTGCCTGGATACGCTTTAAGGGTACGTGACCTCGTAAGGGTAATATGAATTACATAATCCTCTCAAAAGCGTGAAGGCTTTAAAGCTTCTAAGTGGATGCTATTGTTGACTTACGAATGTAAAAAAGGGGTTTATTTTTGGGTGAACAACGCCTAAAGTAAATATAACCGGGGTTCCCCAAAGTTCTTTGACTGGTTTTCAATATTCCAATTTCAAAACCGCATATGTAATTGGCCTTTTTGAACATCTGAACAAAGTTAAGGGAAGCTCGATCAGATACGTCATACTGACGTCATCAGTAAATTTAGTCTTGAAATTGTACCAATAGGTGCCAACGAATCTCGCTGTATCTAAAGATTCTGGCAACCTTCCCATTCGAAGATGCAATTGACACCCTCCTTAAATGCCTTACAAGATTTTTAGGTCTAGTAATCATGTAGTGGGTTACGTCTGAATATGTTTCTATGTTTATATATATATATATATATATATATATATATATATATATATATATATATATATATATATATATATATATATATATATATATATATATAAAACCACATTCGAACTCCGCGATCCCTCTTGTCTCATATCATACTAGAGGTAATAAGGGTTCGAACGCTTCAAACACTTGATACTGTCGTTATTCCTGAGCGGAGGAGCGTCACATGGCCTGATCAAAGAGGTGAACATCAAGGATCGCGTGTTAAGCATGTAGACCATAGCTCATCGCATTTCATCTCTCTCTATGAAACACGTTTAAGGGACGACCACGCCTTGCAATCTCTATTTGAAGAGTCTGTGTGTTCATTTAATAAGGGTGTGTATGGATGCTAGCATTTCGAGGCGTGGCAACAGAACACGTAGTGTTTGAACTCGGACAGAATACTAATTGATATTGGTGATGAAGTGTAAAGTCTCACACTGTTAGGTTGATGTCATACCACACGCGGACGTCACTTGCACGTCAGCAAGCAATGTATTCAATCTTTCTTGGCGAAGGAACTTAATCAAGAAAGTAAAGCTAGTGTTTGATGACGATTTTGAAATTATTTCTGAAACCATTACCGATTTAATTTCTGAAACCATCATTAAAATGTGATATTTTCACTGTAGTTCGTGATATGTCTATTAAATGAGGGGCTGTCCCAATAGCTGGATGATCTAAGGCACTGCAATATATTTGCTCTGTGTCTGCCCAAGTCCGGGTGCACGTAGGGCCGAAGTACGTGAGCAATTTCCACTGACTTGATTTGCGCTAAAGGTTGGTTTTCATCATGCACTACGATCTTAAAAACCGTAATGCTCGAAAAATATATAGCAGAAAAATACCAAATGACAACAGCTGTTGTCATGCAATTCATGCTATGTTTTGTGTGGTCTACCATACAAAATATTCCTGCCTCTGTCCTATCTTAAGATGCGTAAGCGTGTTGGCCTACAGTATCTCTCTACTTAACACGACTCGCGTGTACATATGCAATCTGTCTTGGTAGCTTTCATCATTATCGACTTGTTGATATCTTTCCTAAGCTAATCACGCCGCAGGTTACAATCTTATTAATTTCGTCTCTCATAATTACTGACTCGTCGTGTGGACATGCTTTGTGTCACACCATATAAATCTTTCCTTTGACACCGAATCATTCGACGGAAAATAAAATGGAATGGAATCATGTTAAACATCAATGTTTGGTCATATTGGCTAATTCGTGACTAGCAGGTACATGTACATAACGAAACGGTGCTACCTGGTGGAAACCACCGACTATATACAAGTCACTGACAACTTTTTGCATGCTTAAAGCGAGATTCAAATTCCAAATACCATTATTGGTGAGACAAAGGTAGCAAACTGGTTGCTTTCCTTTGGACCACTCGGCCATGTGGGCAGCCCTAAAACATGTTTCGAGCATCTCACTTATTGGCCATAGATCAAACATATATATATATATATATATATATATATATATATATATATATATATATATATATATATATATATATATATATATATATATATATATATATATATATATATATATATCAGCATTGATGATATGATGTATCAATGTGGAAGTCTACTTTGATCTATCTTCCTTCTAACCCTGATATTTACATGGCCTCTATGAGGGAGGTTGTTTCGTGTACCAGATGACGACATTGTCTGTCAATCACTTTTGCTCTGGGCCAAGGTCTAACACCGGACTAGCGCAGACTGTCACAAGTGACCACTGACAGTAACCACTTGATCAATAAAGATATGCTGTTTACACGTGAAGCATCTGCCTTGGCTGCAAAGGTTAATCAGCGAACAAAGAATATGTATGGGTAACATTCTGACCTTCAGTTTACTGGGTCAAAGTTTTTTCTTATTTTTTTTCTTTCTGTATTGCATAAAAGTAAAAAGCAGACAATTGTACCAAGTATCCATCGAGTATAGTTTAATACATGTTAAAATTCTACCGTATGACTGGCGCAACTATAACATTTAATAGGCATCAGCATTAAAAATGTAATGATACGGTTGAGCATCAATTGGGTACAAGTTGAGTGAACCTCTTAACTGCTGTTCGTATGCTTCTACCTTCATCAATGTAAGGAACCCCCCCCCCCCCCCCCTGGTCGAACAGTCCAGGGCAATGGACACCCAATAATTGACTTGTCTTGCCAACCGTACAATGTTTCACCTTTGAGGTTTGAATCCAGCTCAAACAATGCCTGTAATTTTTGATTTTTCGGTTTTCAAAGTGTTTTCAATTTTATCCACCATCAATCACGAAATAGTCATTATTTATCTTCGCATGGCAGAAAGGTGTCATTAACCCACCTCTCACACACATATCGCCCATCATTGAGATGCTCCTTCCCTTCATCTTTTCTATTAATTAACAATTTACTTTTTAGTTGCTCGTATTGATATTTAAGCTCTCATCGCAGATATCAATTCGCATTACAGTAATGGCGACTATTCGTGCGCTAGAATCAAGTTATACAGGTTCCAAAATGTGTTTATATACATTAACCTAGACCCAAATAAAAACATAGAGAAAGTTGCGTAATACTACATGTATAGACTGTTATTATGTTAAATGACCCGTTTTCTGTTTCACTCCAGTTTCACTTGGGGAGTTCAATTAATACTTATCTATAAAACATCTAAACACCGAAAACGAACTGCAGGAACAGATATCTTTTCAATATTAGTACATGAGTAGAATCTGTAAATTACGACATTTGTTTTGAGTTATCCGCCCTGTGGATTGTACTCAGGTTTCATGAAAACACGTCTGGCGCGGTTAACTACCAAGGTCCAAAAAACAACAGGCCGGGGAGAATGGTTTCTCTCCAGCATTTGAAGTGTGCTTACGTTTCCAAGATAGACTGTACTTTAAACCACTTGTTTTTCTGTGTGTGTAGCGTACTAGTTGTTGTTTTGCTCACGCAATTTTGTCCTACTGAGCTACGTATTTATAATTCAGCTTACATGGAAACCTATTTGTTTCATCAACAGCTGGAGATGTCATCATTATATAGTCACCAGACAAAAATCAGGAAGAGAACCTGTGATTCCCTTCCTATAGAGAGAGGGGGAGATAGTGGGAGGGGGTGGGGGCTCTCTCAACAGGTGAACAGGGACGTGCCGTCAGAGCTGGTTTGCTCAACATCCTTTGTGCCATAGCTTAGGGTGTGTTTTTATCATTTTGGTATAGATACTATAGTATGGGTTTAGGTTTTCAATACATCAGTAAATACGGCTGTGTGTGACAATAATGCTTGGAACTGTACTTTATTCAACTGCTTATTTGTAGAAATGGAGTTTACACATATCGATCTGAGTATTAAATTATGAGCCTTTTGGTAAATGTTGACACTCACTAGATATGCGGGAGTGTCTGTGTAGCGTAAAAGTGTGATACTCTTCTTAGAGGTCCAAAAATAACCAACTGTGTGGGCTTGGAGGGAATATTCAAGGTCAAAGCATACAATCTAAGTCTTTGAATAACATATTTCCCCTAAATGTTCTCCTCTAAAATTGCTTTAAAGAGAACTCTTACCCAGCTGCATTAATTCCATATGGAACACACCACATACTCAAGTAAATTTGGATAGGTAGTTGATCAGTGTAAACAGGTTTAAGTGGCTTCTAGGCACAGGCAATAAATACCCAAAATGAGTATTCCCGTGCTGAAATTATTTTCATAGTGAGGGAACATTGGCTATGTCCACTGTGGATATGTCAAAGTCACCCAAGGACATTTCAATTTCTACCATGGTCACTTAAAGGGGGACATTTAATGTCTCCCGTGGACCTACACCTACCCTTATTGACACACACGCACTCTTACACACATACATGCATGCATGCATGAATGAATGCACACATGGCATAGTAATCTTTGGATTAGCAGGTATTGGGGAGGACGTAGGTATTAAATCCTAGCAAGACGGTAAGTAGATAAGTAGGATCACAGTAGCAGGTAACATGAACAACATTATAACACATTCATGCTTATATGTCCCTCCAGATATTCTCATTGGAAGCAATGATAGTTTGAAAAAAAATTGAGATGCATGTATTCACAAAACATTTGAAAGAGATTGAATGTACATTTCTCCTGCAAATAGCTTATAGAAGTATGATTATATCAAAATATACCACATAGATCCTCGGACCTTTTTTGGCTTTAATGGGTTAAATAATCTGTCCATAGTTCACGAAAGCTTGCTATAGTCTTCTGTATGTTCTAAATCTTTCCGTGGCACAGGAAATTAGTTAGGCCATGCATATGATGGGATTTAGAAGGGATTGGTGTATTAACTGAACAATACATTTCACCTGAGTCATGAGTGATGGAAAACTACCCACAGCTACGAACAAACAACCTAACCCAATAATGCCTTCTCCACGACAAGTAGTACAGCACTTTTGAAAGTGCCATGTCCACGAAGCAAACTATTTAAAGGATAGGTGTTACATGTACATACAATCATTATCAACATACATACATACATTTTTAATGTATGTGTATGTGTATCGGTACAGGTTATTTTTTTCTTCGGATGAAGAGTGTACCAATATGAAAATGTTTTACAAAGAATTAAAAATAGTTCTAAAGCATGAGATTAAATGAGCGAACAGCTTTAGAAAGGGCCAAAGAATTCTGAAAAACACAAAATTTGCCACTAATACTTTACTGTGTATATACACTGGATATATTCGTCTTGTATCGTTACTTATAATCCATTATCTGTCTTAATTAGTTTGTTGTTTATGAGGTGGTTGACCATAAGTAGGTCACCTGTCATCTCTAATTAAGTAGTGCTGTAATGATGTCAGGCAACACGTCTAGGCAAAACGTGCCTATCCATCGTTCAATTATGAAAACAACTTTTGCTGAGATGCCTAATGTATAATCATGAAAGCTAATTATTCTGTGTCAAGATTCATATGAGTTTGTTTGTTATTATCATCCCTTCTTACAGCTTGTTGAACAATCTCTGAGAGCCTTTCATTTAGTAAAGCATCATTAACAGCCATGCACAATGCCGCACGCCTGCTTGAGATTCTCAAATGGATGGTTGAAATATCATTGATCGTCATTTCTTCTGACATATTTGAGGCAAATTGTGAATAGCTATCAAAATTTCCTCGATACCGCTCATAAACCCCGGACCATTGGTAATGTTCTTGCTTGCTTTAAGCCGGACCTTTGAATTCCTGCACCAGTAGACTGGTTGTTTGGTAATGGCCGGTCGACGTTTGGGTGACTGCTGAACTGTTCTGGCAGGATAAGCACTCAACATTCAGGTCCCACATGGATAAATTGCGAAGCTACATTTGTATAGGCGAGTAAAGATATATCTGTATAACTTAGTAACGCGTATTTGTGAAACTGATAATGGTTGCTTCGATAGACATCTCTCCATGCTTGCGTTGGGATACTGCATGGTTCTTTAATGCACGCTGTTGCAGTTTGCAAGTTTGGTATTCTCTTGGGTGAGGTCTAATGTAGTCCCGTGGTTTTATTATTTGGCATGATGCTTGCAATTTATTGGCTTATTAACAAAGGCCAGTTGATTTACGCTTCTATTGCCATTGTAAAATATTATTTAGTAGGGCAATATGCAGGCGTTCTAGGATGTCCAAGCAGAAGTGGGCTAGTTTAGACTCGTTATTGTAGTCAATGCAATGTCCTTCCAAATAGAATATACTGTATTTAAAACTAGATATAATTTTTCTGTCATTTTAAAGCTGAATTGTGACTTGACAGTTTGTGATGGTGGAGAAAGTATCTTGGGTAAACCACCGACTTACCACAAGTTGATTGCAACATTCTCACATGCCCCCGGTAGAATTCGAATCAGTTACCTACGAAAGTATTGAAAGACAGCGATCAGCTTGTTGAAGGTGCCAAAAGTTCGTGATAAGAAAATATGGCCAAATTTACAGCGAAGTTGGGTTCAGTTCCGTTTAATATCTTCAATATAAACAGGGATGTCCCTATTTATGAATAGCATATGACATGTTTTCAAATACTCCAGTTTTTTAAAAAGAAAATCCATTTACAGCCAAATTACCTTTGAAGTGACTGGCAACTTTATGATATGCTAGATTCACCAAAGACTTAGACCGTAGGGTTGTATGACCACACGACAACATCATTAATATACCAGTGACGCTGTTTGCAACAAAGGCAGAGCATAATGGTAGTGAGGATATAAATCAGTTGTTTAACCTGAAGGAACACGAGGAGCTATGAATACTATATGAAATATGCACTTTAATATATCTAAGTGCGGGTAAGCAGTTACGCTGCTGCTCCCAGATTCCCCTGCCTGTAGGCATGTAGGCAGCACGACAATTGGATTATTAATAAGTGAAGAGCTTTTAGCGTTACAAGGCGCTGTTAAGCTCTTGGACGAGCAGGGACATGGCGACTGGTAATGCAATATCCTTTTACTGAAACAACAAACCAGGCATCAACTTTCACCATTATCAAAATCAGTAAAAGCAGACCTTGACTATTAGCAAAATGAAGTACACATTTTGCTTGTAACACAACACAGCAAATAAAATCGTACATATCCAAATTAATGTAATTTGTTCAACGCTGGAATGGTGGTAGAATTCATGCCTAACCAATGAGCAATGGTTCAATTCAGACACAACAAAAAACGCACATACATGAAAAAGCAATTGTCATTGCATAATATATTGCATAATATTATAAAAAAACGAATAACAAAGAATAATGCAATAGTGCGATCCTGTTCCTGTTGTTATACAACAACATGACTATAAAATTGTGCATGTTTAAAGGACATCATCAAAGTGTACACAACTACCATATACTTTACTCAATCCAGGCATGACAATAAATGCCATACACTGGTGTAAAAAGGAACACCAGAATATCAGCACTGTACATATAGAGATAAAACGAGTAAATTAGTATTGATGTGTAAAGTCAAACTTAACGTATATACATGTGTCATAAGGACAGTGTAGTGCAAACCACACTATACTTATGTATATCATGTCAAGTAGGTGGTTCGGGAATCGAAAGATATTCAGTTAGACTGATGGGAATGTTACTTACACCCTCAGCAATTTGCAGAGTGGTGCCCTCCCGAATGGGAATGATTTACAAAGCATTTGGTTGCTTTATTTTGTTGTAGATTCCTGGCTCCAGGATAGCAGTGGGACTTGGCTCTACATTAAATCATTTGTGTCTTCATGCAAACATTTGCCAAAAGGACAATTAAGACTGGCATAATATAAAGAATTAAGTTCAATCTGGGAATTGTCCCATTCAAAGTACATGTATAATTCATCTTTTGGCCAGTCCACCTTTTCATACTTGATTATACAACACAATCGACCAAGTAGGCAAGTATCCACTTTCAGACTGGAGCTGATGATACTTACATATACACACACACACTCACATATATAATATATATATATATATATATATATATATATATATATATATATATATATATATATATATATATATATATATATATATATATATATATATGCACGTGCGTGGAAAATATAAGAAAACTAATCTGATTTATTCCAAAGTCATGTCCCAGAACATCCATATTTGCACTCACTGATCTCCGGACTAATTCATAATACTAGAATGTTATCAGATACAACTGGTGTCATATTTTCAGTCAATACATAATGGGAGTTATTGATATAACTAATTAGGTCGGCATAGTATATGCAATATAGGCAGTAATCATCGATTAGTATCACAGTGCAGCACCACTCGATATGAATTAGCAGGTACACCAACAGTGGAAAGCATTATCTATTACCTGGTTTAATTACTTCATATTTATTCACGCTATATATTGATAGTAATTGATACCTATCCTGATACTTTATTTATTCCTTAGCCTCCCTCCATTGATGTGTTGTATGGCATAATGATATGCCTCTGACATGGACCATTCAGGATAATGAAATAGGATGAGCCAATATCAAATCAAACTGCTGTTGCTAATGGTCGCATCCTAGTATAGGGCCAAACAAGTTTTTTTTTGAGCTATCATTAGAAAGGCCATGCGATGCTATTGATAGCACAAGTTGCTAAGGTTTTAAGTGAAGGGTACACTATATTCTACTTGTCAGTAAAAAAGATACATCAATGGCACGTCCTTCTCCCACTCAGAGGCCTGTACTATGTGCAGATAACCCCCAAAGATATGTCGTCTTTTTACACGTGTAAATTTCCCCTTTTATCGTGAGTGATTGTGTGTTTTGGGACGAGGCGTGCCGAGTCCCAAGACACAAAATCACTCACTCGTGCAAGATACTTTCTCTTTCCACCCACTCGTGATGGAACCTCTATTTCCAAAATGTTCATTACAGGGCATTGGAAGCGCTGTCTTACCAGTTAACCAATTGTGTTTCAATTAACTGTGTAAATATTTGAATTCATCAATGCATACAACATTTAATCCCTTATTCTGTCTGCTTTTCTGTACAGTGTCTATCAGGGTTAATCAAAATTGTTATCCGTTCAGCTATACTTTGTTTGTAATATTTTGTATGTAAAATGTCACACAAGAAAAGCTTTTTAGTGCAATTTCTGAATAGCCTTGTGGTACGTTCAAAATGTTGAAAGAATGTTTTTAGGCATATTTGTATTGTTTTTCATCAAACAAAATATATGATTATGCTATTTATACAGTTAAACGATGGGAAACATGGTATAGAATGTGCCATTTTCATTGATTACTGGTAGTTCTCTACTGGTTCTTGTAAAATTGATCAACATACACCTATAATTACATAATAATCAAGGGTCATTTCAAAAGCCTTTCAGACAAACAATTATTGCCGTTTGTATAAATGCCATCATTTCTTATTGTAAACATTGCAGGCCAACTGAAATTGATTTTTTTGTATATTTTTTTCATTCTTTTTTTCACCCGAACTCCTAAAGCTGGATATAAAGCTAGCAGTGCATTGGGAATTATCGCGTTTTCCAATTTCGGTAATTACCAGCAAGTGAGCGGCGCAGGTTATAAGAATTCTTGTAGTGAAAAAACATGCATCCTGCTTGCCTGTATTGTTAGGTTCGAGTAAGGAATTATTGCAGTTAGCTGTAGACGGAGAAAGGGCGGTAAAGAACTAACGAGGTAGGATGTGATATTAACAGGCTGTCACGCAGTGCCAGAGCTGTCTGAGCGGCGGATCACGGCTGAAGTAGGTGATGGATGAGACCTTTAATCGTACCTGTAATCGCCACCCTCAATCAGGGTCTTCTTGCCGTCTTAGTTATACCGCAGGCAGTCGCAGTATTATAAGGCTTCATGCGTATGATGTTAGTATTGTCACAGTAGACCTTTGATAGCTATTCATACAGTCGCCAAACCCCTGCTTGCCCCAATGCAGGCATTATAGCATATGTTTGTGCTAGCTTTTGAGTATGGTTACATAAGACCTGAAATAAATCAAATTACAGTTTCCCTAACCCAGGGGTCCTCCACCCATCTCTGTTATGCTGCAAGCACCCAAATTACACATGGCTTTCATGTATATAATATGGCCATGAATAGAAATACATGGGATGAGGCCTTTAATTTCTATATACTCTCAGTCAGGGTCCTGCTTGCTTTCTTTGTATTATTGGAGATATTTATGATACAGCACAGGCTTATTGTATTGTATTGTATGTTTCCAAATGTTATCAGAACCCCTGCGTTTTGCCTTGGAGGAGCAACCATCAGGCACAGGCAGAATTCAATGAGGGTAAGCTTTGCATAGCAATCAGAAATACGGTATGGCTAATACAGGATGTGTACAGCCGAGTTACATGCAACAATAGCAAGATCAATATATATATATAAATATATATATATATATATATTTATATATATATATATATATATATATATATATATATATATATATATATATACATGTAGTATAATCAATAATAACTCGATGAGGCTTGAATTGAAGACAATTCAGGGCATTATGAACAACACTGTTTCCATGAGAGAATCAGTTGCAGAAGCATGCAGATACTGGAAAACAATTACAACATATCTTACCAGAAGGAGCTTCAGGTAAATTGCACTGTGACATTAAATCAGAAAAACATGGTTACAAGACATGCTAGCAATACAATAGTGTACTGTTCAGAGATAAGTATAATAAGCTTAATAAGTATAATCTTATGTAATAGTAAATGTTAAAATTGTTGTTTAATATTACTTATTTGTGTCAGCCATTTGCAAATTGTGTGTGCACCCTATCCTACATAAAATCGTGTGTACATCCTATCCTACATGAAATGTAACATTCAGAAATGTCTGACGCGGCCATGTAGATATTTTAGATAGAGTTTAGGATGGTGGAAAACAGTTCCATTGTCATTGATTTCTGTTCAGCACAGATCAATGTGGGCGATAATAGACGGCCACTTGGTAAGTTAATCACCGGAAGTTTATATCGATCACATAGAAATAATCATGAGAATGGTTGTTTTTCTCAAATAAACCTGCCGGGTTGGCCGACCGTGCAGAACAAAATGTACGACTTTCAATTCCCGTTTAAGATAATCTATATCGGCAAGTCGGCACAATAATTGTATTCGCGCACAGGCGCAACTCTCACTGGAGACGACCGTGGGAGATGGATTGAATGGGATCGTGCCCTGCGATAGGTTATTCAATTGTGAAACACGCTTTCAGGGGAAGCCAAGTATAAAACGCATCGATCTATTTAACCTAACCTTTGGCCAGTTTCCTGAAATTACATTAATACAACACGAATTTCGTGACGTGTTCCATCCAGCATTAAAAGGATGGGTGGTGAAAACTCATGGAGTACATGAGAATTCTCACCCGTAGCCAATCCCACATCTAAACACTTGCATTTACAAGTTCACCAATTGCTTCCAAGGGCTAACCCTGATGGCTGAGGGATCTACGGCTGCCATTGGCTAATCGCTGTCGCTAACCAATGCCCGAGTTCCAATATCAGCCGCGGAAAATGAGAAAGTTACCAGTGACTTTGGGCTAAGCAGTAGTTTTCGCCGGCATTTAGTTTATCTGTTGCTTTTAAATGTTGATCTGCCTTGAGATTGGAAACAAAAATATCTAAACAATGATATCGATTTGAGTTTAGAATCCATGGGCTAATATTTGGAGCATATAGTTGAGTGTTCCTTTCAAGGGAGCGGTGTTTAGATACAAGGATATCGATTTGGGTTTAGAATTCATGAATTCATAATATCTTTACCATAAACAAAGGATGACATTATAATGTAAGTCTACACGTGTTTGGTTTTCAATTGGTCCATGTCAGTCGACTCTCCTGGGCCAATATTTGGAGTACATAGTTGAGTGTTCCTTGCAAGGGAGCACTGTTTCAATAAAAACCCATTGGCCAATGGCAATATGCAATCATATAAAATAACAACTAAAAGTGTAACCGTGTGTAAAATAGCTTCGTTATATGGTTTTTCAGTACCATACATGTAAACTAACATTAGAATGGAGGCAATTGCCTTTCCACATGAAATGCCTCACTTTGGTACGTGTTGAGACTACTATGATATCGTGAGTCAACTTGGCATAGTGACATTATTATATTATTTATACTATTGGTGAAAATGAAGCTGCAAATACCAGGCGATAAATCCTATTATTATTATTGCTTTGGATTGTCCAATCAGAAATCAGGATTTGTACCATGTGACCGGTCATTAAATCCCCATAATGCCCTGTGACGCAGGGCATTAAATGTCACTTCATAATGCCCTCCAGAGCCTATTGTTGGTCTGCACAATTTATATCACAAGACACTATTTATAAGACCACAAGAAACGTTGTATGCAGGGAAGCAATAATAAAATCCTTAATGACTGTTCACCAGGGCAGTATGTGTATTTAATGTGCGCCTGAAGGCATCCTGGTCAGACCGAGGGCCGAAGGCTCGAGGTCTGGTCAGGCTTTAATATAACTATCAATTTTACCAAAGGCTACTTCTGTGATAGATCTGAAATGGGGTAGTGATGAATTCCTAGGTACCCTTTGGAACCGGATTATTTTCACTGTTTTTTCGATATCCAATGTTATATCACAGTGTCTTCCGAAGCTTTTCCACAGTATCGCTCTTACACAGAGCAATGGAAAGTCAGCAATGCCGTAACGCCAGCCATAATGAAATCCACCTCAATCTTTTTTTTCTATATGAAGAATGGAAAAATCAATAAGATTTATAATGGGCATGTGTCACGTTCAGCGAGTCGCGGTAACACGCATCACTTATCAGAGATTAGGCGTCCTAGGGGGCTAATTAAGCTTGTCAGGCGTGCTGGGGAAGCTTCTGATTCCTCAGATTTGCTATTATTCCCAGACATTAATCCGCCTCATTGGTGGCAATGGACTTTATGATTGGCTGCCTTTGAATGGAGTTTTACTGAATACTGTATGTTACATGCCCTGCACAGCATTCACGGCCTCGTTCTCAAGGCATTCCTTTGAGGGTAAATCTCTCAATTTCACTCATCACTCACTACAACTGTATACACATGCCGAATACCCGCTACCCCTGTTAGGTTTCGTAAGACACGTATCTAAGAAACGTGATGTGCCAAATGGCATGTGTGGAGTTTGCCAAGTTTGCAAATACCTAATATGCCGTGCTCATTTGTAGTATTCTCCTCTTGATGATGCTATTGTAGTGTAACAGCTGGTATTTTGTATGTCTGATAAGTCATTGCCCATCCCTTGCACGCAGTCGAGTTAGTGCACAGTGTAACTGGTAAAGCAAGTTGATGTCATACACTCAGTTGCGCCATAGACCCATGTGCGATGGACAAGATTAATATCCTTATTCTGCTACAGGAGGTCACAAAGGGGTCTTTCAGTAACAAGTGACCCTTAAAAGTACCATCTCACAACGCAGGGTGTCCTCTATCGCGACCAAGTCAACATTTCTTCGTGTTTCTTGCTTAGATTCTAACTGGTGCTTTGGAGCGAGAATTGCCAAGAATAAATGAATGTAGAGCACACACAGACCATTTAGTGCTATACAATCACTATAGAATAATGGTCTTTAAATATTATAAGTAGTGCATGCTTGGCTGTTTCAAAAGATACTAAGTCCGAAGAATGTTTTACAATCAATAAAAATGCCTATTCTGTACATTTGTTGATGATGATAATAAGATAATCACCTATGCTTAAGAAAATATGCCCCATTATCTAAAGCAGGACAGAAGATATTTCTTGATGAATTACCTATGATTTCTCAAATTTTTGTACTACATGTAATTTTCCCAAACAGTGTATGCCAATTGGTGGCCATTGTTTGTGTTTGGTTATCATCCGTTTTTGGCTGTTAGGAAATTTAGAGATATGTTTTGTGCAGAGATTAAAAGGTAATTACAATGTATACATGTTACACCGTATTCTTCATGTACACAATTACAGATGATATCATATAACCAAGCAAACAGACCTTAGAAAGGCGAGATAATTTATAGATTGCATATCTGACAATATAGATAAAAATTTTGTACTCTATTTTTTAGTTCGACAAAATTATTATCACGCTTCATATACGGCAATTTGACCGAATTAAAATATTGAAATATCAATTATAAAATCAAGACTATCTTTATCGAATTTTCCCTAAATCTGTTATTTAAGTTTTTTTAACGGTTTCTTTTGGTCATTATTTGATAATTGAAATGTAAGATAAATCATCAAGAATATCGAAGCAATTTATTCATAACATATGCACAAGGCTTGTTAATTAAGGTGAAAAACTGAATGAAATCTTTCAAATAAGCCACCCCAAGGGAAATCTTCTATAACCGATTTATACCAGTTCCGGTCTCTGTAATGACGTCATTATTACGTTAAGCAGGCACGTGTGCGACAAGATAAATGATAAAGATGATGAGGTGCTCGCTAGGCAGGCGGGCCCCATACAGCTGTGTATTTAATGACGATAATTACTCACTTGTTTCCCATCAGCCAATGGTCCCATCATCCAGCTGAGGACCACTTTACATAATTACCGCCTATAACTTACTTAGCTAACTACCCCTGATAGCGCACATTGCCTTGACCAAAATATTAATCCTGCACAACACTTTCAAGGTAGCAAGGCAATTGCATGGTAGTGACATTATTAGGGCACAGGGAGAATGAAATATCTCCTCACCGGAATGACTAGGCATACGCTTTGCACAATTTCGTTGCAAACAACCTGCAGTATAGACGTATTCCTGCACCAGTCGACCGGACGTCTGCCAGTGCCTGGTTGTACAAGCATCCATGGATAACATGTCAAAACAATAATAATCCAAGTACAGATATGACCCACGAAGCATGCGAATCGAAGCTACGTTCAGTTGTGAGTCTATCCATGCGTCCATGGCCAGGAAACTTGTTGGCAATGGGGCCTGTGGTCGTGTGGCTGCCCAAGAATTTAGTGCAGGAATTAAATGCCGGCACAGTAATTACATGAAAATATAACAAACACAAAAGGGAATATTGATTGGTAGAGAATTTCATTTTCTTTTACAGTTAGTTATTAATTCTAGAACTCAATATGATAGAAAAAATCGATAGCACAAAATGTCTCTGTTGACTACTTTACAATAAATTATTTTGCCTTTACTTAATACCCATAACTCACTCATCGCACAACCTTTGACAGCTTACAAGGCTTTGATTGAAATAGAAAACTACAGTATACCAGAGTCTTGGTTTATGTAGTGTTGTTTCTACCACTGCCTCTACATTGCAGAAAAAGAGACGATAATCGAAATTGCATGGTATGCCTGGTTTTCATGATTCTAGGGTAAAGGTAATGAACCACTTAGTCACCAGTAATTCCTATATAAGAATATAACGACAAGAACTAAGTTTCGAAGCCACTTAACTGAAACGTGTTTATATCCGTAGGCAGTGTGATACATGCCTCGGACTCTTAATTCTTCATTGATGGAAAGGCACGTTGTCAAGTGTGCAGGTCTCGACAGTCAAACTTATCAACTCTTCATAAAGGAATGGAAGGAAATGTTATCTTGTCTTGTGTATATTTTAAAAGTGAACTTATTTTCATTTTGATTGAAGTGGTTGCATTTATAATACATTACCAACACGTCTAAGCTTTTCTGTGCAATAAAAGTATGGAAGAGTTACCCGGCGGGGGCACTCAGGGATAGAGGGGGGCCGCACCCGCGTTACGTATTTCGCGGAGACCTCCGCATGTCCGCGATCTTGTAAAAGAAGGGTACCTTTTTGTACCCAGGTACGAAGAATGGGGGTTGAAAATCCCCTTACGAAATATCCGCGGCTCTGACGTCTAGTGACTCAAGAAGTGACTGGGCTTCCGAGTCTGTAGTTCAACAATATTGAACCTTACTTATGCATCTGATGTTGTTATTGTCGATATTTATGTCTGAACTACCGAGTCTGCTGCCGCTAAACAGGCAGAGGATTATAAAATCTTAAGTTAAAATACGCGTTCCCGTTCATCCAATGTCAGTGTTTTGATAAAAAGAATGGGAGGTTATTTTTACTGGAAAAAGTCAGCGTTTTTTTTAGAAATAAGGGTGCTTTTTTGGCCAGAAATCAGTGCTTTAGGGGTATTTCTAAATTTTGATAACGAGCGTATGTACCCCCTTAAATACCTAAGTGACCCCCCCCCCCCCCCCCGGGAAGAGTTAGCAACCTATACCTTTAAGAGTGACCCTAGAACTTCACTCATATGAAGCATAGTAACTTGAAAGTATTAATTCAGTTCAAAGACACGGCTGTTGCTTTTGAAAGTAATATCCGCCTTTGAAACTTTATGCAACATAGAGTGGCTTTTAAAACGTGTCTATAAAGAAGATGATAGCATGATAGCGGAAGGGTTGTATTTCAAAGAATAAACTAGATTAAGTGATTCAGAGCGCCGCTACATAAAGTACCCATTTCGTTACGAGGACCCCATAATAATTTGCTAATCAAGTACTATTATGACGTCCATAGATTTCGCGAGGAAGGTAACAATGACGGTGTGGCTGGCAACGCAAGCCTCTGGGCTGCTGAATTTATTACGATGGAAATTGCATTTGCAATTTTGACTTCATTCTGTTCCAGGCAAGTAATTGAATGAGGTCGATTGCGCCATGAATTGATGTTATTCTCAATGCTCTTTGACCCACTTCCGACCCAGGGGTCAGACCACGGGAAAGTAGGCTGGATATTATATTAAGTTTCTCCAAGAATAATGTGACTGTCAGCAATTCAGTAATCATCTGTAACATACTATCGACAGAGTTTTATTGATTTATCTTAACTACAATCTTCTAAAAATGACAGTTCTGTCGTTGAAACTAGTAATACAATTAATGAATTCTAATTGGTCCATGACATGGCATGACATGTTTACGTGAATCTGTTCATGTTTGTTATGTAGTAATCATGTTATTGTACTAAGGGGCGTCTTACAGGCATTCTCATCACTGCTTTCCATTTAACCGTATCATTCGCGACACGGATTTGATATGCAGTGAAGATATCTAATTCCTGTACCAATTGATTTGTCGTCCTATCCGCCAGCGACTGGTAGAGTAGTTGTCAGGGCTTGCCCGGCTGCGTAGTCGAGATTAAAAGCCTTGCATATGTATGACCCAATTAGCAGCGCAGTATGGCTTCAGCAATGGCGTTACGGGTGTGGTGAATGGCATATGGGTGCGTTGTCGTATAAAATGCCCGGTCTATTCTCGCATTTAGTACAGGAATGACTTTACTGTAGCCAGTTGTTACCCACATGATATTTTGATTTGTACCACAACGGTTTGTCAACTTTGCGGGACTGCTTTGATTACTACATTTGCATTTGCAGTGCACACATGGTTTCTCAATTTTAAACATACCTCATCGAGAAATAATCAACAGTATTTAAGAGGACGTTGTTGAACCTAATAATGACTACATGTACCATTAACAATCAGATAATACCCAACATCTTGCTGTGTCGTATAGATAGTCCCATGTCAAACGTGCCATGTATACAGTCCAGATCTTAATGGATTAAGGTGATGAGTACCATTGCAAGCGGGTTAAAAGCCCCATCCCAAAACACACCTCACAGCAGCATAATCATATAACAAGGTGTATCTACAGGTTCCTGAGTGTTATCAGGGAGAGAATATCATAGTCAGCCGTCTGTAGTCAACCCATATTCTAATTCATTTCAATATTTACAACTTTTCACTCAAATGACATATTCTCATTACTTACGCAGGTGATGGTCACTACAGGTTCACAGTTACCTTAGGGATATTATTGACTATGCCCTATAAGAAGTAATAATTTAATCTTTTACTGCTAAAGATTTTTACAGGCCATAACATTGAAAATTTTAGTGAGGTTTCTCGTGTGTGGAGGCATAGGAACCCCTTTGATAGTAGTGGATATACCTCGCTGATCACTTCTGAGCACTGGGAACAAAAGATAGTTGCACAAAGATACACCTCGACGATCTCAAGAAAATGGCTTGTGGTCAGGATGCTATAAATACGTGATAGCTATGAGCACGTGAGGTTACCAAGTGTAGTAGGTGTGGAGATTTCTAACTAGAATTTTCAACGTTATGGCCTGTAAAAATCTTCAGCAGTAAAAAATCAAAAAAATACTTTTTATTGGGCATAGTCAATGATATCCCTAAAGTAACTCTGAACCTGCAGTAACCATCACCTGCGTAATTAATGAGAATATGTCATTTGAAAGAAAAGTTGTAAATTTTGAAATAAAACAGAATATGGATTGAATAATGACAGGTGGCGATGATATTCTCTACCTGATAACACTCAGGAACCGGGAGATACACCAAGCTATAGGATTATGCTGCGTTAATGTGTGTTTTGGGACAGGGCTTTTAACTGGCTTGCAATGGTACCCATCACCTTAACCCATTCATGTCGCTAGCAGTCAAAAGTGGCCTGACTGTTTTAGTAATCTCTTTTGGCCATTATGCTCAGCGTTTTTCAAAATTATTTGACAGAAAAATGTTGATCATGACATAAATCAAAACTCTCCTCCAATTGTTTTGTGAACTCTTACTTGATTCGTAAGTTTCTATCCAAATATATCATAGGTCCTGACGACATTGACAAAGAAGTCTCCAGGTATGAATGGGTTGATCTAGCTATAGGGTAGGGTGGCGCCCATCACCCTACGCTCTCATTGGCTCTTAGTCATGTGTCATGTTTATTGTCTTACAGGGCCAATTTAACATCGTGGGAGTTATTTCACAATAGAATATCCCAGTTCGAGCTTTACAATGAAGACGACCATTTAATCGACCAACTTCTACACGATATGGCCAACTATCGTATAACAGATATAGGTGAGTGATATGCAATGTATATTGTTTGAGAATGTTAAGATGGATATCAATGATCAATCAATACTTCTAATAGGGCAATGTATACTGTTCCATCAGAACGGAACGTTAATATATGAATATATTCATGTAAGTACTATTCTCTATATGCATTGCAGCCTCAGACAGCAGGATGTATGGGCATCTAAACCCTTGTAAATCATATCCCAGGATAAGTTTGGCCAGGAGTTCCGGAATATGCTAACCACTAATCATTGAAAGAAAAGCTATTTTCATATTTTGTATATATCTCTTAACTTTAAGAGACCGTACATTTTCACGTGTAGATACACATTTATGAGTGTTATCTAGTTATATTTCTGTCTTCCTAAATCTCTTGAAAATAGTTCATCAAAATAGCAATGCTTGGCAATTGTGTGCACTGAGAGTTTCAATGGCATATATTTGTATGAATGTATAATCATAATCGTCTGTACTTTCAATACACACCTTGTCAAGATATACGTATTCGATTGGCTAAGAAAAATATGGAAAGCAGCACTTGTATACTAGTATGTATTAAGGCAAAACCTTTTGAGAAATGTTATTCCTTAGTCGTACACCCGGTAAATGTACATGTAAATTCCTATACTCCATCCAACAAATTTACAGTTATGTATAAGTGTAGGAAATGGTTCAGGATGCAGCTAGATAACAGTTTCCACGTCCATTAGCGGCAGGAATTCAATCACCTGTCCAAAATGGCGTCCGGAGATGGACCAATCATCCTTGCTCTTAGCGGGAGATTCCATCTTAAGCTTGGGAACTGCCATTTGGCATCGCGCTTTGTCAGACTGAGGAAGTAAGAGGCATGTAGTAATGGCCAAGGAGGAATCGCTTGATTGATCACCTTTATATGCTGCAAGCAGAATCTTAGTAGCCGGGGAGTGGTGGCACCATCACTATTTCTCTGGCCTACTTATGTAATATATATATATATATATATATATATATATATATATATATATATATATATATATATATATATATATATATATATATATATATATATATATATATATATATATATATATATATATATATATATATATATATATATATATATATATATATATATATATATATATATATATATATATGTATATATATTTATATATATATATATGTATATATATATATACATATATATATATATATATATATATATACATATATATATATATATATATATATATATATATACATATATATATATATACATATATATATATATATATATATACATATATATATATATATATATATATATATATATATATATATATATATATATATGTATATATATATATATATAGAGAGAGAGAGAGAGATTTGCCATAAAAGAACACTCGTGTTTATACAGTGGCATATAGGTTTATACCTCTTAATGTATGCGTCATTCAGTTAAAACAGATATATTGATTTTCAATATGCTTTTTGTGTCTGGGATAAATGTGGAGTTGACATGTTGAGATTTGATTGATTTGATTACTCACGTCCATGAGTGGGACACTTTATTCGTCTTTTATAAACGTAATTTACAGTCAATACCTATACGCCTCAATAATACAATCGGTTGTTCAGATGACGTATACATTGACTTTTCGCTTGTACGTATCCGAGCGAGTTTCTGTATTTTTAACAATCAGTGTATTTGACGTGACGGTTATTAATTAAGGGTTTAGTTCCCCACATGTAATCTATTTCAGTATCTCAACCGCATTATTTGTGTTTTTATCATGCTACTTTTCACTTTGTTTTCGAATCAAATATGTGCTTGTAGGGATAACATAAAGAAACACTGCGCTTCTTCAAATAATTAATATATAAATAATTGATATCAGAAGGTCAATTGTTATTGGCAATCCCTCCCTTCCTTTACCAATGATGTTAAAAACTAACAGGAAATAAAGCCGTATCAACTAGTAATTAAATGATGCTTTGTACGAGTCTTATTACCGGAAACAATTATTAATCAATATCCATTTCAAAATTAACAGACAAGGGCTTCGAGCAAACTGAGCGGCACTTTAAAAATAATTAAAATCCTGATTAGAGTGGTGATCAAATTATCCATAATTGACTATGCTTAAACATGCTTATCTGTTTATTTTTTAGAAATGAAGAGTGGTGGGACTCAGTTGAAGTTGATAGTTACCTTTGGAGATGACGGGCAGGCTCTGTTTAAACCAATGAGGTAAGAAGGTGTACACACACCTGTCATTACAAGATGATGGTTTAACCGTACACGTGGCTGGTTACGCTTAGAAAAATCGATGAGGGGCATTTTTTGTATTAAAATGTTAATCATCTTATCCTTTCATTAAATCGTGATCAGTGCAATATTATCAAGGATCTGAAGTTATAAAAATATCCGTATCTCTAAT
Organism: Maea johnstoni; assembly: GCA_963942565.1. Taxonomy (NCBI): domain Eukaryota; kingdom Metazoa; phylum Annelida; class Polychaeta; order Spionida; family Magelonidae; genus Maea; species Maea johnstoni. Next base: position 62,728,256 of record OZ012685.1, on the reverse strand, counting down.
ACATGTTTATATAGCTACTGCTGTTCTTGTGTGTTAAAAGATAGATTTGAATAGCACTTTCTTCCTGCAAACTGGTGTGATTGTGTACACAGCCTACCCTGTGAATTTAAATATCTCCGAAAATCATAACCTCTTCTATGAACCAAATTCTCTACTATCGTATATCAAACACTTTATAATTATATCCTATTTAATAATGTCTCCATGAGTTGGACAGCGGTGTATGACACACTAATTTCTTGAAATGTATTTTCGCAATCTATGAACTTTTCATGAATGCTAAAGTTTTTTTTAATGTAATTAGTTAATGACATATGCTTTTTTTCTACATCTCGTTTGCATTGTTTATGCTGCAGTTTCTTTTAGCGTATTGTAGTCAACAGTGACTTTTTAGACTCGTTCGTTACGCCAAACTGCAGTTACCCAGCTCTATAATTTATCCATGGTTCACTTCAGTAAGGCCTCTGACAATAATAGAACATCTGTTGCCACTCAAATGGTATACGTGGATAATCGAACCAACTTGTATCTGGATGACCGGCATTTCATTTAAATAAATGAAATGACCATTTTGCATTATATATACATGTATATATATATATATATATATATATATATATATATATATATATATATATATATATATATATATATATATATATATATATATATATATATATATATATATATATATATATATATGTGTGTGTGTGTGTGTTCCCATTGAATGTCCATTCACGGCTCTCCGGTAATTTGCAATACGACACGCTGCGTGCTAGAAATACCCAGGGTGCTGATTATTACCTAATAAAGCCCTTTTCACACGCCATGCAACGTTTAGACATAGTATAGGACGCGTCTCAATATCCTAAATCATCCATAATTGCACTTTTTGATGTATTAGCGTCTTCTGAATTCGTTTAATATCAACTTCAGAATAAAGCAATAAAGCACGGCCACCCAAACTATCTATTTAGGATTTATGGTTAGAGTTATGATGAATATTTGTACTTTATTGATATTTCTCCAAATCAACTATTCTTCTGAAGTATATCACTAAATAACCATACATTGTTGACCCGCTGCTATGGTGAATTGGTTAGAAATATCTACTAAGTTAAAGATAGTCAAGGGGGCAGGGATGAGTTCATGTATATATATATGAATATATACTAGTATATATATATATATATATATATATATATATATATATATATATATATATATATATATATATATATATATATATATATATATATATATTCACATATATATATATATATATATATATATATATATATATATACATACATACATATATATATATATATATATATATATATATATATATATATATATATATATATATATATATATATATATATATATATATATAGTATATAAGTGATGAAAATACGTTTTCCCTCGCCCCTCTCTAGATTCCCCAGGGATGTTGAAACAAACCCTGATCATTTCTACTTTACGGACTACGAGAGACATGTGGCTGAAATAGCTTCCTTCCATTTAGACAGGTGAGTGTTACGGGTATCAATGCCAGATGGCTGTAGTGATTCACCATGATTTTGAACTATGCTGGATTTGGCACCTCGCCTGACTACAATAATTAGCCAATTTGAAGTCAACTTATCTGTTGCCAACCCAACGTGCCTATTGTTAGGCAAACAAAAGGCTTGTCAAATCACTGTTCAACTTTTTTTTTCTTTTTTTATAATTTATTTTCCACACAAGTCTTATACCATCACTACAATTACAATGTGTAACAATCAAAGTTGAACACTTTTATAATCTGTGTACCACCTGTTCTTTCCTTAGAATCACACTTCAACTTGTCTTTGAATAGAACTTAAGTGTCTGTCTTTGTTAATATCAGCTATACGTTGTTTGATCAATTATCGATAGTGGTATTTTAGAGACTAATAAGATAGCTGCCATTATACGCCAACGTTCATAGAGAAATAGGTATACGAAAAGAACCTTGTCCTAAATTATGACTGGTACACCCTTGATCTTTAACTGCATACTATTAACAACTCTCTTTTTCCTTTTGCTCACTGGAGTTTTTGGTCAAATATTTGCATCTTTATTCAATGTATTGCGTCTAGTGATGCGTGTACCCGTGTCCCTGCTAAACTATAAAAAAATCGAATTTACGTGTCAAATACATAAAATACCTTGCCAAATCCAACGCTAAGATACTTTTAAAAACTACCATATGATATTACTATGTTTCCGTATATTTTGTAGAATTCTTGGATTTCACCGGGTTCCACCTACTGTTGGTCGAGTGGTTAACATGACCTATGATATAAAGCGACATGCAAGTTCCAAACTAGCCAAGACATTCTTCATTTCTCCAGGTACGTGCTGTAAAAACCTGGCTTATTCGTAATTACGATGCTTGGCTCCAAAGTGTGAGGTTGATAATAATTCAAGTATGCTTGAGATGTTGTTCGCCAAGAATTATTAATACCAATTCTTACGTGATTGTCTAATGCTTTGACATTTGCTCGTGGTTTGTTATTGTATCAAAGCTTGAGACATATGTGTTTGATGAATTAATATGACGTTGAGAGACGACAAAAAAGTGTGCTGTTGAAGGTTTGATTCACTGTTGGATCCTCATAAGCGGATTGATTTGGTCGCTTCATTAATATGCACCGTTATAGATGGCTTTCAGTGGTGCTTCAGCAACTGAAAGACCCCTAAGCCAGTTGTAGTGGAGGAAACTAGAGAACCCGGCAAAAATCACCGGCTCACATGAAGTCACTAGAATAGTATCATGCATTGGATAAGAGAAATAGAAGATCTCACATATACGAGTACCCTGCTCATGACATCAGCTTGAAATATACCGAGAAGTGTAAACACAAACATAGGTCTAGCCAAAGATATTTTGTGTAGATATGTCTCGTACATGCTAAAATGTCAATTAAGTAGCGAATATATTATATCTTTGGCAGAATGAAATTCTTTTTTTTTCTTTTTCATTGATCGTGTGTTCATGGGACCTCTATGAGGTCACCTTGACAGAGAGACTAATGGATGTTTTCCCGTGACTGGTAAATGCAAGGCTGGCATCCCCAGTCTCTCGTGGGCTACAGACAGTAGGTGGTCACCGGGTCAAGGAAGTATCGATGCCATTCTGTCTATGCCAGGTCTGTAACCTCAACAGGCGTAGAAGCCCACGTGCGATTCAACTCGCATACTGAACACTCCCTGGGGAGCAGTCTCCTCCGCTTGCCCCATTGATTTCCTGCAAAACTCTCGTCGACCATAACCACGGCCTCGCAGCATCTCTGCGCGTGTGAGCAGACCTTAAAGCGGGATAAAACCACTACTTGAATTAATCTCTGGCTAATCAATGGCTGGGGCTTATCGCACCGTGACAGGCTCGTGTGTGCCTCCGCCAAGCACAGGCTTTAAGAGTAAAGTACCCAACGCTAATGGGGAAAATACTCCTCTTTGAACACATTGGCCGAGCACGCTGAGAGGTCGAATCGATAGCGATGTTTTGAAATAAAAGCGGCGAGTGGGATGGGAAACATCTCTCTCTCTCTCTCTCTCTCTCTCTCTCTCTCTCTCTCTCTCTCTCTCTCGTCGATGATACCAATAATGCGTCATTTACATTTCCCAATAGCACACACGCCAATGGTTTCCATCATTTCAATTATGACTTGTATATGTACACAGGTCATTGGCATACATTGCATTCGTGGGATATTGTCAGCGATACGTTCCTTTGATTACCGTATTACCCCGTGTACAACACGCACTTTTATACACCAGACTACCTATGTCAAGGAGGGGGTGCGTATTATCAACGGGTACATAAACTAAAACTTTTTTACATTGATGCTACGGGTGAGGGGACATGTAGGACAAGGTTGAAAATGGTGACATCTGTCATCAGTCATTAAAACTGTTTTATTATCTTGTTTTGGAGAGACTAGGCCAACCGTAAACTGGTCGGGTCATCGATGTCAGCGTTCCGGCTGTGATGCTGGTGACACACTCAAAATAAACCATCTCCTAGTTTAGCCCTCTTTTCCCCTTTCTAATAAGTTTCATGTAATCCCTGTGGTCTTGGTGTTTGGACTCCGAGTTATCTGTCTCAGCTGCTTGAGCTGACCTAGATAGAACCACAATTTCAGTTTTGCAATGTTTTACCTCAAATGACATTTTCTTGGTCAATAAAGACTACTTTGAAGTTGTAAGTACATGGACGTCTACTCAACACGCTAGGCTAGGGCAACTTCATTGAAAATTTGGAGTTCTGGCAATTTAGTGCCCTACAGCACACGACTTAAGTGAGCATATTACTTAAGAAAGTAGGTCAACATCAGATATGGGTGTTTTGCTGTCTCTAACTAGTGACCTACTTTTTTAGGTAAAATTTACACCAGAAATTGTGTGCTGTATGGTATTATCTTGCATGAACTCCAAATTTTCCATCAAGTTGTCCTAGCCTAGTATATGTAGCAGACGTGCATTATATTTACAAATCAAATTACCCTTTTTTGATTAAAGGAATTGTCATTTGAGGTAAAACATCGCAACATAGATACTGTGGTTCTATTCAAGTCAGCTCAAGCAGTTAAGTGGAAGTAAACGTTTGGCTGTAACGCCAAGACCGCAGGGATTGGACAACAATTGTTAGACAGGGGACAAAAGTGCTAAAATAAGAGATTGTTTATTTTGAGTGTGTCACCAGCATCACAGCCTCAATACTACCATAGCGAACGCTTGTCAAGTATCGGCCTCGAATAATGAAATAAAAAATTTATATTAAACATTTATATTATAGTTCCATAGCAGACGCTTGTTAAATATCGGCCTCGAGTAATGAAATAAAGAATTTATATTAAACATTTATATTATAGTTCCGTTTCAGTTGTTCAATATGGGCATGCCTGGTGAGTTACTTGGCAACGCGGGTTACGGTACAGGGGTTAAGTACTTAACCCCACACTCCCCAACTCCCTCTGCGTGTTATAAAGGGGGAATTGTATTTTACATACTGGAATGGGACTTGGGGAGGGGCTGCGTGTTATCTACAGGGTGCGTGTTGTACATGGGGTAATACGGTAAGTGCACTGTGTTTATTGAACAGATTATCACAGAGTAATGATAGGCGTTGATATATACCGTTGACAACTCTATGAATACTAAATAGGATATTCATTAGCTTTGAAGGAAATGTGGGAAATATTTCGTATTCATGTCTATCTACAGTATATCATACATATTCAATTTGCTTGTACCTGTGATCAAAAGATATAATAAGGGCACACGGGACATATCTCATTTTATCTCTTATGATACGTGCCTCGCTGAATCTAACATAATACAAACCAAAAAGGTCGTAGGACATCTTCATACCATGTGATTGTTTTATTGATGCTCTCATGCCGACATGTTCGTTGCTTTATTTCAACGACCTACGCATAATACTAACTCGTTTGTCAGATTCTCGTTTCCGCAAGAATGGTCTGGATTTGTACAACAACTTATTCTTTCCCGCAAATTATGTTAAACGAGAGTCAGGATTTACTTTGACGAACTCCTTGACAAACTAATTGCTTTAGCAGTTCCCCTTGGCTTGTAATTGCAAAAGATTTGCAGAATATGCCTTTATGCAATTGGCAAGTCGTTCGTGCTGGCCTCCCACGCCAACTATCGCGAGACTAACCTAATCAACGAGAGCGCGATTCTGGAATGTCTGTATATTTCAGTTGTCAGTAATCTCGCCACTGAAATGTAAATTGAATCAGTTTCTCTCACAATCGGATTCCGTGCAGGTCGTGCCTGTTCTGTGTCACATAAAGTGGACGTAATTGAGTGAACCGCATTCTTATTTACGGCTGCGCATGCGTGAGCTTCTCACCTTCACGCGCTTCAAGGGCAAAGAGGTGAATTGCTGGACATTTTACTGCACTCCAACTAAGATTACTTACTGTATCATCGCCATCTACTAGACTACCCACTTAACTAGAGCATATTCACGTGTTAACTACTGGACAATGCAGAATAAGAGAGAGACTACTATTCTCCAATGAGAACTACTCATCGCTATGTGCTAGACTTACTACTTGACCTAAGCACAACGGTAAACACTGGACAATTCGGGCAGAGAGAAAACGCACACCACACTTTGACCGTTGTCCCTAGAATTTGGAATTTCGCTTATTTTCAATTGTTCTGCCATATTGAGGTTTAATCGTGACTTCAGCCAGTTTGCATTGAATAGTTAGAGAAATATGAGTACTATGGAAAACCAACTAACGCAAGTCACTGAAAACTTATTCATATGCCTCGAGTCAATTCTAACGTGGGAACTTTGGCATAATGAGCGACTGAGCAGCCAGTGGCAACCCTACTCGGTTATCAATGGTATTCATGACACCATATAATCTGAAAGTGTTTTTTTGCATTCCCCTGTACGAGGGTAATTGGAGATCTGGCGTTTCGTTCCACGAGAGCTGCTGGTCTTACGCCGAAAGGCCTATCTGATGGTCTTTCTGACACTCGGCAGAGAGGCTGGCCTGGGAAAAGCTAAGAGACTAAGCCTGATCGAAAGAGCTGCTAAATCCCCTACTCGCTCCTCGCACAAAACATGTCGGGTAGTTTTCTCGAGGACCCAGTGGACCTGATGTGGTGAAGGAAATGAGTAATGCTGGAATCAGACCACAGCACTGTGCTACGAGCACTCTATGACGTCCTAGAGAGAGAGAGAGAGAGAGAGACCACCAAATTATTGTGTTGTCAGAACTGTACATGAATTCCTTGAGCAAGGTAGAGCTACATTGTACAACCAAGGCCATCAAAAAATGATAGACAAAATGAAAGAAATAGGTAGTCTAAAATGAAGTATATAGGAAACCAAATGCCTAGCCAGCATTGAGTGTGTACATATAGTAGTTAAAGAATTGATTTGATTATACACCTTCTGTGATGATAATAAGCTTTTCTGAAATCAGACGAAAGTATTGTGTACTATGAGCATTGAAATAACGTCCTTAAAATAGATAGAACTACAACCATGACCATCAAAGAAATGGTTGACAAATGGGTGATCGATGACCGGCGTTCTTAATGTACATGTTGTTGAGTATGAGAAATGACTATAATTCTGTATATATTTGTGAAAAACCCGTAGAAATTTGCATATTTGACGAAATGATCACTGTCTGAATTTCTGATACATGTATGCAAATTATGTACAGTCATAGCAGTTGATGAATATAAGATGCGAACTATGTGGAAGCGATCGTTTCGTCTTACTTTTTGTTATAAACGTTCCTCCTCTGTATGCAGTAATCAGACCCAATATACACATACAGTGCTGGCAAAGGAACATGGATGGATTTATTCCTGTTCTTTGCGTACTTGATTTTTTTTGATATGCGCACAAATATGGATTTCATACTTTTGAATAGATATCCATAAACTTGCTATATTTTCTTTATTTGGGGGGATGTTTATATTTTTTCCTGTTAGTATGTCATTCATTCAAGTACTAGTAGAATCATCAAAAAGATGTGGACGAATGTGCCGGTATAATTGCAGGACTATCATCGTTTAAGATGCTTATATTTCATTCGCTTATTAGGATTTTACGCCACTTAACAGCATATTTTACGACGTATTGCAGTGATATATAATTTGGGGTTTTTGAGAAGCGCTTCCCTTTATAAGCAGTTCCCAGGGTAGGGTCTTTCAGTTGAAAAGTTGCCAAAGACTGCCTTTCACAACGCCGCACATTTCTACAGTAATCTGGCCAATCCACTAGCCCGCTTATGAGAGGATCCAGCGGCATAATAACATATCACTAGCTATCAGAGCCAGGTGACATTACCTCCAGGCTTTTCAGAGCTTCTAAGCACACTATAATTATGTATTGTTTTCCTTTTTAGCAGTAATGAACATATCTATAGTATATTTCTACGCTAGATGTTCTGAATAAATTCCTGTTTTACTTTGTTGCAGCAAACAACGTGTGTTTCTACGGCAGCTGTTCCTACTATTGCGATACCTCACATGCCATCTGTGGTAAGCCAGACCTACTGGAAGGGTCCTTTTCAGCGTTCGTCCCCTCCACGAAAATCTTCGATCGAAAAACATGGCGGCACCCCTGGCGACGGTCGTACAACAAACACCGCAAAGCATCATGGGAAAAGGAGACCTCGTACTGCTCATCTGTGAGACGGATTCCACCTTACAATACAGGCAGACGACTGTTAGATATCATGGATATGGCAGTCTTTGACTTCCTCATTGGTAACTATATTTGATTATACGAAATATGATTTTATTGTGTTTGATACTCTCTGATATGCCACAGACCCGGGCCACAGATAAACGAATCGCCTAAAATGCATTTCACAAACGAGTCACATTGAAAGAATTAAACGAAATGACCAAATTCAATGTTCCATGTTGATTTGTGCGTTATTCTTTGCCATAGTCATTTTTAACATACACATAGATTCGTTCACAACTAATTAATAGTATACCGTATACAGACGTTTACTCTTTTCCTTTTTGCTGACAATCCGTAGTGTCACATTGCCAATCTATTATATGTAATACACTGGTATTTTTAAACAATATTTAGATATACGATATTTAGATAATTGATTTTCAATGTTATTCATATTGTTTAAATCCATGTATTAGAATTTACGAAATACATTAAATTGCATTACGACGTCATGTTCTGTATATTTGAAATAAAATGTCCCTTTTGTCTCAGGTAATTTGGACCGACATCACTACGAGACTTTCAAAGACTTTGGTAATTACACATATCCACTACACTTCGACCAAGGGAGAGCGTAAGTCACTTCTGCCTTTTATACTTTCATTTTTACTTAAAAACGCACAGCTAACTTAGGACAAATCATTTGCATGATTGTAACCTACCCACGTCACTGTAAAAACTAACCGTCGATATGAAAAAAATAAAAAAAAACCTTACTTTTTCTTCTTGATTTCGAATTCGATCCTGTTGTCAGAAAAATTTCGTTTTTAGCATCATGAGGTTATCAATGTGAAGTATCGACAAGAATAATATGGATATTGTCATTCAAGATCTTATTGGTTTTTACATGTACCATACACAATAACATTGTTAAGCACACTGTTGGCTCATTTTTACCTTTCATGTTCTCCGCCTGCCCTTATTAGAGTTAGCATCAACATTTAAAAGGTTTACAAAAATAAGATGTAACAAAAATATATCTATGCTTCATATGTTTGTGTTTGTGTGTGTTTTGTGATCGATCTCTTTCGTACAGATTTGAAGTATGGCAAATTAAATTATATTTTGTGTTTTTCTATGTCTCGTTCAGGTTCGGGAAAGCTCACCAAGACGAGATCTCGTGCCTCGCGCCTATTTACCAATGTTGCCTAATGAGGTACTCGACGCTGCAGCGCCTCCTGGCGTTCGACACTGGTCCTGTTCAACTGGGTGAACTGATGCGCCAATCTCTGGGGCGAGATCCCGTAAACCCTGTTCTCCTGGATGGACATTTCAAGGCACTGGACAGAAGGGTCAAGATCATCCTAAAAACCGTTCACATGTGCATTGAAAAGAATGACCGCGAGAGTGTTGTCATTGACGATGGATTCTAAAGAATGGCTACTAGAAAGTCGTTACGATTGATATATACGGAATCATTTTAAATCTGCACGTCGCTTGCAAAAAAGGAGCATTTTTCATATGCTGAATTGTGTTGGCTTTCTAACAATAAAATTAAATTTCAGAAAAAGTTGTAAAATGTAGATATGAATAACATTGTATGAAATAAACAACATATTCGATACTCACAAATACCTATATAAAGGTATGTTGTGTATCCATACAATAGAAATGAACGAGTGTGTGCATTGCTTAATTAGTTAATTGCAATGACTAATCGAATATATTCTGAGCAGAACTTTTGTCCGGATGACTATTAAGATGGATATGAAGTCGAATGGTGAGATTATCACATGTTGGTGGAGGTAATCAACCTAATGCAACATGTTCTTTGAGAATGAAGTGCACTTACTGTGTTTATTGTAGAAACCAACTCACCAAAAGTGCCAAATCAACGTGCTTTCCAGAATGGAAGGTGTTGGGTAACGTGACAGATCTGCGATTCACAGATTATCCGCCAGATGGAGCCATAAATATGATGACAGCTGTGTAACACGTTTTGGTTACCCTCTGTAAGAGAGATGGGGGTATTTCTGCTGTTGTGCAAAATGACAGAAATAACATTTGAAATGAAAATGAATGAAGATGAAGTATGATAAGAGATGACTTATCACACTAGAATGCGTCCACCAATCACAGGTCTTAAAAAGGAATTGAAATATGACATACCTTGAAGTATGGGGTATAAGGCATGCCACACAAGTATAGAATATATGTCACTTTTTGAATCAAAACTCCCTAAACCAGTAATGATACAAGCACTCCTGTGAATGGTGGAGTGCAGTAGCCGAGATACATGCTACAGTACAGTGTTTAGTTCTGCCAGCGTCACCTTTATGTTGAGGGGTAGGATCGACTAGATTAATTATTAGGTCAACCAGAAACTTTGTTTTACACTCTCCCACCTCATTGTTTTTTCTTCTTAAACAATATATTGAGTTGCATTCAAAATGAACAAGTTGAATGATATTTATGAGCATTTTAAGT
>OZ012685.1:62607548-62715048 GCA_963942565.1 Maea johnstoni | reverse complement strand
ACTGATTACTTCTTTTAGCTTGTAAGTCATTTCGCGAAAAAATGAGTTGTGCCTCGCTTTGTGGACTCGTGTTCATAACATAAGAAGGACACTACTGTTTTTGTTTGTAATCATGACATTTATCTAACATTATTTCTGGTACATTCCCTTTGTGTGGAATAATTTTGAGAATTTGATGAATAGATGAAAGACAGTTGCTGGAATGCGAATTACTGTTAATTCTTTCTTAAGAAATATAAATCATCAACGCAGTAGAATCAATATCTGATATATTTTATGCTATTAGTTTGAATATATGAATGGTCATATATGAATGGGTATAAGGGTAGCTTATCACCGTCTCAGATGTTTATGTATCCTATAGGGCCGGTCCCCATTTTAATCGAAGTGCCATTTATTTATGGTTGGTGAAGATATTGCTTTATGTGAATCGTGCACAATGAATTAGGAATATTATTTTGGATTGCTCGAAAGTAACAATTATAAATGTTCTGGTCGATGTGCGGATGAGGTATATTTTGTTTATTTCCGGTTGGAAGCATACTGGGATATATAGTAGTTTGGTGAATATTGCTTGGAGGATGTAAATTTTATTTTTTCATTTGCGGTTGATTAATTATTGACCAACACTGCAATGTTTGCTAAGAACAAACATGGTATAAATGTTCTCTAATGATTTGATTTACTATCGTCATTTAATTTAATTGTCATGAACTGAAATCATTCTACTGAGTGTTTTTCATAAAGACAAGTATTAACAGTGTACAGCTGTATATATATATAAAAGTGGTCTTTTAAAGAGGTGGTCTCTTAAGAAGGGGTTGAGGGTCTGAGCGAGGTTATGAAAAAACAAAGAGTTTCCAACAATGACCTGGAATTATTGTGGTTGTTATGTTGAGCTGCGTTTGTTAAAATTTCTTCATCAATATTTTAAGAATAAACAATTCAGAAAAACGAAAGTTGAACTATATCATTAATTAAGGACCCTCAGAAATGATGTACTTTCAAATTTTCCCCGATTATTTCATCATTTTATTGTGCCTTTTCCAATATAAAAGGCGTCTAGGCATTCAAGTGGCCGTTGAATAAAGGACCATTTACTCTTAGGGATAAGATTCCATGGTCGTTGGTCGCGTCAAGCAAGTGGTCGCTTAATCAAGGTAAAATATACAGAGAATAGCCTTGGGGGGATTTGAAACGGTCGTTCAAGGCAAGTGGTCGCTTAAGAGAAGTGGTCGTTGAGGCAAGTTTGACTATATATATATATATATATATATATATATATATATATATATATATATATATATATGTTTATATATATATATATATATATATATATATATATATATATATATATATATATATATATATATATACTGGTAAAAAGATAAATACTGATGTCAATGGAAGAGTATTTCTCTCGTGAATGTGACAATATGTTGAGAATCTAATGTTTGCGACGTGTTATAAACTCGTTCAAACGGCATATACCAGTCCTTTCGTGAAGGCAAATGATAAAAGCCATTTTGTTGCTGCAGCCATTTCATTCGTATAGGGTCCCACAGACATCAGTTTTCTGCAGGAAGCCTAAAACAGGTATTCCCCTGATTTGTGTGGGGCCCTGTAAAGAGTTGTTACATGACAATGTGTAAAGAGAGTGCGATGTACATACTGTGAGTTTAGGGTACAATATAACAGATGTAAGGGATTACTAACCGCAGGTAAATAGATGGGCTAGATGCAGGTTCTCACTCGAGAGAAAGTACAGTGAATGTTCTACATTTGTTCTTTCATAAAAAACTCATGACCATTTTGGCGATTTTCCAGTGTTTCTTGAAAATATTTGAGTGAGGAAAATTAATTAGAGATCAGTCTTTTCTTTTCGAAGTGTATTGCTAATGAATGCTGACTTCCCAAGTTATTTTCAAATTCCCACAGCATTAAGACTACAAATTCCAATTAGAGCACTAGGCATGAATTGTGTGAGATGATACGTGTTTGTGTTTCCTTTTAAGACTGCAAGATAGAAGTTTGAGTAAAGAACTTGCAGTATACTATCGAGGTTCAGCTATTTTTGGTTCCATTCGAGAACCTATCCATCCTGTTGCATTGTAAACTCATTAAATATACTATGGGAATAAACAAAATAAAGGGTATTTTAAACATTGTTGTTTGTCCTTTTTCTTGTGCTTACGGAGTGCATACAATATTAACCCTTTATTCTAGTGGTGGCTGACTTGGCCAATATTAGATTTTTTAAAAACACTTAAAAATGATTGAACCCCTGGTACATGGGTACTCATACGAGAGTGCTCAGCAGAGAGCTTTCCAATGAATACCAACATAACAGGGTTTAGATGTCTTTAAAAAACGCTTCCTTGTGCTTTGGACAAAGGTAGCCCCAGCATTTGAAGAGCTGATATTATTCAGAGCTGTACAAGATAAGCACTGGCTTCCATGTTCTTTTCTAATAGGTGTGCATTTGGACTTCACATTGGTACAAAACCTACAATTAGGAACGAACGGTTTATCATTATTACAAGAGCTGATCGAACTAGTTATCTATTCATTTAAAAAGAATAAGAAGTCAATGTATGTATATATATATATATATATATATATATATATATATATATATATATATATATATATATATATATATATATATATATATATAATCCGAATGTTTCACGTAGCTTATGAACACCGAGCATCCGTTGAATTCAGGTTGCTATGTGAATGGCAGTTGCCAACGCAACCAATACGGTTGACGACCATTTCAGACCAGCAGTTTGCCAGTATACGAGCAATGCCAAGAACCTGCTCATCAAACGCCGTAAAACACAGGCAGTAATTTCTTTTATTTCCCTCGAGTCTTTTTCAGTCCTATTTGCTTATCTGCTAGTGACTGGGCTTAAAGACTCGAGAGGGAAAACGTTACGGGCACATTTCTTATCTGCTATTGCCTGCGCTTCAATTCTAGAGGGATTAAGTCCTGTGCGGATCTCTCAGACCGTGACTCACGTTATATTAAGATTTACTCTCTCCTAAGCTGTCTTCCGAGCGAGTTGCGACGATCTACCGTGACCTAGTGGTACACCTACACATAGCTCCCAAGTAAGCGGATGTCTCCGCTGGATCCTTATGGGGGATTTTCCAGAAAAAAACAAACGAAGGGGGGGGGGGGGGGGGGGGGAGGGGGCATTAGAACGCGTCGATCTTTAGACTCCACGCAGTTTTTTTTCATTTCATGAAGACCCCACTACAATGATTTTGTTTTTAATTTTAAGTAGACAACCCCCCCCCAATCAATGGTATTAAATCCATTTAAAATAAAGAATTTGGCAAAAGATGCTAGCAACACAATTAAGTTGTTAAACAGAACGGTATAACAAGCCCTTCGGGAAGGCTATTGCTACTTATAAAATGAAATATGAATGTCATCGATTCTTCAGTGCTAGGACATCAATAGAAAGACGATGCGAAACCAAATACCTTCAACCATCGGTTGCTATGCTGATACCCCATCCCCTATAAGGTTTACTTTCTCCTGCTATGTACATGTAAAGTCCTCCATTCCCAGTTGTCAAAAGTCCCTACCATCGAGGTACATGTTATATTTCTCCAACAAAGGCTCACTCCGGAATTTTCAAATGGGGAAATGTAGAAACACAACAAAACAACAACTCGTGTTTAATACTTGACTAGAAAAGTACCCGTCTCAAAATTTGTATCTTGTTTTGCCGATTTCTATCCGTGCAATATTGTACCTGCACATGCAACATGGATAGGATTAGTGCTTTCAAATGGCAAGCCACGCTTTTATAGGGGCTTTCCTTTTTCCACCACTACTTTTGGAAAAGAGCCTTCCTGTTTTGATAAATACTAGCAGTAGCCGTACAATATATTAATCCATCTCCGTCTCACTTTTCTCTCGTGTACGTATGTTATCTTTTAATACTACAAGCCCTGCGGGGAGTCTGCTGGCAGTTAAATTGCACTCAGAGAATAGAGTTATATTGAATGGAAAATATGAAATATCAATATCACTGATTCTTCAGTGGCAGGACAACCCTAGAAAAACGATGCGAAACCAATTATCTTTAATCATTGGTTAATGTGGTTTAACAATCAAACATGATGCTCTGGACATGTCAAAGCTTTCACAGTAGTCACAAAAAGGCCCCACCATCCAGGTACACGTAATATCTGCCTAATAAAGGCATACTTTGGGATAATTTCGAATGGTGGAAATGCGAAAATAAAAACAAAACAACAACTATTGATTTATAAATGATTAATTCTAGTTCTATCTTCTCATCCTTATTTTTCGTTTGGCAATTCCTTTAATGGAAACGAAATATCAGAGCACACAGATATCTCTGCGACCACACACTCAGACCTACAAAACCTATGTATCAATAATTCAGAAAGCTTGGCTAACAGATATGAAATTGATGAATAAGATATTAAACCGGCTGTATCGCATGTCATTTGCACTCGTCCTAGTTCCACGAACTTTGGTCATTCAGTAAAATTATTTGTTCGTAATTTCATAATGCTACGAGTATTCTCGAGGGAAGGGTAGTGAAGATCCTGCAGTTCGTAGACCCTGCCTGCGCTGCCACTCAGGAACATGTTGAGAATGTGGGATTTTCATTATTTGTCAGTTTTTCTGCCAAATCGTGGCTAGGGCAACTTTAGGCAACTGTAACAGGTGGAGGAATCAGAGAAATTCTCCTTACTTTTCGTTTGGCAATTCTTATAATGAAAACAATATTAGAGCACACGGATATCCCTGCGACCACACACTTAGGCCTACCTTACTTATGTACCAATAGTTCAGAAAGCTCGGCTAACACATATGAAATTGATAGATGAGATGTTAAACCGGCTGAAGCGCATGTCTTTGCAGTCGTCCTAGTTCTTCTTCATGAACTTTGGTCATTCAGTTAAATCAACATATCTGTTCGTTATTTCCTAATGCTACGAGTATTCTCGGGGTTACGGTAGTGAAGGTATCGCTTGCTAATATGATCTTGCAGTTGGTAGACCGTGCCTGCGCTGCCGCTCAGGATCTCGCTGAGACAAAAATTCGGAATTTTCATTTTTCGTCAATTTTTCTGCAAGGTTGCTGCTAGGGCGAATGTAGGTAGGTGTGGCCGATAGGGAAACCGAATCGCCGCTCGATCCCACGTCAATTGCATCAATCTCTCATGCTCCAGCAGGGATTCCAACACAGGCAGAGTTGAGAGACAGCTAGCAGACTTTGACAACGACGTGAAGCACACCGCAGGCCACGTAGGACGCGGTAAAGGTCTGTAGAGGGTACCGGGGCGAACCTCCGATACACCCTCACCTTGAGATAGCATTTCCCTCGCGCTCCCGACTTGATAACAGATCGAGAGGGAGCTGTGTAACGCGCAACAATTGTACGATTGTGCTTGCCATACTTCAGCCAATGATGCTACTTATAGGTAGATTGGAGTACAGAAATGTGCTTAGAGTAGTTGACCAAATTTTAACTTTTGCAAGTTATTTGATTGAAAAAACATTCAACTATAACTTTATCATAATCGTAAATAGTTTAGAATATTTCTATTGAAAGAAATATTCTTTATTTTGTCACATTGCGGAATTAGGTACCTTTTAAACCTCTATGGGCGTCTTTGCATCTTGTTTTATCGCCGCTCATGGATATTAATAGACCACAGTTCCGCATTTGTCATTCGTCGACCGTGATTGGGTAACATTTTCGAAAATTATCTACTTTGCGCATGCCACGATATAGAAACACATTTGAAGTTAGTTTATAGTGGTATACTATTTTTATCTACTAGTATCTATTAAATTGTTGATAACTGTTCTAATGTAATACTTTTGTTGGGAAATGTTAAGAGCTGGTTTTTCATCTCATTTCAAGCATAACTAAAATGGCTGGAGAGGAGTCAGCAGGAACCACTGACTTCTCCTGAAAATGTGTTTTAATATAGAGGGTAATTATTTTATGCATTAGAGTATGATTTTGTAATGTACCAATTACAGTCAATAAACACATACATACACACCTTATACGTGCATGTCATTTGCATTCATCCTAGTTTAGTTCACCAACGTGAAAGGTATTCTACAAAAAATTGGCCATTTACCATCATTTAACTTCTTGTTCATAACTTTTTTAAAGCTTTGAATATTAGCGAGGGTATGGTAGTGGAGAAATATGACGAAGTCTCTCGGTGACGAAATCTCCAGGAACCTGTATAACTGTCAAGTCACTGGCAACTTCCCAACGTACCTAAAGCCAGATTCGAACTCAGAAAGTGATGGAACTGCTTTGATTCAGCAAGTGCTATTGGGGTACAAGGGTATGCTAATTAAAAATGCAAATTATTCGACAGTAATGCTTAAACAGCTAATACAGTTTTCCTACTCCATACACGAAGGAGACAGAACATTAAAGCGCTTTTGATTTTTTAGAATGGGATGGAAATAGCGCTGTACAATTGACTATTCTAATAGTAGTAGTAGAAGAAGAAGAAGTAGTAGTAGTAGTAGTAGTAGTAGTAGTAGTAGTAGTAGTAGTAGTAGTAGTAGTAGAAGTAGTTGTAGTAGTAGTAGAAGCAGTAGTAGTAGTAGTAGTAGTAGTAGTAGTAGTAGTAGTAGTAGTAGTAGTAGTAGTATTTGCAGATAGGGCAGTGTCACGTCAGCATGATGTGATTTCCCCTCTAACAAATTACACAGTGTTTACTTTTTAAACCCATATTATTAGTAGTTCGCATTTTGAACGAAACGCATCAAGAACAGGCATTGCTTTGTATACTATTTGAATATTAAATCATTTGGGCAATCATCCTGGGATAAGTATTATCTTACACAGGACGAGTGTGTTTCTTATTAAGAAGTTTAGAAGTAAGCCTTAGGATTACCCATCCAGGTACAGTGCAATTACCACCTCAGACATCTCTTCAGACCGCAAAGGTGTCACGATAAAATATACAGTTAAGATAGTTCATTTCTGTACTGATTGACCAATTGACAGGCCGTCTGACAGCGACTGGTCGAGTGGTTGTTCAGAAATGCTTAGAAATGTATGAATAGGGAAGAAGATTGGTGTTATATAAACATATATTAGATTTTTCCTTTTCTTTCTTTTCTTTTCTTTTTGTTCCCCTTTTTCTGAGTTTTTCTTTTGTTCCATTTCTTTTTCATTTATTGCTTTCCGCAGTGTTGCATTTTGTTTGTCTTTCTTTTTCGTTTGTTGCGTTCCTTTGTTGGTACGTTATCTTTCATTGTTTCTTCATTTTTGTTTGTGATAACCTTGTTCTTATTTGTTGTTTTTAACTTTGTAATTGTTGCCATTTTGCCTAGTTACTGTTGTCATGGAAACTATTGTCATATTATCACGGGTGGTTTGTTGTCTGTTGTGTTGTATTGCATTCGCTGTAGATGTTTTCATTTGTACTGAAGAAGGCTTTTAAAGGTTTTAAAAGCACACCCAAAAGACTCATCTCTTATATTGATATCTAATCTGGCAGTCCTGATAGTTTTGAACTTTGAAACAGAAATGCCTGACGAGCACGCATTCATGACACACTTTGCTGCGTAGTAAAGTTATCTGTAGTTGTGATATCACAGGCGGTCATATATGTGCCCAGGTAATGATCGGGCAACCGGTCTACCCACACATTTAGGGCAGGATTTGCGTATCTTTACTGTACATGCAAACAAATGAGTTCTGCTCTCTCAACAAAGACGTTGAAATATGATCTGTTTCTTATAACCGTAGTTCCAAACAAACCCGTTATAATAATCTTCACAAAGAAGCTTCAGGAAGACACTATAGCTTCACGTAAAATGTTGCAGGGTGTCCAACTGTTGCACGGCAGTGTCGCACACGCGTGTGACAGAGGCCTCAAAAAGTGCGGCAAAACATGTTTAACTCAACAAATTTTCATAGGGCATGGCCGATTAGGTCTATTAGATTGCATTGTCGAATTATCGAATGCAGTTTGTTCTTAGAAAGCCTATAAACTCCATAAAATCATGCCACCTGCTGATTGATCTTGGTCTTTATTATTGCTAGAAAGGCTGATGCGGTTGTGTCACCTGGTGACAATATTTAAACTGAATATTGCACAGCGCCCAACTTGCTGTGCTCCATGACCAATTGCTTGTGCTTCAAGACTTCAATATTTGGACACCCCTGATCACAAAACAAATTAACGCGAATGTCGAAGCAACAACCATCAAATGAGGCACATGGACATTTACATAAAAGCTTAGACACGTATAACATGGATTCGCCGTCAGCAGATCTCGCTTGTGACTTTGTATACAGTATCAACTGCTATACCCTGCTTGCAACCAATAGACGATGGATTGTGCGAGGGTCTCTCCGTGAATGACCCGAGTGGAGCACTGATTACACTGCAGACGTGTTAGTTGCGCTGTGTAACACGCATATGCGTCCATTCTTCACTTGGCCATATGTTGATGTACGATAATTGGTACCTAACTCCTTTCACACTTTTAAAATCTGTATAGACGGATTCTTAATTCTTTAATACACATTTAGATAAAAAATACCACTGAATATATATAGATAAAGTCCTCTAATGTCCAGGTTTGAAGGCCTAAAGGACAGTAGATGCATAGTTGCATTAGATATTTGCTGTTTAAATAAACAAAATTGTCTCCAGATGTGCACAAAAAACATTTGGGTGGCTGATAATAGACACGAAGCGCCATCTATTGCCCATTTGACAAATGAAGTATAGCGTTGATGAAGACGTTCATCACATTGTCAATAGGTGTCAACACCGCTTCAGCTCACGTGAAGCCACTACTGAAACAATTTTCTTTACCAGGGACTTCCAATCTGCAAGTCTATATGGTTCTGTCTTTATCAAGTGGGAAATGCTCTTTCGTCATCATCCTGCATAATAATGGCTCCTTGGATAAAGGTCTTTTCATGTTTTGTCATAAATTTTGAAAATCAAATATGTTATTTTCATTTTAGAGCAGCTGTTTTGTGGCCTTCATTTTGAGACAGACAACTTATATTCTGTGGCCTAACATTATTATGTCTTCATATTAGAGCATTTGTTATGTGTTGCCTTCGTTTCTATTTACTGGGATGTCTTTGTCTTGCAAAAGGGTAGATTCTTTATTTTTCGATTTTGCAGAATATCGTACTTTTTTTTGCGCCTGTGGATGCCCTCCCATTCGTTTGGTAGAAACTGCTGCCGCTCATGAATATCATTTGACCATAGTTCCGAACTTGTCATTTTTCGACCGCTGCCTGCCCTGATGGTAGTGTGGTCTAAAAGCGTTGCCACGAACTGCTAGCTGTCTCTCCCCACTTTTAAGGTTTTGAATCCCGGCCCAGGCGAGGGGGAAAGTTTCCAGTGACTTGAGGTTGGGTGGTGGGTTTCGCGGGTATTCCACTTTCCTCCACCAGTTACAACTGCAACCACGACTGCAATATGCAATATGCAGAAAAAGTGACAAAACCCAAAATTCCAAATTCGTCGACCGTGATTGGGCCACATTTTTCGAAAAGTATTTACTTTCCATGTACCACCAGATTTAAAAAATCCATTTGCACATAGGTAGTCATATGCTATGTTTATCTTTGAATTAAGTAGTAGGTACTAATTTATATGTAATACTTTCGTGGGGAGGTGTTATAGCTTGTACTGATCTCAATTCAAGGCCAAAACTGAAATGACTGAGAATGTACTGTAGGTAACTACAGACTTCCCCTGATAATGTGTTTTAATATAGAGGGGAATAAATTTCATCTAGAAGACGAGCCGAGCATGAATGGGTCCAATTGCCTTAAGTCTTTCACAAAGGAATTCCAAACGGCTGTTCATTTCAAATCAGACATTTTCAGAATGTCATTAATGAGAAGCATACATATATATATATATATATATATATATATATATATATATATATATATATATATATATATATATATATATATATATATATATAGGTTAAAACATTAGTAAAATTCTTTGGTTGCAAACAAACAAATAATTGGCGCCTGTACGTGTCGGTATCGTGAAAACACAATGGTGCGCACGGATCATCACAATTATAATCAAGGATAAAGATCATGATCATGACTGAGGGCTAATACATGTAAGTCGGTGATAAAACTGGAAATGATGATGTTCATGATGGTCAGCATGATGATGATGATGATAATGGTGATGGAATCAATGACGGTTCGGCTAGAAACACCGACCTTCATGACAATGACGATGTTGATGACGATGGTGATGACTTACTAGTAGATGAATGGACATTCAGTTCGTGGTGATGATGAAGATGGTGGCGGCGATGATGAGCAATGATCATCATCTTCCTGGGCAGCGCCAGTTAAAACATTACCATTTAATGTTGATAAGTATTGCGATTTATCTCTTGCGTAAAAGAGGGTACTACCGGAATCGCAATGGCAAACATGAGAGAGACTCAATGATTTAAGTTTGACGAGTATAGTCTTACAACATTGGACGTTTTTTCTCCTCGAAAAATGACTAGAATATTTGGAGATTTATGGTGCTGCCCACAAAGGAAATGTTAACTGGACTTCATAAATTCTAAAAGCTTTTTCATTTAATGGAATATTCTTACAAATCACGTTAAAAGTATATCTATCGTGTTTTAATCACTTGAGACTAGTGCTGCCGCCTCCTCAAAGTATGAATTCCTATGATTCGTTGATGTATTCAAGTTCATGTGTGCAATTCTGAATGATTTAAAATGTCTCTTTATTCTTCGATACCATACCTTTAACATGTGTTTCCCAGAGTCTGGAGTAAAGATATGGCTGATTACAAATATCCATGTTTGGTATTGCTGTCTGCATATACGCATATGCGTACATACACATGTGTATTATGATTATCAAAGGCTGTTGAACACATCCCAATAATAAGGAAATCATTTCGGTGAATAGTGCACATATTGAAGAAAGACTAGATGTGCCGTCATGTTTAAAATATCATCTGATCTCAGTCTGTCATAACATTTTTTGGATAGATTTGGGTAGTACACGATATACAATTTCAATATTGCTGATTGTTAGCTGATTGTTGATGGCGTGTTGGCAAAAGGTATAGTAGGGCAGCAGCTTGTCTGCCAACAATGGATTTCAGTGCATTGTGCGTCCAAAGAAATTTTAATGTGCAATTGCTATGGCTGTTTATGATGACTTTCCAGCAGGAATTATTCATATTATACAGAAGTCAATAGAATCATTCAAAAGAGCTATCAGCGAGCTTTTGTTTCATGTACATTACAAGCATGATTCGCATGTTTTTCATGCCTTTAAGCTTTCTTATTGGAAATAAAAAAGGATGACTCAAATCAGCATAAAACCATCCCACCTTTGTGTGGTGACGGCTGAAGGGGATGAACAGTCAATCAATAAAAAGCAAGGAAGACGTCCTTTACAATGATACCACTAAATGTAATATTCAGACGTACTTTGCCCCATGTGGAAAAAGGCTAGAATTAAGTTACAACAAACAACAATGACATCATGGTTGTAGCTGTGACGTCATGATTGCAACCATAGCAATGACCTATATTCACGAGCAACTAGCCACAAATGGTACTTGCACAAGTTATTCCAGAGTTTACTCATTTAAAGAAAGAAAAAATGTCAGAAAAGGTGGTGAATGATATTGCAGAATTAAGATGTATGGATGTGAAGTCTATGACGTATGACGGTCTTCTGGACCACGTGGAGAGGATGAGAGATGGTGTCAAGGAACTTGAGGGCGATTTCCAGAGAAACATGGATGCAGTCCAGAAGGAGTTGGAGCGTGTGTGTGGCCGGAATGCCATGCTGTTAGAGGTGATGGATGAAATGTCGACATCAGAGGACAACCTACTTACACAAATCCGTATCCTCAAGTCTAGTGTCTCAGCACTGCAAAATGAACTACTGCAGATGTCCAATAAGCTACAAAGTTCACAAACTGCAACTGGAGAAAAGGAGTGCAATAAGAATGCCTATATTGATCACATGGGTTCATCACAAATGGCCGTCTACAAAAAGTTCCTCTTCCAATTAAGCAAGAGCTTACCGTGGATGGTCAATGAAGGCTGCACACGCAAAGTTTCCGCATCGGCCATGCAGTAACAAACAATAAATGAAGAGAATGGTGATGATAGAGATGAACTGATCATTCCTCTGAAACCCAAAGCCAAATCAGCGGGTGCACTTTTGAACGTAACTGAAGAACAACACATTGCCATAGCTAATGTGGAAACTGTGGACCACGAAGAGTATCCTTCACCTAAGTCTACCTTAGCTGTATTCTTCAATAGTGAATCTGACGAGCAACCATCAGAAGAACCTCATTCCCATGATTCTGCACCTGTAATCCTTCAAGTAACTGGCACTTCTGTGGTCATGAATCATGTCCAAACCATCTGCATAGAGGATGAATCTGGCAACACCAACGCTGATGTCAAACCAAAGATTCTATCTCAAACCCAAAAGCCGACATCCGACAGTAGTATGTTGATTAAGAGCGAAGAGTTGCCATCTTCTGGAGAAGAAATTCCTGCAGAGCAACCACGGAAGAAGAGGAATTTCTTGAACCGACTTCGTAGCTTCTTTAATGCTAAAAAAGCTGACCGAGTAGAGAAGGAAGACAAACTCCCAGAGGAACGGATAAATAATGCTCTGTCCATCCTCCCCAGCATGTTTAGAACCCGCAAACCAGCAGAGCCAAGTGGTGCAAAGGTTTCTTGGTTCAAACGTACAAGGATTCTCCACCGAAGAGTACATCCAGTGCCGAAACAGGAATAACTCAATTCTTTCATTTAGAACTTGAAGAAATGAAAGGCGAGATTTATGAAATAATGAGTGTGTGGATATAAGAATGACTATATAAGACAATTTGTTACAGTGTGATATAATGGAATGAATTTTCTATAAGAAAAGATAACAATTGATGACAATAGAATGAGAGGATGAATGTTGAGGAGAGATTATGGTGACAATATTTGTTATATAAAAATATCTTACAATGATGAGCGTGTAACATGTAACATCAGTTTTGAATAAAAATATTTTTAGCACATTATAAACCCTTTTTGCGTATTTCACAACTTCTGCCACTATTCAGCCTTAAATCAAGGTTTGGGGCACGCTTAGCCCTAAATGAAAATACCTGTAATACCAGTTGATCTCAATTCTCAAAATATTAGTGGTGACGGGTAACAGAATAACTGGCCACCAAAATGTCCTTATCAATTGGCATTCCACTCAGGCGCCCTGAACTAAATAGAATTCGGGGATGTGGTGAGAGAAGCTAAGTCAACGACTGTGCGTGACTGGATTTTGGCAATAATGTAATTTGTAAATATATTGCATTGCATTACACTGCTTAGCATAGTTGTTCACATTTTAACTTTTTACAGTTATTCGATTGAATAAAAACGTTCATGTATAACTTTATCAAAATCTTCAATCATATAGAATACATCTAATGACTATTGATTGACTTTTTCAATTTACCGTATTTTGTACTGTCTCCACGTCTGTGGGCGACTTCCTATCTTATTCAGATGAAGCTGCTGCGGCTCATGAATATTTATTGACCATAGTTCTGCACTAGTCTTTCGTCGACCGTCGGGAGGATGGTTTTCCCTCGGGCTCCGCCCTCGGGAAAACCATCCTCCCTCGGGGAAACATTCCATCATGTTACCCCCACTGGCATGGCATATTTGTATAGTATGTCATACATTTTTTTTTTTTGGGGGGGGGGGGTTGAATGTTAAAGCTGGTGTTAACTATCAAATTACGGCCGTAACTATAATTACTGGAAAAGATACTACAGGGAACAACAGTATAGCCTTAGATGAGCAACGATCCAAGGTATAGAGGGGAACTAGATAATTCGCACATTCGACACCATGCTATTTCAATCTTGATCGTCGGTACTATTTCCGTGCAACTAAAGGACAATTATCTTCATGTATTGCCGTTAACAGTAAAGATTACTTTAAGTTTTGATCGGTTTTAAACTTGGATAATTTTTTTCTCATCTAAGGTTTTAAATAAAGTGCATTGAATTTTTATGAAATGAAGGCTACTTCAGAGAATTTTTTACCGATGGCGTTTGGTGAGAGTAGATCGGCGATCGAATGGAATTGAAAATAAAAACACGCAATAAACCCCCTCAGATAAGTGCTAATAAACTTGGTTTACCAATGACACACATAAACATATATATATATATATATATATATATATATATATATATATATATATATATATATATATATATATATATATATATATAAATATTTAATATAAAACATCGCCAGCATAGTTTCTACCAAAAATCCTCTTGTAGTGTTACTAGGGGTATCAACGAAGCTGGGTGAAAATCTGCCTTTCTGCCGCTATTTATTCATCTTTTGATTTGAAACAAAGAACGTCTTCCACCTTGACTGATTTTGTGGAAGAGAAGTAGTTACTGCCTCATATGATTAATGAGGGTTTTGATGAAGAATTGATTTGAAAAGATTCTTTGCTAATGATATTGAAATTAGGGCATGGGATAAATACAAATACTTCAATCATTTTCCTTTCTAGGACTGTCATTCTAGACAACGAAATGGCAAGATTGCTCTCCAGTTTAAGCCCATCCCTAACCCTTCCAATTCCGAGGCAGCTTTCTTCCGAAGGGCGAGGATGCAAAGATTTTTGAAAACCATCTAAACACTGTCATGTTGGTATTCATTGGATAGCTCTTGATCAGTACTCTCAGAGGAGTACCTATTTGCCAGGGTCTCAGTCATTTTTCAGTTTTTTCGCCTCGTTTTGTAATGGCCGAATTAGCCACCAGCAGCATAATGGTTACCATATTCTTTCTCACTTTACTCTCATGAACCTCTCAAAAATGGGTATTCATTATTAAAGCATCTTGCCGAAACCTAAAAAGGAAATGAATTAATCGGTGATTGTAGCGTCTGGAGCAGCGCTAATTGCTTTCATAGGATTGTTCAGTCAGCTATTAGGATTTGTACCATGACTGGTTATTAAATCCCCATAGTGCAGCCTGACAAAGGGCATTAAATCTCAGCTTATTATGCCTTACTAAACTAATTATGACAAACAGTGACGAGTTGACGGTTTCTTATTCACTGAAGTTCTGATCCCTGACAACTTGTATAGAAACAAAGGCTTTGATAATAGGGGAGGATTTGCAAGCCAGTAGCCAAATACAACCTATAATTTCCAAGCCCCAGTTTATCAAGCTTAAACTATTCGGTGGCCTGCCACAAAAAGCTTAACTCAGAAACTTAGTGTTTCCCTTCCGAACTTGACTGCTCCCGTCTTTTACAACCACAAACCTTTCCTTTTCTTCCTCACTGCTTTCCAATCTCAGAAAAAAAGTCATCACAGCGATATTATTCTAAAAATAATAATAACAAAAGTAATAATAATAATATTAATAGTTGATAACGGTCACACTTTTCCAAAGCCATGCAGGAATATAATTTTTTAAATCCTATATATATCCATACCTGGCTTTAGAGGAAATCTCACACACAGAAGCATCCATACTTATAGCTGCTCCAATCTTGTTCCAGGGCACATTCTAATTTAGATTTAGAAATTTTGTTTATCGCCAAAATAAGAATTAGAATCGTTGTTTTTCTGACATATTGTGGGTAGGTAGTGACTAGCCTCTTGGACAACTGATGGAGGAAACCGGAGTACCCGGTGAACACCACTGCCTAACCCCAAGTCACTGGCAACTCACATTCTAGTTGGTTCACACATATGCAAATATTTAATTCAAAAAGAATTAAGAGGAAATTGTACTTAACCCATTGATGTAACGAGTAAGTTTTCTGAATAAGTATAGCCAGGATATGCAATATTTTACAATGCAATTATGTAGCACCAGACGATATTAGTGAATATATCCTTAACCCATTCACATTTTGAATTATTTTTGTATTGTCCCGATATACAATACTTCCAAAATATTAGGAAAATTTTCATTCTTTTTTCACACGTTTTTTCATCTTATGCTAGAAATTTAAAGTTACAAATGAACAGGATTATCAAATTATAGTGAATCATAACTCAAATGTTTTATAACATATTGTAGCGGTATAGGTCCTAGGCCGAAGGAAGGATCCGACTAACATACAGAATCACCTTGCTTAAATAAAAGAGTTCTTAATTCTACTTCTTAATAAATAATAGCTCAGTTGGCTTTCTCAACCTGTGATAGCATTTAGCGTCAGCTTGGGGAATGGATGTGTGGTTGAGTGAAAATGGGACAAGGAAATACAAATATCAACAGTGGTTTAATAATTCAAAGATGAGTTATACATTACACCGTCGCTTCTCAACAATAACAGCCCCAACACAGTAATTCAATCTCACGTAAACACAGACTCAAATATATCTAATCCACAAAAGTTTTAAATGTTGATCTCACTGGTATAAGTCCTGCTGTAAACAGCGCTCTGTCGTGTGAACCATTCTTCGTCGCTCTAACACAATATATCCAGTAATCCTTCTAAACACACATAGTAATCCCTTGGTCAGCTAGGTCGTTCATGTAGTTACTTGACCTTTCTGTAGTTAATCCCTGGTTAGTCTAATTCCAGTCATCTAGCTGATCTGTTCTGTCCCAATTACTCTAACTCGACTTCACTTGTCAACACCTATTTCAAGACTTACTTTACTTCTCAACCACCATTTTAAGACTGACTCAATTACCGCTCGACTTGAACTTCCCGCCAAAACCCCTGGATGGCTACGTCACAATTATTCTAAAGACTATTTACAATGTTGCAATGTTGGCAATACTAGACTCAGCGGAGGCCAAGACCTAATTTACAATCATTCGCTAGTGGCGGAACGTGACCCTTTTCTTAGGCCTGGGGTCAATCCGCCACAATATACTCTAAACCCTGTTAATTCACCGATGTTTTTGAAATGCCGGTATTTGCCAATGAGACTTGATCGGTAAAATAAAATTCTGAAAATTCTAAAATGATTCAGATTAGCAAACTTACATTAACGGGCAAACTGTTCTTTTATCTGAAAGGAGGTAATCTACTACAAATTAACGGAACACATTTATTAACCCTTCCAATGCTGAGGCTACTTTCGCCCAGAACACAAGGATGCAAAGATTTTTGAAAACCATCTAAACCCTGTCATGTTGGTTTTTATTAGATAGCTCTCGCTGAGTACTCTCCAATGAGTGCCCATGTGCCAGGGTTTCAGTCATTTTCTTGGGTTTTTGCAT
This sequence comes from Maea johnstoni, assembly GCA_963942565.1. Classification (NCBI taxonomy): domain Eukaryota; kingdom Metazoa; phylum Annelida; class Polychaeta; order Spionida; family Magelonidae; genus Maea; species Maea johnstoni. The sequence continues at coordinate 62,697,730 of OZ012685.1, read as the reverse complement.
CATTTTGTATTAGAAGAATTAGCCAACAGCAGCATGAGGGTGAAGGGTGTGTGAGGGTAAATTATAATTGATACTGACTTGTGTCTGTTTGTTGACTTCACTCGTCAAAAGCCAAGATGAGAGCAGGCGAAAACTTGTACCAACTCCACTCTCACTGCTCATCAGTACTGATTTCAATCCAACATCCCTTGCCCCTTTTATCACTTGGTTATAACGTAATTAAAATCCAAGTAGATGTGCCGCTGTTCTCCTGCGGCTACAGTAAAAGTGGCAATCTGGGAACAGCTAACTGCAGTTTATTAATTTATCAATCACATGTGATCATGATCGTTAACAGAAGTTATTAGCCAATAGAGGATGCCCCTTTTGATAAACATCTAGCAATGATCCATTCACATCAGAACCCAATAATCTTGGTGGAAAACTCTCAAAACAAAAGCACTTCTACACAAATATGTGAATAAGAATTACATCCTCAAAAAGAACACACAACATAATTACAATCCTTTTCGCAGAACTTTATTTACAAAATATTTGCACACATTTAAGCAAAAGAATGATATCCAAGTGTGTGTACATACATACATACACACACACATATATATATATATATATATGTATATATATATATATATATATATATATATATATATATATATATATATATATGTTTGTGTATATATATGTGTATATATATATATATATATATATATATATATATATATATATATATATATATATATATATATATATATATATATATATATATATATATAACAATTGATAATGATTGATATTTGAAATAGCGCCCTTTCCACCTATAATGTTCAGAAGCACGTTATAAAGAATAGTCAGTGGACAGATTTTTATGGTCCATAAAGTCGAATTATCTCCTTTTCGAAAAAGCAATGTTTTCAGATATATATATATATATATATATATATATATATATATATATATATATATATATATATATATATATATATATATATATATATACACACGCATACATATATACATACACACACACAAATTCAGCAAGTCACAACTGTGTTGTCACATGACCCATAGTAAATTCTGGCGATATAAAGCTTACAGAGCGACCCCCCCCCCCCCCTGCCATTACCTGGTGGTCAGGTTAGCTTGGAGGAATATGTGAGGGAGGCCCTCCCAGGAACAAGAATATCAGATAAGATAACCACTGCCTAGCCTCTAATTTGCAGTATAACCACATAAATGGTATAATGGGCTTGAGGGTTCATCAGACCATGGCCAGTGCCCAGCTGGTGTTGCCTACTCTGCAGAGGCATTCTAAAGAAGGACCATCACTATCTTATTTTATATAGAAGTCCTGGGAGTCCCTCTCCTATACCTTACTTTGGACTTACTCCCTTCAGTTATTTTTCAGCAGATTGTAGAATCCATAGATCCAAACAATATTTGTGTAGGGAATCTCTAGGAATGAATGGGTTAAGAAGTTATCCCAGCCTGTATCTATGAGGGCAGATATCAAAGAAAAGTGACTTTGGGAAACAACTTTTAGGACAAAGAGTTAACCTGTGATACATGTCAGAATATCTCATATCATTTCTTACACACCCTTAATCTTTAAATATTTGCATATGTCTGATGCACCCTGGGTGACCTGATGATGCATGGATTGGGTAGAACCATGCATTCATGGACCCAATTCCACAAAACACCCTCAACACTGTGGAACCTTTTTCCTCATGTAGCCAATGCAATATACACACAAACCATCACACCATTTATAAACTTCTCTATTGTACAAGTTGATGCGGGTTGCCAAGGGTACGCACGCAGGATCCCCAGAAACCTTCGGGTACGGGTTTGCAAGTGGGTGGGTGGGTGTAGGGTGCTTAGACCATTCAACCCTTGATACTCGCAGTTTCAGTTTTCCTTGATGACGCAAATCAGCACTCACTTCTCCATCCAGCCAGCCATGTCGAGAAACTCTCACAATCCCTTCAATACACCAGGATAGACCGTAGGGCAAAGGGGTTGCGAAGCAGCAGAAATCCATTCCTATGATACCCAGCAGGTGGCAGCACCTATGAGTTTCCCATCGATGACCCAAGGGGTTGCAAAGCAGCAGAAATTTATTCCTATGACACCCAGCAGGTGGCAGCACCTATGATTTTCCCCATGACGACGACGACCTGAGGGGAGCCGAGCCGGTCTCCTCCTAACCAGTATCAGAGTTCTCCTTTGGGAGCGGCTGATTCAGATGGTTGTTGATCTGATTGTTGGGGTGCGCCGGCTGGTGCGAGTACGACTGCGGGTGGATCTGGTTATTCTGGAGCTGTGACGACAATGACGTCGTTGTGCGCTCTTTTGGCGAGAGCGCCACCTGCTCAGGGGCAGCTGCGGGCGGCTGCTGGGGCGTCGGCAGCGACTGTGAGGTGGAGGTGGAGGAGGAGGTGGCTAGGGTGGGGGCCGCGGAGGAGGAGGAGGAGGGAGAGGGGGAGGCTGCTTGGATGATGACGAGGGGGAAGTGGAGCCCCCTCCCTCACCCCGCTGACCAGACCCTGTTGCTGAGACATGCCCCCGTTGTCATCGCCGTGAGGACTCTCAGGCTCGTCTGTCAACTCTGACTCCTCAGGCTACTGTAAGAAAGAACAGACAAAATAAAGAATTTGACTGAAGAAAGTAGTCTCAGCAGTGAAAGGGTTTTAAAGTACCTCGAGAAAATGTCAGGATTATACTTTTTACAATAAGAATGGAGGTCTAGCAACTTTAATCAGTACTTATTGAATATTTATTCCAAATATTAAATTTTTTAGTTGAATTGTTCTCAAAATATTCCTTGATTAATGTCAAGATATTTCAAAGACCATATTTATGTTCTAGATGTAAATGGGTTATTGAATTCATGCTTGTACTATACTAAAAGGATTCTTTGTTCTGACCTGACAAGAGCATCATTTGGAAGATGAAATCTCAATGATGTTTGACATTACGCTTTCAGAATTTTTCCAATGAACAAATATATATATATATATATATATATATATATATATATACAGTCAAACCTCTATTAAGCGACCGCTCAAGGGAAATGTCAAAAGTGGTCTTTTAAAGAGGTGGTCTCTTAAGAAGGGGTTGATGGTCTGAGCGAGGTCATGAAAAAACAAAGAATTTCCAACAATGACCTGGAATTATTGAGATTGTTATGTTTAGCTGTGTTTGTTAAAATTTCTTCTTTAATATTTTAAGAATAAACAATTCAGAAAAATAAAAGTTGAACTATATCATTAATTGAGGACCCTCAGAAATGATATACTTTCAAATTTTTACCGACTATTTCATTATTTTATTGTGCCCTTTCCAATAACCAAGGCGTCTAGGCATTCAAGTGGCCGTTGAATAAAGGACCATTTACTCTTAGGGATAAGATTTCATGGTCGTTGGTCGCGTCAAGCAAGTGGTCGCTTAATCAAGGTAAAATATACAGGGAATAGCCTTGCGGGGATTTGAAACGGTCGTTCAAGGCAAGTGGTCATTTGAGAGAAGTGGTCGTTCAGGCAAGTTTGACTGTATATATATATATATATATATATATATATATATATATATATATATATATATATATATATATATATATATATATATATATATATATATATATATATATATATTTTATATATATATATATATATATATATTATATATATATATATATATATATATATATATATATATATATATATATATATATACATATATATATATATATATATATATATATATATATATGTATATATATATATGAATACGTAAAAACAGGAAATTAGAAGTAATTTCTTTTTTATGAAAAATAATTACCTGCGATCATTGGAAGCTATCTCCAGGGCTTGCTCTGGTCACCCAAAAGGAAGGCTCTCATTTGGCAGTCTCTCCCTATGGAAGATCCTTGCGATGACATAGAGGAGGGCTACTAAATGTAGCCTCAAAAATTTAAAAATAGACCGTAGTTTGCGCGATCCCCGCTAGGGGCCGCACTGATACCGGTCATGACGTCACTGTTGGCGCATGCGCCTTCATCCTCTTCTCATTTTTGGCGTTTAATACCACCATGGAAGAACGGATTCTAGGGGAGGATACAGAAGGGTGGGCAATGATCGCAGGTAAGTATTTATCATAAAAAAGAAATTACTTCTAATTTCCTGTTTTATTACTAAATTCTTACCTGCTCACATTGGAAGCAGAGTACCACCGCCAAGAAAAAGCTGTGGAATAATAATAATAATAATAATATTGTCATTTGATATTGCGCCCTTTCCATATAAACATGCTCAAAGGCGCATTACATTCATTGTCAGAGGATAGATGTTGATATCCACATAGTTATTTGATAAATACATCTTTGAACAGATGTGTTTTCAATTGTCGTTTGAAGATTGCCACACTCCCAGCTGCCCGAATATTATTTGGGAGCTGATTCCATAGTTTTGGGGCACAGGCACTAAATGATCTGTCACCGTAGGTTTTCATGTTGGTTCTCGGCTCGCAGAGTAAGTTCTTGGATGTTGATCTCAGTGTCCGTGGTGGGACATACTCTTTCAGCATTTCCCTCAGGTAAGAGGGTGCAGTTCCATGCAAACACTTGTACGCCAGGAGAAGAATCTTGAATTCAATTCTCTTCCTGACTGGTAACCAGTGAAGTTCCTTTAGTACTGGAGTGATATGGTCATACTTCTTTGTGAGTGTGATCACCCTGGCGGCATTATTTTGTACTCTCTGGAGCTTACATATTAGCTCTTCAGGTATTCCACAGAGAAGTCCATTGCAGTAGTCGAATCTTGAGGTTACCAGGGATATGACAGCACCTTTAGTTGATTCTGCAGTCAAGTATTTTCTGATCCTTCCAATGTTTCGAAGGTGATAGTTTGCAGATTTGACTGCCTTTGACACATGTGCGGCCATATCCATGCTTGGATCAAAAACAGAGCCCAGATTGCCGATAGGTATATTGAGAATCTTAACAATCTCACCATTTACGGAGATTCTAGGCACAGATATTTTGGCTCGCTGCTTAGGGGTACCTAGCACTAGGACTTCCGTTTTGTCTGCATTCAGTTTTAGCTTGTTCTGTGACATCCATGTATATATGTCAGTGAGGCAGCCCTCCAGCCTAGCAACTCCTATGTCCACAGCTTGTTGAGTGATAGGTTTTATTGCCAGATAGAGCTGTGTGTCGTCTGCATATATGTGAAGCTCTAAACCATGCTTTCTGATGAGTTTTCCAAGGGGTAGGAGGTAGATCAGGAACAACAATGGTCCTAACACTGATCCCTGTGGTACGGACCACAGAATGTCCTGTAACTCAGAGAATGACTTGTCAATCTTGATGCGGAGTGTGCGTCCTGACAGGTAAGACTTAAACCAAGCAAGTGCTTGACCCGTAATACCTAATGTATTTTCCATTCTGCTGAATAGAATATCATGGTCGATGGTGTCGAACGCCGCACTCAGATCTAACAAGACCAGTATAACTACTCCATGCTGGTCAATGCTGGTTAGAATGTCATTCTGTACTTTCACTAGGGCAGTCTCAGTGCTGTGACCAGGCTTGTAAGCAGATTGTAAATGTTCATGCAAGTTGTTCTCAGTCATGTAGTCAGTGAGTCGCCCCGCCACCACCCTCTCCAACAGTTTTGAGATGTAAGAAAGGTTACTGACAGGACGGTAGTTCTTTAGAATATCTGGATCTAGGGTAGATTTCTTAAGTAACGGTGTTACTATAGCCGACTTCATGGATTTCGGTACCTGGCTAGATCTGAGAGAATTTATGATGTAAGTCATTACTGGAAGTAATTCGCTTCTACTTTCTTTGATGAGCCAAGTTGGGATTGGACCAAGCATGCAGCTTTTCGCAAATTATCTTCCATACTTCCTCCTCTGTAGTATTCCGCAGAACATTCAGAGTGGAAACAGGTGGTGACTGTGCTATTTCCAGGTTGATGTCAGAGCAGTCAGGGAGGTTATCCCTGATTTTATCAATCTTTTCCTTGAAAAAGCATGAGAACCTATTTGCAAGTTCTTCTGCAGAGCTGTGTTCTGGGAGTTTTGACACTTTCTGCCTGAAGAGGAGTTCATTCATTGTCTGGGACATCGCTTTTGAATCCTGCCCACAATCAATAATCCTCTGATTGTAATATGACACTTTGCTACTTTCAAGGAGCTTGTTGTATTTGTCTCTTTCTTCCTTGAAGATTTCACGATGAACTGTCAGGCCAGTTCTCCTCCACAGCCTTTCAGCTTTTCTTTTCTCAGATTTTGCTCGATGGAGATCATCTGAGAACCAAGGCTGTTGTTGTCTTATTACAATAGACTTTTCCTTGGGTGGTGCATGCTTATTCAGCACGTTGGTTAGTTGTGTATCATATATGTCCATTAGATCAGTGACAGTGATTATTTTTGTCTTCTGAAGGTGTGGCTTGGGGTGATGGACGTTGCATAACAGTAGATGGTGGTCTGTTATCATATCACCCACCTGGACCTCTTGTACAAGATTATCTGTGGAAGGATCAGTTCTATTTCCTAGACGCCGTGCCAGCCCTGACCAGCACTGCTCTACTAAACCTGCCTTTTGTTGCAGGGAGATCTTTAAGATAGAACTGCGCAAAAGTAGTTGCGACCCCTCTGGTGTCGTGGGCCCTAATGCCCATGCGTTGCCTCCGCTCCTTAGGAAGGTGTGAGAACGCCCCCGCTATGGCCTCTTTGACCCAGCCAGCAACTGTACTTTTGGTAGCCTTTGTATAAGGCTCCCTTGACTGAATGAAGAGGGCTTTTTCATCCCCTCGCAAGGGCTTGGTTAACTCCAAGTACCATTTCGAGCCCGAACAGGGCAATGTACCTTGTCGTCTGGTGAGAACTCCTTTAGGCTGAGGAGAAAAACCTCGCTAGGAGTGAACGAGACCGACTGGTTTTTGTCCAATAGGAGGGATGGGAGAAGACGAACTCCTCCATTTTCCCACCGCAGATGACATGCGTCTATCCTGCAGGAATGGACCCAGCTTCCCCGCCTGGCCGAAGCCAGTTGCAAGAGGAAAGCTGTCTTGACCGCCACCGACCTCAATGGTGCCGTATTCATCGGCTCAAAGGGAGGGCCCGCTAGGTACTTGAGTACCGTCGGGATATCACAAGTTTCATTGAGCTTCCTTGGTTTGGCGGAAACCACAAACAATCCCTTAATAAGGGTCGACATATCTGTGTTGGATGACACAGTTGTCCCATCCGGAAATCCTTTGTGAATGGCTGCGATAGCAGATTTGTATCCTGCAATCGTTGAAGGAGCTAAGGGTTTTCCCTTATGCTGCACCGTTCGCAGGCCATTCAAGAATTCCGCGACCTCTGCTACAGGGGCTTCAGCGGGACCCACACCTCGCTCCACGCACCATCGTCGGTAGTGGAGAAGACGGGAATCATAAAGCCGGCAAGTCGATTCTCGCCTAGCCCTGGCTGCCGTCTCTGCAACTCCCTGTGAAAAGCCTCGGTCAACGAAGGATTGGCGGACAGCGGCCATACAGCCAGTCTCATTCTGTCCAGCTTGGGGTAAAACATCCCCGTGACCGAGTTCTTCAGGAGGTTGTCCTTGGGTGTGATCACTAGCTGGAGATCTGTCAGCATGCTGGTCAGCTGACGGAACCACGGCTGGCTGGGCCAGAACGGGCTACTAGGAGAATCCGGGCTGACCATTGCAGCCTCAGTTTCCTCAACACCCTCGGGATGAGGTTGGTCGGCGGGTACGCTTACCAGTAGAGACTCTCCCAATTCTGCGTCAGAGCGTTTATTCCGCTCGACATCTGAGAGGGGCGCTCTGAGAAGAACACCGGAAGTTTGTGGTTCTTCTCCGATGCAAAGAGATCCACATGGGGAGTCGGCCAGTGCTCGAATATGAGCCGAACCACTGTCTTGTGGAGGGACCACTCTGTGGGGTGGTTGTGTTTCCCTCTGGACAGGGCATCGGCCAGGACGTTCCTGACTCCCGATATGTGGTTGGCAACCAGGTAAATCCCGTGTTGCCTGCACCAGGCCCATAGGTCTAGTGCCAGGTAGCACAAGGTAGGAGACTGAGTTCCACCCTCCTTGTTGATGTAGGCCACTGTAGTGGTATTGTCCGTAAGGACATCCACAGCAGTGTCCCGTACCTGAGGCAGGAAGTGCTGCAGAGTCAGCCAGACTGCCTGTAGTTCGAGCCAGTTGATGTGGTGTTTGGCCCAGGCCGACGACCACTGGCCCGAGATCACCCAGTCTCCTAGGTGACCTCCACAGCCCTCCATGGAGGCATCCGTGACTATTGTCATAGTCGGATCTGGCCTGAGGAACGGGCGGCCTACCGTCAGGTTGGCCCGTGACGCCCACCACTCTAGATCCCTGAGCGATGCGTGGTCGGGGTATATCCTGAGGTATGGGCTGTCCGACACTTGTGTCCACTGACTGTGGAGCATAAGTTGGATATGAAGAGTGTGAGTCACCGCCATGGGGACCAACTCGCGTAGACTGGACAGATGGCCCAAGAGCTTCTGCCAAGTCTTTGCCGGCTGAGGGCTCCGTGCTAGGAGCAAGGAAGCCAGTCGCGACGCTCTGACAACCCTCCTCTCGCTCGGGAAAACGAGCATGTGGATAAGATCGAGGGTCGATCCCAGGAATGCTGGGAACTGCGTGGGTACTAATTGGGACTTTCCCTCGTTTACGAGGAAGCCCAGTTTTGTCACCCAGAACAGTGTGAGGTCGCGTTGACGTTCCACTAGCGACTTCGACTGGTTCTTTAGAAGCCAGTCGTCGAGATACTGGTGCATGTCTACACCCTGTATCTTGAAGAACGCCTCGATGACCCGCACGATTCTCATGAACACTAGAGGTGCTGTTGAAAGCCCGAACTGGAGTACCAGGAATTCGTACGCTCTGCCATTGTATGCGAAGCGGAGGAATCGGGTGTGTTCGGGTGCCACGGGGACGTGAAAATAGGCGTCTCTTAAGTCTATAGAGACTGCCCACGTCTCTGACATTGAAGAGTCCCTCAAGTGCTCTGAGGTCTTCAGCCTCTGCTGGTGGGCTTCTCCCAGGCAGTCCATCACTGTTCGCAAAGTCTCCATCCTGAAGGGTAGAGGCTTTACGAATTTGTTGAACGCCATTAAATTGAGGATCGGGCACCAACCGCCCGACTCCTTGGCCACCAGGAAGATAGGGGAGTAAAACCCCGGGACGTCTGTGTGGAAGGGAATCTCCCTGTTTGCCCGTTTTTCGAGCATGGACTCCAGGCCTCGTTCAAGGTCCTGACGTCGCGCCTGATTCCAGGGAATCGGAGTACATCGGGGCTCCGTTGATCTCGGAGGATTGCCCATGAACTCCATCCTGTAGCCCCTGGTTACAGTCTGCAGCACAAACTGATCCGACGTAACCAAGGGCCACAGGTAGGCGAACGCTCTTAGTCGCCCCCCCCACCGGACAAAGCTGATCATTCTGTATCAGCTTTGGGGGCTGGCTTTGGGGTGTTATACGTGGAGTAAGCATCCTTTTTGGCGCCTCCACCTCGACCCCTACCACGGCCTCTACCGGCACCTCTACCTCCACCGCCGCCCTCGGACGAGGAGGAGTTTGAGCCACCACCACCCTTTTTACCCTTCTTGGCTTGTTTGCCACCCGAACCTCTGCCTTTTTTGAAGTGGATCCGAAAACGATCCCCTGACTGCTTCGAGGTTGAGGGCTGGTCACGGGCTAACTGAGCCTGTGACACGCTCAAGAGTTGGGTTTTAGTGGTCGACTCGACTGTTGGGGTCCATTGGCCCGCAAACATGAGACCCTTTGTCAAGGGGAGCTCTCTGAGACGGAGTCTGGCCATCGTGGGCACAACCTTATTCTCCGCCAGAGCTGCCGATAAGAATCGGATGCGACGGTCGAAGCCCGCCTCCAGCTTCTGGCGTGTGGAGATGCGTCCTATAGCCGCGGTTAGATAGTTGGCCAGAGACACGGCCCGGCCAGTGTCTCATCCACCATGCATTCTGGCAAAGGTGGGGGCGGCAACCCCGCGAGGAGAGCAGCGCGCTCTTTCTCTCTATTTACTATAGTTGCGGAAATGAACCCTCGAGTTCGCTGCAAATATATAGAGAGGCGCGCGAGGACAGATGAGGTCGATTCAACCTGTTTCGCGAATCTCTCCGCCTCTTTGGTAACCGGATGTAGTCCTTTCGGTTCAAAGGGCTTCGCCGGGTCCCAATCTACCTTGTAGGTAGACCGCATGTACTCTGTTACCTCGGCGTCAACCTCGAGAACCTTAAGTAAGGTGTCATCTTCTTCCACAAGAGGGAAGAAACGCGCGAGCGTAGAGTCCCCGAGAGACCCGGCCTCCTTCACCATCCGTCTGTCGTCGACCGTGCATGCTATTTTAGATACCCAGACGCTGGCCCAAAGCGCCGGTGCCTCCACTGAACGTGGGGTCGGCGTGGCAAACACACTGAACTCCGACTCCTCCGCGGGCGGAGAAGCGGATGGTGGTGAGGAAAACTTCAGCACCTTTGCAAGTGCATGGAGTACCGGCACGTACTCCAGAGGGCGAGAAAATTTGAAATCCTGCGCCTCCCAGGATTCGCGCCATGACCTAGTAAGGTCAGGATGTGGTGGGATCGTGTGATCCCCACTACCATCCCTAGGCGGACCTAGCCTTGTATAAACCGACGTCACCTGAGCGGTGGACGTGGAGGCCGTCGCGGCCGTCTGAGGTGGCGGAGGCACCCCAGGGGGAGCCACAGGTTCCACAGGCTTGTCGGAAGCCGCACCCAAGATCTCGCGATCAAGCTCGGACCACGCCTCTACAGGCGGAACACCACATGGGTCAAAGACCTCCTCTACCTGATCATCTAACTGATCGTCTTCTTCATCGTCCGATTGGTCGGAGAACTGACCAGGAGACAAAGGTGCCGGTGACGACCGGCCGGACCTCGTCCTGGTAGGCGAGGGAGAGCCCTCACGGCGGTGCAGTCTCTTTGACGGAGGAGGTGAGCACCTCAACGGAGAGAGAGAGGGAGACCTTGGTCTCTTCTCTGGAGCAGGCGGCTTCTCCAACTTGTGAGATATTGCCGCCAGCGACTGAGTAATCGCCAGGAGTGACTGTGTCATCTCCGGTTGTGGGGGCGGGGAGGAGGAGCTGCCCCCTGCAGTGCCGCCACCAAAGCCGCGATGTCGAACACCGGAGGCACACTTGGTGCCGGCTGTGGCTGCGGCTGTATAGCCGGAGACAGGGTTGGAGATTCTAAAAGATTTTCCTCCATGCCCTGGGAGCCCAGATCGCCCGCTAATTGCAACAACCGCTCCATATTCTGTTGTTGCCCACAAGGGGTGTCATCCCCCTCTGAGTCTTCCCCGAAGAGGTTGTCCACATAGGGGTCGCCCCCTAGCGGATCCGCTTCAAGATCGGGAAACAGAGGATCTCTCACCGGAGAGGCGGCTCTCCCCTGGGCTGCATCATATGACTTCAAGGCAGCCTTTGTAGGAGTCCGTCTGACCGGTGGAGATGGCGCTACCGCGGGAGTTACCGCAGGTGCGGTATTTACCGCAGATGTGGTCGCGGTAGCCGAAGCACCCTTCCGGATGCTGCTCCTAGTAGTGGGGCCTAAAGACCCCTCTGAGGCACCACTCTTCTTGGCCCCCCCTTTTTTCCTACTAGGAGCAGCAGCACCGCGGTGCTTCTTTGCCGGAGGCGACTCATTACGGTAACGAGATGAAGGCACAGCCTTCCTAGGAGATCTCCTCCTGTGTTCAGGAGTAAGAGATCTTCCCTCAGGTACTGACACCGCAGATGCGGAAGTCACCGCAGATGCGGAAGTTACCGTAGTTGCGGTATTTACCGCAGTTCCCGCAATTGCGGGAGTTACCGCAGGTGCGGGATTTACCGCAGATGCGGGATTTACCGCAGATGCGGAAGTTACCGCTAATGCGGAAGTTACCGCAGATGCGGGATTTGCATTTCGTCGAGTCCTGGCTCGACCTCGCTCCGTTCTCGAACCCGAAGGTTCGTTGGAACGAGGAGAACGTGACCGTTCTCTACGGGCTTTGGACTTTCTAGCCCTGTAAGCCGCGTCTCTCTCAGACCTTTTGATACGTTTGGTCATCCAAGTATCAAATCCCACCCAGGTCTCCTCTGTCCAGGATTCGCACACCTGGCAAGTGTGACTTCTGTCACACAGGGTGTGTCTAGAACAACACCCATGCGCGATCCAGGGTTCAGTAGGAGAAGGGCGTGTGGTGAAATTCGGGCAGGGCGAAGCCCCACACCGAATCTGAGAGGAAGGCCGTCCCGCCGCGGGACCGACGCTGTACACACTGGCCGACGACATTGGTCGAAGGTCAGACAAAGAACACAGTAAATATACAGAGATACACAATGGATACAGACAATTTACCTGTCCCAGCGATGTATAACAGGTTCGCAGTTATAGTCGCTCGTGTGTCTCGACTGTAAGCTCTAAATCCACGGAAAAAGAGCGTAATCTTCAGAGAGCTTGAATACCGATTGGCAGAGGAATATGGCGCCCAAAAGAGAAGAGGATGAAGGCGCATGCGCCAACCGTGACGTCATGACCGGTATCAGTGCGGCCCCTAGCGGGGATCGCGCAAACTACGGTCTATTTTTAAATTTTTGAGGCTACATTTAGTAGCCCTCCTCTATGTCATCGCAAGGATCTTCCATAGGGAGAGACTGCCAAATGAGAGCCTTCCTTTTGGGTGACCAGAGCAAGCCCTGGAGATAGCTTCCAATGTGAGCAGGTAAGAATTTAGTAATAAAATATATACTTACATCCTCAGGACAGAGTTCACATGCCTTAGATAATGTCACTCGAGCACTATGCGACCTCTCTAGAAAATACCTGCAAGAAAATGGAAAAAATGTCAATAAACACTATCAAAGAAAAATACATTCAAACATTCAGTTTCTTTTGACTAAACTAATAATGATGAAGACTAGAGTATGTCTAGATCATAGTATACGCCAGCAGGGGGACTGGGCTTCATTTGGACACCCAAACCCTAAAAAGTCACCCCTAAGGACACCCAAGTTATTTCTGAAAATGTAAATTTCAAGTATATAATTGAATTTTTGTCATCTCAATATGATTCCCAGAAAATTGTATAAGGATATTATGCATACTTCTAATTAATAAGTAAATGCATGTTTAAGGTTGTAATCGGAGCACATTGTGATCTCCCTTAAAGAGGATGCCCAAAAATTCTACAACAACCAATTTTGGGCACAAATTTCTAAAGACGCTGATCTAGATGGACTTATATTTTCTTACAAGAGTGACTACTGAGAAAACTAAATATTCACTTTTCATATTCCTAAATCTAGCAGAAATAAATTCAGATCTAAATGGTTATTAAGGACACCAGTTACTCTAACATTGAACTTACCCATTAGAGGTCTCATTTGACTGTGCTGGAGGCGACCAGTTGTTGTAGGTGTACTGTGGATTACAAGAATATGGTACAATGCAGAAAATGTTAGTCAATGGTGAAAATATCATTATGACAGACGCTTATTATATCCCTATTGGTAACTAGAAAATGGTTTCCAAAATACAATACATACAATACTAGTCATTGGTGAAAATACCAGTCATGAAAATTGCAACAGGGAGATGATAACAAAAAATGTCTTTGATATACCAAATCACAATCAAAATGATATCAAAATGGTACATGCTTTGTAGGAATTAAACAACAAAAATGTAATACTTTACCTATTGCCATGGTGAACATGAACACTGAATATTTATGAATATGTTGGTACCAGGTACTAGTATTCTTGGAGATATAATTTATGAACACCATGTTTATTAAACAATGTGATGCACTATTTCAACTAATCAGAAACAGGAATGCCTACAATGGTAGTATCTGTCGGACAAGCAGAAATCGGACTGATTTGGCCAAACTGAAGTATCTCAGACCCAACCTATAGACCCCTATTTGAGAATCTACATGCTTAAATACTAATTTAACAAAATCTAAACTTGCCCTGCAGGGCCCTACCATCCTTTACCCTGAAGTATACAGCACACCAGTTTCATTCCCGACATAGAATCCAATTAAATCAACAGAATTTGCTATTGTTGATTTGAGATTCGCATGTGACAAAGAATAAACATCAGCCAACATGCAGGTCCCACCTGCATAATCTGAAGATGTCTAATTGTTGGGTGTAGGTTTACTAGGCATTTCAACTGTGTTGATGTCTTACTCTATCATAATAGAATACGTGTCGGACATTGAGGGTTAGTTTCTTTTTTATCTCTATGTTTGGGATATTTGTGTTTCGGCCCTGTGGGTCAAAATTCTAGAGGGTCCAATATATATAATTAGATTGTTTGGACCTTGCGAGTTCAGAATCAATAGATTTCATTGGTATATTCTCTCGTTTTCTTCCTAATAAGGATGGGTCCGGGAAACTTCAATTAGGCCACTGTTTTGGTGGGAAGATTTGAAGCTTTTCTACAATTATAGTAAAAGCTTTGGGGACAACTGAAACTTGAACAATTGAAAGCAGAATCAAACCTAATGTACGTATTGCAGATAAAGATCCTTACCCTTTCTAGCTCATCCTGTAGCCACTCTACAGCCCAGGTCCATTTCCTCTTCAGGTCCCCATTACTCTGCAGCATCAGGGCAGCAGGCGCACAGCTGAAACAAACAACAGTAAGAATTACCTCACACACAGCACAAAATCATGTTCAAGATACTGCTTGATACATGTACAGATTTCATATTCTGCAGTTTCAAAGTCAGTATTTTACATCTTGACATAAATTCTTTATCATTTACATTATTTATTGGTATAAGTCCCATTATGAAAGTTACAATAATCATCCCCGTTATTATTAAATTACATAACTGATTGATTACATGCAAGCATGAGTACATGATTAAATGTGTTACTGTGTATACATGAATGTGTACATACATGGATAGGTATGTACATGTATGTGTGAGTGTATGTGTGCCTGCTTTTGTTTTTATGTCTGTGTGTGTGTATGTATGAATGTGTGTGTGTGTGTGAGTCTGTGTTTTGTGTGTCTGTGTGTTATGTGCACATGTAAGTGTATGTAAGCATTTGAGCAACTGGACTTACTGGCTGAAAAGCGCCACCATCATCTTAATGCACTAGTAGGCCCTCTTCTGGTAGTGATTCTTAGAGTGCTGTATCGTGTCAAACAAGCCATCTCTGTCATCTGGGATTCCTGGAAAACAACACAAGAGCTTGGTTGTGAGACAGATTACATGTGATTCAAGGTTTCACTCATCTTTAACCAGAGTCTTAGCCAGGATTTGGAAACTGGGTGACCAATATTGGTGATTGTAAAATTTTGGGGCATCCTATTTTTTAAGGGAGACCTTAATATACTCTGATTAGAGCCATAAACATGTATTTAATTAATGAAATAAGGCATAACATCCTTAAACAGTGTCATGGGAATTATATTGAGATGGGAAAAACTTCAATTATATTCTTGAAATTGACATTTTAAGAAAATGACTCAGAGAAATATGGGGTAACACTCATTCACTAACAAAGGCATATTAATATGGAATTCCTTATCTTTAAATATGAAAATTGCACCATCTATCTCATACAATCAAGAAATTATACCTTGAAGAATAACTTTCAACTCTGTGGCCTGCATGAAAGGTATAATCCTAAAATCTGAGAGCCACAGCGAAAATCAAATCCTGTATTTGACTGTGTTACCCTCGTGAAATAAAGACATTATTATTATTATTATCATTATTATTATTATTATCATTATTATTATTATTATCATTATTATTATTATTATTATCATTATTATTATTATTATTATTATCATTATTATTATTATTATTATTATTATTATTATTAATATCATGATTTTTATTTCTATTATTATTATTACTATTACTATGTGGTGTTTTTCATCAGGTGCTCCAGTGTCCTCAATCACTCAACTGGCTAGTCACAAATAGCCGTAATACTACGACGGTGCATACGTGACACCTAAATAAACTTAACTAACGTTTATTTTTAGCACTATTTTCAGAAAAATTCTAGAAAAATAAATAAACGAACATTTATTTTTAGCAAAAATATATGAAAGTGCTAAAAAAATTAATTGAGGAACGTTTATTCTAAGCAAACCATTCATAAAATTGCTGAAAATTAACCTTCACGAACGTTAATTAGTAACAAGATTTCAGAAAAAGTGCTGAAAATCAACCTTTACAAACATTTATTTGTAGCAAAATTTCAGTAAATTGCTGAAAATAAGCCTTCACGAACGTTTATTTGTAGCATTTTATTGAGAAAAATGTTAGAAAAATGAATAAACGAACATTTATTTTGAACAAAAACTGTAAAAAAATGTAAATAAATGCAGACGAGCATTTAAATACAGTGTCACATTTGCACCGTCATGGTGCATACGTGACATCTAAACAAATCTAAACGAACATTTATTTTCAGCACTTTATTGAGAAAAATGTTAGAAAAATAAATAAACGAACATTTATTTTCAGCACTATATTGAGAAAAATGTCAGAAAAGTAAATGAACGAACATTTATTTTCAGCAAAATCGAGGTGGAGATGCTGTGTTTTAAAATGGAAAATGTCATAGCATCAATCATTTATGGGGGCGTGTCCAAGAAGGGTGGGCCTAATTTCACGTATTGGAGAATTGAGACACAACACCATTTCCCGCTACTAAAGATGTCATATAACTTACTAAGATTTCAACCTTTCCCAGACTGGAATCGTCATTTCGCTACAGATTTGAAAGCAAATTGAGAAGCATGTAAAGGAAATCAGGGGCGGATCCAGCCTAAAAAATTGAGCTATGCACCTTTGGAGAATTTGGGAAAATGAGGGGGCCCGGAGGGTGCAGCGGCCTACGGGAATTTTTTATATGTAGGTGCTCTGAGATGCATTATCCTGCATTTTCAGAGCAGTTAATGGAACATTATTTTCACTGTAAATATATCTAAACTTTGTTTGAAACTTTCTATATTTCACGAATTTAGTAGGTAACCTTGTTCTCCTCATGTTGGTATTTTACATAACTTTATCATTTGTTATCACAGTGCATGTGATTTTTGTCTTCAATAAATATCACAATTTAAAGCAAATCCGGTAAATTAGATACTCTAAATGCATGTTAATTTGAAGCGATTGTGACTTGAAGAAATTCCATAATGAGGAAAGACCAACAACTAGTTGAACCTCCCCTGATTGTATCTTAGATAAATAAAAACAAGTGAATATGAAACCAGCCGGTCAACCTGAATAGGCTAGCCTCAGAGAATAGCCAAAAAGTCGTGCTCTGCGCATGTTGGCGCTCAGGTTTCTATTCAATTCAAATGATACGAGGGCCCTGATTGGACCGTGATCCCTCGTGACCTCACGTTGATGCAGATCAGAGACCCCTGGCATTTCCAGCCCTTCACTGCATCGCATATAGGAATTCGTCTCTCGCTACATATCCAGTTTTTCTTCATTTAAGAGTGTGAGCAAGCCTGTGGGAGCCGTTTTAACAGCAAATATTTTACTTTTCAGTGATAGCCTAAACATTCATAGTTGATTATGAGAAAAAGTGCATCGTCTTTAATTGATATAAAAATCTCAAATGACCCTATATTCACTAATTAACCCAATGAGCATATGATGATAGAAAAGAGATATATTTAATTTATTTCTTACAATAAATGTTAAATAAAAGTTCTGAGACTATCAAGTTTCTGTATGTAACGCTCATCAAAAACTCATCAAAAGGTTCTGTATGTTCGTTGTACTACAGGGGCTTGATCATAAAGAAAATGTGTCAATTTCTGGTCTAAACACAAGGTTTCGGAAAAGATACACATTTCCTAAAAAAATCACAATTGTTCAAACCTTTTTAACCATTCATAGTTGACAAAACAAGAATCATTAGACGATATTTAGTCACTGGCGAAGATAGCTGTAGATTGGCATTGTCTCTGGTGCACCCTTAATCGGGATGCATCACTGAGCCGGAAGTGCAATTGATGATGGGTGAGGATGTCGGTGACCCTATACCATTTGCAGCTAATTTATTATGCAGGTCTGAATTTTCTTATCTTGTTGCAGCGCCCGCCATACAGTATTGAGTTGTTCACCTCGGAACAGGTGAAAAGAATTACGGAATACATCATCTACACATACTTCAGGCACTTAAAGATGTACAGATATGTCTTCACAACACTGGTAAGTTACACATGTTGTGTTCTGTTTCTATACGACAGGAATAAAGGGCAGGAATTTGTGAATTTTTGATTAAAGTTGAAGTCTCTGGTATTTCTTAACTCATCAACACAATTCAGCTTGCAGAGTATAAAATATAGTATTTGTTTGGAACTTGTAGCATGATAAGGGGCTTTATACATTATTATTTGTGGAGCTGTGTTGCTGTAAGACTGATGTCTAATGTGTTCCTCTTCCAGGTAAAACTGGACCTCTCCATGACATATGTGGGAGTACCTGTTACACCAGAACCCTCAGAAGGTAACAATAGTGCTAATTAGTCCAAACTTTTGATGGATTAATTGATTATAATTGATTATTATCAATGTTAATATGCCCACTTGCCACTGTCTGCTAATATCCCTAAAGTTTGAATGATAAATGGTCAGAAACTCCTACATCATGATTTATACAATAATCTTTTATTTTTAAGCTTGGTTTTCATGGTAAATAAGGCCCCTTTTGAATGGAAATTTGGACCATGTGAGCAGAGAACATGATAAATATTTTGTTTTAATGACCAATCAATCAGAAATCATGGCAAAATAATCAATTATATTGGTTAATCATCGCAGCGCTAGTGGTAATTATACATCACCTGGATACCTAATTGGCTAATACAAGTGCTTAGCTCTGCTTTGAACATGTACAATTATCATGTTCAGCTAACCACCAATGGACATGGAAATGATCCAAAATTCACATAGTCAATCAAAAATCCTGAAATAATAGCATCATTGCAGGAGTTTTTGTTGTTTATGAAATTCAATATTGTAATATTTTGCTATTGATTATGTTGGTCCTTATGTATTCTCTTCCCAAATATTAGAAACATAATATATCATTTTATTCGTTATTTTTATTAGCTGGAGAGGCAGAGGGTGTGGAGGACCTCCCAGAGGAAGGAGAAATTCCAATGAGTGAGGGGGAGGCAGTACAACCAAAGGAACAGCCTGAACCAGGTGGGGAATTCAACAGCATATATATATATGTATATATATATATATGTATATATATATATATATATATATATATATATATATATATATATATATATATATATATATATATATATATATATATATATATATATATATGTGTGTGTGTACGTATGTATGTATACATACATGCATATATCTATACATACACACATTAAATGTGACAAGTTTACCTAAGAAGTTTTAGAATCAGCATTTTGTTAGATATTATTTTTTACCTGACACGGTCCTAGTATTGATTGACACTAGTGCCACCTGATAGACAAATTTTAGACTAGGGCAAGCTAAAGAGTTTGCAAATTGGTTATGCAGGTCAGCACACGTTTAATAGAAGCAAATGTTCTGCTTTCATTCAACTGGCTGGAGAGGTTATTAGGAGCAATTGTAGACAATCAAAGGGTCCATGGTAATTAAAGATTAACTCCATGAAACATTCAAGGTCCCACAGTATCCTTGAAATATCTTATTGTTTCACTATAAATGCATGAAACCTTTAAAAATGTATATTTCATATCAAATATCAGATTATGTAACATGTTCATATCAGTTTACGCAATGTGCAAGATATGTATGATTTAATGTAAATCTGACTTTTTCAGAGTTGTCACCAGCAGCTAAGGAACTAAAGGCCCTCATCGAAATGCACCTCTCAGATGAGCTGAAGAGATTGAGAAGTTCCGTGGACGAACAGCTGAAAAACACAGAGGAGGTTCTCAATAAAAAGATTGATGCCATCGAAGGGGAGAATAAATCTGGCAAGGGGGGTAGGGGGTCTAGAAGGGGCAAGAAAAAGTGAGGATTTTAACTATTTTAACTATATTATACGTGAGTTGCAGAATACATGCATCTAAGGTGATTTCAATTTTCATCCTGTACAATGATTCTGTGAAAAAACTAAATGAGTTGTATGAACTTTGTGTTTTGATGGTGTTCTACATTTTAAAAAAATGTCATGTTTTTTAAGGGTAAGCGATGGGCTCTGCTTGTACATTATCTCAACTCTGCAGTGGCCTTTAGCATGTGCTTGTATTTCATAGCCTGATGGAGTACACTAGATCTAGACAGGAGTTGCATAAGCTTTCCTTATTATTGTTTTCTTTAAAACTCACTAAATCTTATTTTTTATTTCAAAGCACCTGATGCCAATTATCTTACATGGTGATGAAGAAATAAATGGCCTGTACATACTTAAGTTATTTAAACTGAAATGATAAATCCGCAGCATGAATTGGTTATCTTTAGTTTGAAACTGAAATTACTATCTGTATCATTTTTTGTATCATATCTAAATCTCACCAGAACTCATAATCTTCACTGGTTCTTGTCCTTATAGACCTGACACCTCCTTCACTTACAATTGTCTTAAAATAAAAATAAAGTTGGTTGTGATCTACATGTCCAGTCTCCCAGTGTTCAACCTGTGTATTTTGCATACCGCTAGGAAAAAGTGTTCAACCCACAGTTTTTTAAGAAATTATCTCATTTTAGCATGAAATCAAAAAGTTTGTATTGTGTGGGCATTCAGAAGTTATTCAACTTACATGGGTGTTCAACTTATCGAGGCTGGCCTGTTAGCTATATATTAAGTATGCTGTATTGTGATTAAGAATGTGTGTGGCATTTTAAAAGAGCCTAATTAGGGCTGTTTCTATGGGAAAGGGGAATTACCTCCATCCCATTATTCTTTCTCATAGTGAATCCATGGACCTTCAGAAAATGTTTAATGTACACAAGTGTTACATTTATGGAGGCTTACATTTATTTGAACTTAAACACTAGCAAGTAGGCTTTTAAAGAGTTTTCTGCAGAGTTGGTGGAAGATTTTTCTACATAAGCTGAAATATCCCTCATGAAGTTTTTGACAATCAAATAATCAGTTGTATATCAAAAAACAAAAATATTGTGAATAAATGTTATAACTTTATTGTAGCAACTTTGTACATATTTGACAAATAAACACTAAAATAAAACCTAAATCATATGTATATTGTTTACTTTATTTACAGTATATGTACATGATTTTTATCACTGACATTTTGAATTGATTTAAATCGATTCAAAATATTTCCAACACAAAAACCAAAAATAATGAGGCTTACTCTCTTATGCTGAACATATCAATCTGGTTTGAGCAAATGCAGCCAAACCTACACAAAGACCACCTACTGAGAGATACAACCTACTATAGAATCTGGGCCTAATTAACATTCACCATGGTATTGTCATGCTTTATTGCACCTTTTAGTGAGATCACTGGTCTTTAAACTCGTAGACCTCTTTTGAATAATACAAACAATGGTCTTACTTAATAGGTCTGACTATAGAGGTATCTTTTGGATAGGCGAGTGTGAAGAAATCTTTGAACAAACTTCACTCTTTTACCTAGAACCAGTTACAAAAATATTTATATGCAGCCTGAGCTTCATTATTAAGACCAGCAATAGCACAAGTCCTGTTCCCAGAAGAGCATGAAAGATTTAATGACTTGACAAGCCAGTATCCCATAGGTAGTGGACTAAAACTGGTCCCCTTCATACTCCCATCTGCAGGGGGGCACTATGATAAGACATGCTCTTTAAGCATACATGTATCCTTAAAGACTTGAGCATTCAAATCCTCAGTATTTTAACCTTTATGCTGGCTAACTTTGCCAGTACAGAATGAACCAAAAAAGCTGAAAAATGACTAAAGCCCTGGCTTATGGGTACTCATCTGAGAGTACTCAGCAAGAGTTATCCAATGAATACCAACATGACAGGGTTTAGATGGTTTTCAGAAGAAATCTTTGCGTCCTTGTACTTTGTACGAAAGTAGCCTCAGCATTGGTAGGGTGAAGCATATATGTATCCTACAAGACTTGAGCATTCAAATCCTCAGTATTGTAAAATCTATGGCGTGATTTAGGGGTAGCATATTGCGCACACCAGCCTACTAGCTTGTGTGTGGGTCTAGTCGCTGTCGCTTGCTGGGAGGTGTGGACGATGATTCTGCTGTGGTGTCGGAACAGGAAGCACTAGTCTGTGGTAATGGAGAGGAGGCTATGTCACGGACACCACCCATCTGAAAAGATGCAAAAAAGACCATGATCAAAAATAGTGAATTAAACTTCCTTGCTCCATTTTCCACATACCAACCTATCTATACAGTCTGAAAATACTTACCCGACAAGGAGGAAAAGGGGGATCTACTCATAAAACCTTACGATTGATGTCTTACTTATTTATATCTGCAGTTGAAATCTCTAGCCAAATTAGGGGGTTGGTTTACTGAGAATGATCTTAAAATTGATAGGTGTATATTATCTGAGAAACCCGCAGCAGTGGGGACTCCTACCAATAGAGGGGGTAAAAAGAGCAACTCACAGGTTGGAGGAGGCTGGTTTCAGATTGATATGAGCATATCATCTCTTTCTGAAGCAGTTGGGGACTCCTAGCTAAAGAGGGTTAAAAAGAGGGAACTCATGGTTATCTGATAGGGGCCTGTGCTCTCCCCTCTAGAAGACAATTTGTAGAGGATTGCTAAGTGTCTTTTAAGCTCTCAAATACAGGTAGAGAAGCAGGCTGGGGGTTGGGTTGACAGGGGTTATCTTGTCGCGGACTGTGGTCTCCCTTAGGCAATTTGTAGAGGGTTGCTAGGCATATGTTTAGTCCCTAAATACAGGTAGAGAATGGGGGGGGGGACTCACAGGGTGGGGCTGGGGTTAAAATGGATATGAGCAGAGGGGTTAAAAGGGGCACTTACGGTTATCTGATAGGGGACTGTGGTCTCCCCTCTGGAAGGGGACTTGTAGAGGGTTGCGAGGCGTGTGTTGTGGTCCCAGAAGAGTATGACCGGTATAAGGGGAACTTACGGTTATCTGGTAGGGGACTGTGGTCTCCCCTCTGGAAGGGGACTTGTAGAGGGTTGCGAGGCGTGTGTTGTGGTCCCAGAAGAGGATGACCGGTATAAGGGGAACTTACGGTTATCTGATAGGGGACTGTGGTCTCCCATCTGGAAGGGGACTTGTAGAGGGTTGCGAGGCGTGTGTTGTGGTCCCAGAAGAGGATGACCGGTATAAGGGGAACTTACGGTTATCTGATAGGGGACTGTGGTCTCCCCTCTGGAAGGGGACTTGTAGAGGGTTGCGAGGCGTGTGTTGTGGTCCCAGAAGAGGATGACCGGTATAAGGGGAACTTACGGTTATCTGATAGGGGACTGTGGTCTCCCCTCTGGAAGGGGACTTGTAGAGGGTTGCGAGGCGTGTGTTGTGGTCCCAGAAGAGGATGACCGGTATAAGGGGAACTTACGGTTATCTGGTAGGGGACTGTGGTCTCCCCTCTGGAAGGGGACTTGTAGAGGGTTGCGAGGCGTGTGTTGTGGTCCCAGAAGAGGATGACCGGTATAAGGGGAACTTACGGTTATCTGATAGGGGACTGTGGTCTCCCCTCTGGAAGGGGACTTGTAGAGGGTTGCGAGGCGTGTGTTGTGGTCCCAGAAGAGGATGACCGGTATAAGGGGAACTTACGGTTATCTGATAGGGGACTGTGGTCTCCCCTCTGGAAGGGGACTTGTAGAGGGTTGCGAGGCGTGTGTTGTCGTCCCAGAAGAGGATGACCGGTATAAGGGGCACTTACGGTTATCTGGTAGGGGACTGTGGTCTCCCCTCTGGAAGGGGACTTGTAGAGGGTTGCGAGGCGTGTGTTGTGGTCCCAGAAGAGGATGACCGGTATAAGGGGAACTTACGGTTATCTGGTAGGGGACTGTGGTCTCCCCTCTGGAAGGGGACTTGTAGAGGGTTGCGAGGCGTGTGTTGTGGTCCCAGAAGAGGATGACCGGTATAAGGGGAACTTACGGTTATCTGATAGGGGACTGTGGTCTCCCCTCTGGAAGGGGACTTGTAGAGGGTTGCGAGGTGTGTGTTGTCGTCCCAGAAGAGGATGACCGGTATAAGGGGAACTTACGGTTATCTGATAGGGGACTGTGGTCTCCCCTCTGGAAGGGGACTTGTAGTAGTGGGGAGGCTAAGGGCGAAAATCGTTCACTTTTTTGACAAAAGCGTGAAAATTGGCACAGGTGTAGTTTGACGGATGGGGAATTTTTTAAAGCCAGGTACCCATCTCGGTTGCCATGGTAACCGGCGGCCATCTTGAATTTCAAAATGGCCGCCTTCGAATTCTCCTTCTCGCCATATTTCTGCCTTAAAATGTAACAGAAATACAGTCTCAGTGTCTAAAACCATGTTTTATGGGGTAAGGATTATATTTCTGATATGGAAAATAGCATCAAGAAGGCGGCCATCTTGGATTTCAAGATGGCCGCCATGTGAAATTATGTTTTTCCGTATAACTTTAGATCTAAATAACCTAGCTAAACAATGTTGGTTTCTATACCAACATTTTCAGGGACCAGGAATTCATTTATGACATCTTCAGTTTCACTAGAGGTTTTATTTCACCATATTTGACCACAAAATGGCTTTTTTCACATATGGAGGCCGTTGGACAGGGGAAGAAGCTGTTCAGCTACAAACAACTGTATTTGGCTCGAGATAACTATAATGGAAAGGTGGTTAGAAACAGTTGCACTGAGCCACCTACAGTACGTACAGAAATAGTCTTAGTGTCTTAAACCATGTTTTCTATTTCTGATATGGAAAATAGCATCAAGAAGGCGGCCATCTTGGATTTCAAGATGGCCGCCATGTGAAATTATGTTTTTCCGCATAACTTTAGTTCTAAATAACCTAGCAAAACAATGTTGGTGTCTATACCAACAATATCAGGGACCAGGAATTCATCTATGACATTTTCAGTATCACTAGAGGTTTTATTTTACCATTTTTGACGATAAAATGGCTTTTTTCACACATAGCAGCTGTTGGACAGATAAAGCAGTTGTTCAGCTTCAAGCAACTGTATTTGACTCCGCATGACTATAATGAAAAGAGGTGGTTAGAAACAGTAGCACTGAGCTACCTTCAGTGCGTACTAAACATAAAAATACTCAAATGATCATCATATGACCTTCAGGTCACCTTCAAATGACCTTGAAAGAAAAAGAGTGGAAAGATGCAATTGACAATTTCCTATAAATTGGTACCTGTATGTTACAATTTGTAAAGAAATGAGTGAGTTATGTCAATTGTACTACACCAGATATAGTTGGAGTTGATCAGATCTAGATGATTGAATTCCAATGATATCTTTACCCATAAAAGACTGTCCTCTTGCCCATAGTGCATTTCTCCTTAGCAACACTTACAACAATATATTTGGGAACAGTCATATTGGAATCCAGAGTTGGGAGTTATGGTAAGTTTGTGTTTCCAATTAGCAACACATGTTACCTACATTGTGTGTAGGTATTACATATGAACAGTTAAGCATCCCAGTGAAATAAAAAGTGTTAAAGAGAATATAATTCATGGATTAAATTTGATGTAAATTACTTATGAGAAATGCATTTTACCTATTTTTCAAGACAGATGAAAGTGGTTGAAATATCCTCACTTTTCTTAATCTGTGATATCAATGTCGAGGCTAAATGTGGGAAACTAAGATACCTATGAAAATTGGGTAAATAGGAAAGTAGACTTTGTGGTGGTACATGTGGAAACGAGCTAAATACAATGGGGGACAGGGAAATTAGATGTGGGAGAGTTTGGAAAGTAGGCCAAAAGGCTAATGGACCAAATAGACAGTTAGGGAAGGGTTATGGATGTGGTCGAATGTAATACCAAGGGAGGACCAAGGGGAGATGGGGATAAGGAGTGTTAGACCAGCTAACAACGAGTGATTAGGGTAATAGAAAGGAAGGGGTGGGGATATATATATATATATATATATATATATATATATATATATATATATATATATATATTTATATATATATATATATATATATATATACACGTTATATATACACGTTATATCGTGGGGAACGTGCAACAGTATAACTTTCCTGTACAGTTATCCCTTGGCTGCCACTGATTCTCCATTGTCTAAAGTACAACTATGCCAATTTTCACACTTTTGTCAAAAAAGTGAACAATTCACCCAAATTTTGGCTCTTAGCCTCCCCACTATAGAGGGACTTGTAGAGGGTTGCGAGGCGTGTGTTGTGGTCCCAGAAGAGGATGACCGGTATAAGGGGAACTTACGGTTATCTGGTAGGGGACTGTGGTCTCCCCTCTGGAAGGGGACTTGTAGAGGGTTGCGAGGCGTGTGTTGTGGTCCCAGAAGAGGATGACCGGTATAAGGGGCACTTACGGTTATCTGGTAGGGGACTGTGGTCTCCCCTCTGGAAGGGGACTTGTAGAGGGTTGCGAGGCGTGTGTTGTGGTCCCAGAAGAGGATGACCGGTATAAGGGGAACTTACGGTTATCTGATAGGGGACTGTGGTCTCCCCTCTAGAAGGGGACTTGTAGAGGGTTGCGAGGCGTGTGTTGTGGTCCCAGAAGAGGATGACCGGTATAAGGGGAACTTACGGTTATCTGATAGGGGACTGTGGTCTCCCCTCTGGAAGGGGACTTGTAGAGGGTTGCGAGGCGTGTGTTGTGGTCCCAGAAGAGGATGACCGGTATAAGGGGAACTTACGGTTATCTGGTAGGGGACTGTGGTCTCCCCTCTGGAAGGGGACTTGTAGAGGGTTGCGAGGCGTGTGTTGTGGTCCCAGAAGAGGATGACCGGTATAAGGGGAACTTACGGTTATCTGGTAGGGGACTGTGGTCTCCCCTCTGGAAGGGGACTTGTAGAGGGTTGCGAGGCGTGTGTTGTGGTCCCAGAAGAGGATGACCGGTATAAGGGGAACTTACTGTTATCTGGTAGGGGACTGTGGTCTCCCCTCTGGAAGGGGACTTGTAGAGGGTTGCGAGGCGTGTGTTGTGGTCCCAGAAGAGGATGACCGGTATAAGGGGAACTTACTGTTATCTGGTAGGGGACTGTGGTCTCCCCTCTGGAAGGGGACTTGTAGAGGGTTGCGAGGCGTGTGTTGTCGTCCCAGAAGAGGATGACCGGTATAAGGGGCACTTACAGTTATCTGATAGGGGACTGTGGTCTCCCCTCTGGAAGGGGACTTGTAGAGGGTTGCGAGGCGTGTGTTGTCGTCCCAGAAGAGGATGACCGGTATAAGGGGCACTTACGGTTATCTGATAGGGGACTGTGGTCTCCCCTCTGGAAGGGGACTTGTAGAGGGTTGCGAGGCGTGTGTTGTCGTCCCAGAAGAGGATGACCGGTATAAGGGGAACTTACGGTTATCTGATAGGGGACTGTGGTCTCCCCTCTGGAAGGGGACTTGTAGAGGGTTGCGAGGCGTGTGTTGTCGTCCCAGAAGAGGATGACCGGTATAAGGGGCACTTACGGTTATCTGATAGGGGACTGTGGTCTCCCCTCTGGAAGGGGACTTGTAGAGGGTTGCGAGGCGTGTGTTGTGGTCCCAGAAGAGGATGACCGGTATAAGGGGAACTTACGGTTATCTGGTAGGGGACTGTGGTCTCCCCTCTGGAAGGGGACTTGTAGAGGGTTGCGAGGCGTGTGTTGTCGTCCCAGAAGAGGATGACCGGTATAAGGGGAACTTACGGTTATCTGGTAGGGGACTGTGGTCTCCCCTCTGGAAGGGGACTTGTAGAGGGTTGCGAGGCGTGTGTTGTCGTCCCAGAAGAGGATGACCGGTATAAGGGGAACTTACGGTTATCTGGTAGGGGACTGTGGTCTCCCCTCTGGAAGGGGACTTGTAGAGGGTTGCGAGGCGTGTGTTGTCGTCCCAGAAGAGGATGACCGGTATAAGGGGCACTTACGGTTATCTGATAGGGGACTGTGGTCTCCCCTCTGGAAGGGGACTTGTAGAGGGTTGCGAGGCGTGTGTTGTGGTCCCAGAAGAGGATGACCAGTATAAGGGGAACTTACGGTTATCTGGTAGGGGACTGTGGTCTCCCCTCTGGAAGGGGACTTGTAGAGGGTTGCGAGGTGTGTGTTGTCGTCCCAGAAGAGGATGACCGGTATAAGGGGAACTTACGGTTATCTGGTAGGGGACTGTGGTCTCCCCTCTGGAAGGGGACTTGTAGAGGGTTGCGAGGCGTGTGTTGTGGTCCCAGAAGAGGATGACCGGTATAAGGGGAACTTACGGTTATCTGGTAGGGGACTGTGGTCTCCCCTCTGGAAGGGGACTTGTAGAGGGTTGCGAGGCGTGTGTTGTGGTCCCAGAAGAGGATGACCGGTATAAGGGGAACTTACTGTTATCTGGTAGGGGACTGTGGTCTCCCCTCTGGAAGGGGACTTGTAGAGGGTTGCGAGGCGTGTGTTGTGGTCCCAGAAGAGGATGACCGGTATAAGGGGAACTTACTGTTATCTGGTAGGGGACTGTGGTCTCCCCTCTGGAAGGGGACTTGTAGAGGGTTGCGAGGCGTGTGTTGTCGTCCCAGAAGAGGATGACCGGTATAAGGGGCACTTACGGTTATCTGATAGGGGACTGTGGTCTCCCCTCTGGAAGGGGACTTGTAGAGGGTTGCGAGGCGTGTGTTGTCGTCCCAGAAGAGGATGACCGGTATAAGGGGCACTTACGGTTATCTGATAGGGGACTGTGGTCTCCCCTCTGGAAGGGGACTTGTAGAGGGTTGCGAGGCGTGTGTTGTCATCCCAGAAGAGGATGACCGGTATAAGGGGAACTTACGGTTATCTGATAGGGGACTGTGGTCTTCCCTCTGGAAGGGGACTTGTAGAGGGTTGCGAGGCGTGTGTTGTCGTCCCAGAAGAGGATGACCGGTATAAGGGGCACTTACGGTTATCTGATAGGGGACTGTGGTCTCCCCTCTGGAAGGGGACTTGTAGAGGGTTGCGAGGCGTGTGTTGTGGTCCCAGAAGAGGATGACCGGTATAAGGGGAACTTACGGTTATCTGGTAGGGGACTGTGGTCTCCCCTCTGGAAGGGGACTTGTAGAGGGTTGCGAGGCGTGTGTTGTGGTCCCAGAAGAGGATGACCGGTATAAGGGGAACTTACTGTTATCTGGTAGGGGACTGTGGTCTCCCCTCTGGAAGGGGACTTGTAGAGGGTTGCGAGGCGTGTGTTGTCGTCCCAGAAGAGGATGACCGGTATAAGGGGCACTTACGGTTATATGATAGGGGACTGTGGTCTCCCCTCTGGAAGGGGACTTGTAGAGGGTTGCGAGGCGTGTGTTGTCGTCCCAGAAGAGGATGACCGGTATAAGACGGCACTTACGGTTATCTGATAGGGGACTGTGGTCTCCCCTCTGGAAGGGGACTTGTAGAGGGTTGCGAGGCGTGTGTTGTCGTCCCAGAAGAGGATGACCGGTATAAGGGGAACTTACGGTTATCTGGTAGGGGACTGTGGTCTCCCCTCTGGAAGGGGACTTGTAGAGGGTTGCGAGGCGTGTGTTGTGGTCCCAGAAGAGGATGACCGGTATAAGGGGAACTTACGGTTATCTGGTAGGGGACTGTGGTCTCCCCTCTGGAAGGGGACTTGTAGAGGGTTGCGAGGCGTGTGTTGTGGTCCCAGAAGAGGATGACCGGTATAAGGGGCACTTACGGTTATCTGGTAGGGGACTGTGGTCTCCCCTCTGGAAGGGGACTTGTAGAGGGTTGCGAGGCGTGTGTTGTGGTCCCAGAAGAGGATGACCGGTATAAGGGGAACTTACTGTTATCTGGTAGGGGACTGTGGTCTCCCCTCTGGAAGGGGACTTGTAGAGGGTTGCGAGGCGTGTGTTGTGGTCCCAGAAGAGGATGACCGGTATAAGGGGAACTTACTGTTATCTGGTAGGGGACTGTGGTCTCCCCTCTGGAAGGGGACTTGTAGAGGGTTGCGAGGCGTGTGTTGTCGTCCCAGAAGAGGATGACCGGTATAAGGGGCACTTACGGTTATCTGATAGGGGACTGTGGTCTCCCCTCTGGAAGGGGACTTGTAGAGGGTTGCGAGGCGTGTGTTGTCGTCCCAGAAGAGGATGACCGGTATAAGGGGCACTTACGGTTATCTGATAGGGGACTGTGGTCTCCCCTCTGGAAGGGGACTTGTAGAGGGTTGCGAGGCGTGTGTTGTCGTCCCAGAAGAGGATGACCGGTATAAGGGGAACTTACGGTTATCTGATAGGGGACTGTGGTCTCCCCTCTGGAAGGGGACTTGTAGAGGGTTGCGAGGCGTGTGTTGTGGTCCCAGAAGAGGATGACCGGTATAAGGGGAACTTACGGTTATCTGGTAGGGGACTGTGGTCTCCCCTCTGGAAGGGGACTTGTAGAGGGTTGCGAGGCGTGTGTTGTGGTCCCAGAAGAGGATGACCGGTATAAGGGGAACTTACTGTTATCTGGTAGGGGACTGTGGTCTCCCCTCTGGAAGGGGACTTGTAGAGGGTTGCGAGGCGTGTGTTGTCGTCCCAGAAGAGGATGACCGGTATAAGGGGCACTTACGGTTATCTGATAGGGGACTGTGGTCTCCCCTCTGGAAGGGGACTTGTAGAGGGTTGCGAGGCGTGTGTTGTCGTCCCAGAAGAGGATGACCGGTATAAGGGGCACTTACGGTTATCTGATAGGGGACTGTGGTCTCCCCTCTGGAAGGGGACTTGTAGAGGGTTGCGAGGCGTGTTGTCGTCCCAGAAGAGGATGACCGGTATAAGGGGAACTTACGGTTATCTGATAGGGGACTGTGGTCTCCCCTCTGGAAGGGGACTTGTAGAGGGTTGCGAGGCGTGTGTTGTCGTCCCAGAAGAGGATGACCGGTATAAGGGGCACTTACGGTTATCTGATAGGGGACTGTGGTCTCCCCTCTGGAAGGGGACTTGTAGAGGGTTGCGAGGCGTGTGTTGTGGTCCCAGAAGAGGATGACCGGTATAAGGGGAACTTACGGTTATCTGGTAGGGGACTGTGGTCTCCCCTCTGGAAGGGGACTTGTAGAGGGTTGCGAGGCGTGTGTTGTGGTCCCAGAAGAGGATGACCGGTATAAGGGGAACTTACGGTTATCTGATAGGGGACTGTGGTCTCCCCTCTGGAAGGGGACTTGTAGAGGGTTGCGAGGCGTGTGTTGTCGTCCCAGAAGAGGATGACCGGTATAAGGGGAACTTACGGTTATCTGGTAGGGGACTGTGGTCTCCCCTCTGGAAGGGGACTTGTAGAGGGTTGCGAGGCGTGTGTTGTGGTCCCAGAAGAGGATGACCGGTATAAGGGGAACTTACGGTTATCTGATAGGGGACTGTGGTCTCCCCTCTGGAAGGGGACTTGTAGAGGGTTGCGAGGCGTGTGTTGTGGTCCCAGAAGAGGATGACCGGTATAAGGGGAACTTACGGTTATCTGGTAGGGGACTGTGGTCTCCCCTCTGGAAGGGGACTTGTAGAGGGTTGCGAGGCGTGTGTTGTGGTCCCAGAAGAGGATGACCGGTATAAGGGGAACTTACAGTTATCTGGTAGGGGACTGTGGTCTCCCCTCTGGAAGGGGACTTGTAGAGGGTTGCGAGGCGTGTGTTGTGGTCCCAGAAGAGGATGACCGGTATAAGGGGAACTTACGGTTATCTGGTAGGGGACTGTGGTCTCCCCTCTGGAAGGGGACTTGTAGAGGGTTGCGAGGCGTGTGTTGTGGTCCCAGAAGAGGATGACCGGTATAAGGGGAACTTACGGTTATCTGATAGGGGACTGTGGTCTCCCCTCTGGAAGGGGACTTGTAGAGGGTTGCGAGGCGTGTGTTGTCGTCCCAGAAGAGGATGACCGGTATAAGGGGCACTTACGGTTATCTGATAGGGGACTGTGGTCTCCCCTCTGGAAGGGGACTTGTAGAGGGTTGCGAGGCGTGTGTTGTCGTCCCAGAAGAGGATGACCGGTATAAGGGGCACTTACGGTTATCTGATAGGGGACTGTGGTCTCCCCTCTGGAAGGGGACTTGTAGAGGGTTGCGAGGCGTGTTGTCGTCCCAGAAGAGGATGACCGGTATAAGGGGAACTTACGGTTATCTGATAGGGGACTGTGGTCTCCCCTCTGGAAGGGGACTTGTAGAGGGTTGCGAGGCGTGTGTTGTCGTCCCAGAAGAGGATGACCGGTATAAGGGGCACTTACGGTTATCTGATAGGGGACTGTGGTCTCCCCTCTGGAAGGGGACTTGTAGAGGGTTGCGAGGCGTGTGTTGTGGTCCCAGAAGAGGATGACCGGTATAAGGGGAACTTACGGTTATCTGGTAGGGGACTGTGGTCTCCCCTCTGGAAGGGGACTTGTAGAGGGTTGCGAGGCGTGTGTTGTGGTCCCAGAAGAGGATGACCGGTATAAGGGGAACTTACGGTTATCTGATAGGGGACTGTGGTCTCCCCTCTGGAAGGGGACTTGTAGAGGGTTGCGAGGCGTGTGTTGTCGTCCCAGAAGAGGATGACCGGTATAAGGGGAACTTACGGTTATCTGGTAGGGGACTGTGGTCTCCCCTCTGGAAGGGGACTTGTAGAGGGTTGCGAGGCGTGTGTTGTGGTCCCAGAAGAGGATGACCGGTATAAGGGGAACTTACGGTTATCTGATAGGGGACTGTGGTCTCCCCTCTGGAAGGGGACTTGTAGAGGGTTGCGAGGCGTGTGTTGTGGTCCCAGAAGAGGATGACCGGTATAAGGGGAACTTACGGTTATCTGGTAGGGGACTGTGGTCTCCCCTCTGGAAGGGGACTTGTAGAGGGTTGCGAGGCGTGTGTTGTGGTCCCAGAAGAGGATGACCGGTATAAGGGGAACTTACAGTTATCTGGTAGGGGACTGTGGTCTCCCCTCTGGAAGGGGACTTGTAGAGGGTTGCGAGGCGTGTGTTGTGGTCCCAGAAGAGGATGACCGGTATAAGGGGAACTTACGGTTATCTGGTAGGGGACTGTGGTCTCCCCTCTGGAAGGGGACTTGTAGAGGGTTGCGAGGCGTGTGTTGTGGTCCCAGAAGAGGATGACCGGTATAAGGGGAACTTACGGTTATCTGATAGGGGACTGTGGTCTCCCCTCTGGAAGGGGACTTGTAGAGGGTTGCGAGGCGTGTGTTGTCGTCCCAGAAGAGGATGACCGGTATAAGGGGAACTTACTGTTATCTGGTAGGGGACTGTGGTCTCCCCTCTGGAAGGGGACTTGTAGAGGGTTGCGAGGCGTGTGTTGTCGTCCCAGAAGAGGATGACCGGTATAAGGGGCACTTACGGTTATCTGATAGGGGACTGTGGTCTCCCCTCTGGAAGGGGACTTGTAGAGGGTTGCGAGGCGTGTGTTGTCGTCCCAGAAGAGGATGACCGGTATAAGGGGCACTTACGGTTATCTGATAGGGGACTGTGGTCTCCCCTCTGGAAGGGGACTTGTAGAGGGTTGCGAGGCGTGTGTTGTCATCCCAGAAGAGGATGACCGGTATAAGGGGAACTTACGGTTATCTGATAGGGGACTGTGGTCTCCCCTCTGGAAGGGGACTTGTAGAGGGTTGCGAGGCGTGTGTTGTCGTCCCAGAAGAGGATGACCGGTATAAGGGGCACTTACGGTTATCTGATAGGGGACTGTGGTCTCCCCTCTGGAAGGGGACTTGTAGAGGGTTGCGAGGCGTGTGTTGTGGTCCCAGAAGAGGATGACCGGTATAAGGGGAACTTACGGTTATCTGGTAGGGGACTGTGGTCTCCCCTCTGGAAGGGGACTTGTAGAGGGTTGCGAGGCGTGTGTTGTGGTCCCAGAAGAGGATGACCGGTATAAGGGGAACTTACTGTTATCTGGTAGGGGACTGTGGTCTCCCCTCTGGAAGGGGACTTGTAGAGGGTTGCGAGGCGTGTGTTGTCGTCCCAGAAGAGGATGACCGGTATAAGGGGCACTTACGGTTATATGATAGGGGACTGTGGTCTCCCCTCTGGAAGGGGACTTGTAGAGGGTTGCGAGGCGTGTGTTGTCGTCCCAGAAGAGGATGACCGGTATAAGACGGCACTTACGGTTATCTGATAGGGGACTGTGGTCTCCCCTCTGGAAGGGGACTTGTAGAGGGTTGCGAGGCGTGTGTTGTCGTCCCAGAAGAGGATGACCGGTATAAGGGGAACTTACGGTTATCTGGTAGGGGACTGTGGTCTCCCCTCTGGAAGGGGACTTGTAGAGGGTTGCGAGGCGTGTGTTGTGGTCCCAGAAGAGGATGACCGGTATAGGGGGAACTTACGGTTATCTGGTAGGGGACTGTGGTCTCCCCTCTGGAAGGGGACTTGTAGAGGGTTGCGAGGCGTGTGTTGTGGTCCCAGAAGAGGATGACCGGTATAAGGGGCACTTACGGTTATCTGGTAGGGGACTGTGGTCTCCCCTCTGGAAGGGGACTTGTAGAGGGTTGCGAGGCGTGTGTTGTGGTCCCAGAAGAGGATGACCGGTATAAGGGGAACTTACTGTTATCTGGTAGGGGACTGTGGTCTCCCCTCTGGAAGGGGACTTGTAGAGGGTTGCGAGGCGTGTGTTGTGGTCCCAGAAGAGGATGACCGGTATAAGGGGAACTTACTGTTATCTGGTAGGGGACTGTGGTCTCCCCTCTGGAAGGGGACTTGTAGAGGGTTGCGAGGCGTGTGTTGTCGTCCCAGAAGAGGATGACCGGTATAAGGGGCACTTACGGTTATCTGATAGGGGACTGTGGTCTCCCCTCTGGAAGGGGACTTGTAGAGGGTTGCGAGGCGTGTGTTGTCGTCCCAGAAGAGGATGACCGGTATAAGGGGCACTTACGGTTATCTGATAGGGGACTGTGGTCTCCCCTCTGGAAGGGGACTTGTAGAGGGTTGCGAGGCGTGTGTTGTCGTCCCAGAAGAGGATGACCGGTATAAGGGGAACTTACGGTTATCTGATAGGGGACTGTGGTCTCCCCTCTGGAAGGGGACTTGTAGAGGGTTGCGAGGCGTGTGTTGTGGTCCCAGAAGAGGATGACCGGTATAAGGGGAACTTACGGTTATCTGGTAGGGGACTGTGGTCTCCCCTCTGGAAGGAGACTTGTAGAGAGTTGCGAGGCGTGTGTTGTGGTCCCAGAAGAGGATGACCGGTATAAGGGGAACTTACTGTTATCTGGTAGGGGACTGTGGTCTCCCCTCTGGAAGGGGACTTGTAGAGGGTTGCGAGGCGTGTGTTGTCGTCCCAGAAGAGGATGACCGGTATAAGGGGCACTTACGGTTATCTGATAGGGGACTGTGGTCTCCCCTCTGGAAGGGGACTTGTAGAGGGTTGCGAGGCGTGTGTTGTCGTCCCAGAAGAGGATGACCGGTATAAGGGGCACTTACGGTTATCTGATAGGGGACTGTGGTCTCCCCTCTGGAAGGGGACTTGTAGAGGGTTGCGAGGCGTGTTGTCGTCCCAGAAGAGGATGACCGGTATAAGGGGAACTTACGGTTATCTGATAGGGGACTGTGGTCTCCCCTCTGGAAGGGGACTTGTAGAGGGTTGCGAGGCGTGTGTTGTCGTCCCAGAAGAGGATGACCGGTATAAGGGGCACTTACGGTTATCTGATAGGGGACTGTGGTCTCCCCTCTGGAAGGGGACTTGTAGAGGGTTGCGAGGCGTGTGTTGTGGTCCCAGAAGAGGATGACCGGTATAAGGGGAACTTACGGTTATCTGGTAGGGGACTGTGGTCTCCCCTCTGGAAGGGGACTTGTAGAGGGTTGCGAGGCGTGTGTTGTGGTCCCAGAAGAGGATGACCGGTATAAGGGGAACTTACGGTTATCTGATAGGGGACTGTGGTCTCCCCTCTGGAAGGGGACTTGTAGAGGGTTGCGAGGCGTGTGTTGTCGTCCCAGAAGAGGATGACCGGTATAAGGGGAACTTACGGTTATCTGGTAGGGGACTGTGGTCTCCCCTCTGGAAGGGGACTTGTAGAGGGTTGCGAGGCGTGTGTTGTGGTCCCAGAAGAGGATGACCGGTATAAGGGGAACTTACGGTTATCTGATAGGGGACTGTGGTCTCCCCTCTGGAAGGGGACTTGTAGAGGGTTGCGAGGCGTGTGTTGTGGTCCCAGAAGAGGATGACCGGTATAAGGGGAACTTACGGTTATCTGGTAGGGGACTGTGGTCTCCCCTCTGGAAGGGGACTTGTAGAGGGTTGCGAGGCGTGTGTTGTGGTCCCAGAAGAGGATGACCGGTATAAGGGGAACTTACAGTTATCTGGTAGGGGACTGTGGTCTCCCCTCTGGAAGGGGACTTGTAGAGGGTTGCGAGGCGTGTGTTGTGGTCCCAGAAGAGGATGACCGGTATAAGGGGAACTTACGGTTATCTGGTAGGGGACTGTGGTCTCCCCTCTGGAAGGGGACTTGTAGAGGGTTGCGAGGCGTGTGTTGTGGTCCCAGAAGAGGATGACCGGTATAAGGGGAACTTACGGTTATCTGATAGGGGACTGTGGTCTCCCCTCTGGAAGGGGACTTGTAGAGGGTTGCGAGGCGTGTGTTGTCGTCCCAGAAGAGGATGACCGGTATAAGGGGAACTTACGGTTATCTGATAGGGGACTGTGGTCTCCCCTCTGGAAGGGGACTTGTAGAGGGTTGCGAGGCGTGTGTTGTCGTCCCAGAAGAGGATGACCGGTATAAGGGGCACTTACGGTTATCTGATAGGGGACTGTGGTCTCCCCTCTGGAAGGGGACTTGTAGAGGGTTGCGAGGCGTGTGTTGTGGTCCCAGAAGAGGATGACCGGTATAAGGGGAACTTACGGTTATCTGGTAGGGGACTGTGGTCTCCCCTCTGGAAGGGGACTTGTAGAGGGTTGCGAGGCGTGTGTTGTGGTCCCAGAAGAGGATGACCGGTATAAGGGGAACTTACGGTTATCTGATAGGGGACTGTGGTCTCCCCTCTGGAAGGGGACTTGTAGAGGGTTGCGAGGCGTGTGTTGTGGTCCCAGAAGAGGATGACCGGTATAAGGGGAACTTACGGTTATCTGATAGGGGACTGTGGTCTCCCCTCTGGAAGGGGACTTGTAGAGGGTTGCGAGGCGTGTGTTGTGGTCCCAGAAGAGGATGACCGGTATAAGGGGAACTTACTGTTATCTGGTAGGGGACTGTGGTCTCCCCTCTGGAAGGGGACTTGTAGAGGGTTGCGAGGCGTGTGTTGTGGTCCCAGAAGAGGATGACCGGTATAAGGGGAACTTACGGTTATCTGGTAGGGGACTGTGGTCTCCCCTCTGGAAGGGGACTTGTAGAGGGTTGCGAGGCGTGTGTTGTGGTCCCAGAAGAGGATGACCGGTATAAGGGGAACTTACTGTTATCTGGTAGGGGACTGTGGTCTCCCCTCTGGAAGGGGACTTGTAGAGGGTTGCGAGGCGTGTGTTGTGGTCCCAGAAGAGGATGACCGGTATAAGGGGAACTTACTGTTATCTGGTAGGGGACTGTGGTCTCCCCTCTGGAAGGGGACTTGTAGAGGGTTGCGAGGCGTGTGTTGTCGTCCCAGAAGAGGATGACCGGTATAAGGGGCACTTACGGTTATCTGATAGGGGACTGTGGTCTCCCCTCTGGAAGGGGACTTGTAGAGGGTTGCGAGGCGTGTGTTGTCGTCCCAGAAGAGGATGACCGGTATAAGGGGCACTTACGGTTATCTGATAGGGGACTGTGGTCTCCCCTCTGGAAGGGGACTTGTAGAGGGTTGCGAGGCGTGTGTTGTCGTCCCAGAAGAGGATGACCGGTATAAGGGGAACTTACGGTTATCTGATAGGGGACTGTGGTCTCCCCTCTGGAAGGGGACTTGTAGAGGGTTGCGAGGCGTGTGTTGTCGTCCCAGAAGAGGATGACCGGTATAAGGGGCACTTAAGGTTATCTGATAGGGGACTGTGGTCTCCCCTCTGGAAGGGGACTTGTAGAGGGTTGCGAGGCGTGTGTTGTGGTCCCAGAAGAGGATGACCGGTATAAGGGGAACTTACGGTTATCTGGTAGGCGACTGTGGTCTCCCCTCTGGAAGGGGACTTGTAGAGGGTTGCGAGGCGTGTGTTGTGGTCCCAGAAGAGGATGACCGGTATAAGGGGAACTTACTGTTATCTGGTAGGGGACTGTGGTCTCCCCTCTGGAAGGGGACTTGTAGAGGGTTGCGAGGCGTGTGTTGTCGTCCCAGAAGAGGATGACCGGTATAAGGGGCACTTACGGTTATCTGATAGGGGACTGTGGTCTCCCCTCTGGAAGGGGACTTGTAGAGGGTTGCGAGGCGTGTGTTGTCGTCCCAGAAGAGGATGACCGGTATAAGGGGCACTTACGGTTATCTGATAGGGGACTGTGGTCTCCCCTCTGGAAGGGGACTTGTAGAGGGTTGCGAGGCGTGTGTTGTCGTCCCAGAAGAGGATGACCGGTATAAGGGGAACTTACGGTTATCTGGTAGGGGACTGTGGTCTCCCCTCTGGAAGGGGACTTGTAGAGGGTTGCGAGGCGTGTGTTGTGGTCCCAGAAGAGGATGACCGGTATAAGGGGAACTTACGGTTATCTGGTAGGGGACTGTGGTCTCCCCTCTGGAAGGGGACTTGTAGAGGGTTGCGAGGCGTGTGTTGTCGTCCCAGAAGAGGATGACCGGTATAAGGGGCACTTACGGTTATCTGGTAGGGGACTGTGGTCTCCCCTCTGGAAGGGGACTTGTAGAGGGTTGCGAGGCGTGTGTTGTGGTCCCAGAAGAGGATGACCGGTATAAGGGGAACTTACGGTTATCTGGTAGGGGACTGTGGTCTCCCCTCTGGAAGGGGACTTGTAGAGGGTTGCGAGGCGTGTGTTGTGGTCCCAGAAGAGGATGACCGGTATAAGGGGAACTTACTGTTATCTGGTAGGGGACTGTGGTCTCCCCTCTGGAAGGGGACTTGTAGAGGGTTGCGAGGCGTGTGTTGTGGTCCCAGAAGAGGATGACCGGTATAAGGGGAACTTACTGTTATCTGGTAGGGGACTGTGGTCTCCCCTCTGGAAGGGGACTTGTAGAGGGTTGCGAGGCGTGTGTTGTCGTCCCAGAAGAGGATGACCGGTATAAGGGGCACTTACGGTTATCTGATAGGGGACTGTGGTCTCCCCTCTGGAAGGGGACTTGTAGAGGGTTGCGAG
Source organism: Maea johnstoni (assembly GCA_963942565.1). NCBI lineage: Eukaryota > Metazoa > Annelida > Polychaeta > Spionida > Magelonidae > Maea > Maea johnstoni. Next base: position 62,658,473 of record OZ012685.1, on the reverse strand, counting down.
GCGTGTGTTGTCGTCCCAGAAGAGGATGACCGGTATAAGGGGCACTTACGGTTATCTGATAGGGGACTGTGGTCTCCCCTCTGGAAGGGGACTTGTAGAGGGTTGCAAGGCGTGTGTTGTCGTCCCAGAAGAGGATGACCGGTATAAGGGGAACTTACGGTTATCTGATAGGGGACTGGGGTCTCCCCTCTGGAAGGGGACTTGTAGAGGGTTGCGAGGCGTGTGTTGTGGTCCCAGAAGAGGATGACCGGTATAAGGGGAACTTACGGTTATCTGGTAGGGGACTGTGGTCTCCCCTCTGGAAGGGGACTTGTAGAGGGTTGCGAGGCGTGTGTTGTCGTCCCAGAAGAGGATGACCGGTATAAGGGGCACTTACGGTTATCTGATAGGGGACTGTGGTCTCCCCTCTGGAAGGGGACTTGTAGAGGGTTGCGAGGCGTGTGTTGTCGTCCCAGAAGAGGATGACCGGTATAAGGGGAACTTACGGTTATCTGGTAGGGGACTGTGGTCTCCCCTCTGGAAGGGGACTTGTAGAGGGTTGCGAGGCGTGTGTTGTGGTCCCAGAAGAGGATGACCGGTATAAGGGGAACTTACGGTTATCTGGTAGGGGACTGTGGTCTCCCCTCTGGAAGGGGACTTGTAGAGGGTTGCGAGGCGTGTGTTGTCGTCCCAGAAGAGGATGACCGGTATAAGGGGCACTTACGGTTATCTGGTAGGGGACTGTGGTCTCCCCTCTGGAAGGGGACTTGTAGAGGGTTGCGAGGCGTGTGTTGTGGTCCCAGAAGAGGATGACCGGTATAAGGGGAACTTACGGTTATCTGGTAGGGGACTGTGGTCTCCCCTCTGGAAGGGGACTTGTAGAGGGTTGCGAGGCGTGTGTTGTGGTCCCAGAAGAGGATGACCGGTATAAGGGGAACTTACTGTTATCTGGTAGGGGACTGTGGTCTCCCCTCTGGAAGGGGACTTGTAGAGGGTTGCGAGGCGTGTGTTGTGGTCCCAGAAGAGGATGACCGGTATAAGGGGAACTTACTGTTATCTGGTAGGGGACTGTGGTCTCCCCTCTGGAAGGGGACTTGTAGAGGGTTGCGAGGCGTGTGTTGTCGTCCCAGAAGAGGATGACCGGTATAAGGGGCACTTACGGTTATCTGATAGGGGACTGTGGTCTCCCCTCTGGAAGGGGACTTGTAGAGGGTTGCGAGGCGTGTGTTGTCGTCCCAGAAGAGGATGACCGGTATAAGGGGCACTTACGGTTATCTGATAGGGGACTGTGGTCTCCCCTCTGGAAGGGGACTTGTAGAGGGTTGCAAGGCGTGTGTTGTCGTCCCAGAAGAGGATGACCGGTATAAGGGGAACTTACGGTTATCTGATAGGGGACTGGGGTCTCCCCTCTGGAAGGGGACTTGTAGAGGGTTGCGAGGCGTGTGTTGTGGTCCCAGAAGAGGATGACCGGTATAAGGGGAACTTACGGTTATCTGGTAGGGGACTGTGGTCTCCCCTCTGGAAGGGGACTTGTAGAGGGTTGCGAGGCGTGTGTTGTGGTCCCAGAAGAGGATGACCGGTATAAGGGGAACTTACTGTTATCTGGTAGGGGACTGTGGTCTCCCCTCTGGAAGGGGACTTGTAGAGGGTTGCGAGGCGTGTGTTGTCGTCCCAGAAGAGGATGACCGGTATAAGGGGCACTTACGGTTATCTGATAGGGGACTGTGGTCTCCCCTCTGGAAGGGGACTTGTAGAGGGTTGCGAGGCGTGTGTTGTCGTCCCAGAAGAGGATGACCGGTATAAGGGGCACTTACGGTTATCTGGTAGGGGACTGTGGTCTCCCCTCTGGAAGGGGACTTGTAGAGGGTTGCGAGGCATGTGTTGTGGTCCCAGAAGAGGATGACCGGTATAAGGGGAACTTACGGTTATCTGATAGGGGACTGTGGTCTCCCCTCTGGAAGGGGACTTGTAGAGGGTTGCGAGGCGTGTGTTGTGGTCCCAGAAGAGGATGACCGGTATAAGGGGAACTTACGGTTATCTGGTAGGGGACTGTGGTCTCCCCTCTGGAAGGGGACTTGTAGAGGGTTGCGAGGCGTGTGTTGTGGTCCCAGAAGAGGATGACCGGTATAAGGGGAACTTACAGTTATCTGGTAGGGGACTGTGGTCTCCCCTCTGGAAGGGGACTTGTAGAGGGTTGCGAGGCGTGTGTTGTGGTCCCAGAAGAGGATGACCGGTATAAGGGGAACTTACGGTTATCTGGTAGGGGACTGTGGTCTCCCCTCTGGAAGGGGACTTGTAGAGGGTTGCGAGGCGTGTGTTGTCGTCCCAGAAGAGGATGACCGGTATAAGGGGCACTTACGGTTATCTGGTAGGGGACTGTGGTCTCCCCTCTGGAAGGGGACTTGTAGAGGGTTGCGAGGCATGTGTTGTGGTCCCAGAAGAGGATGACCGGTATAAGGGGAACTTACGGTTATCTGATAGGGGACTGTGGTCTCCCCTCTGGAAGGGGACTTGTAGAGGGTTGCGAGGCATGTGTTGTGGTCCCAGAAGAGGATGACCGGTATAAGGGGAACTTACGGTTATCTGGTAGGGGACTGTGGTCTCCCCTCTGGAAGGGGACTTGTAGAGGGTTGCGAGGCGTGTGTTGTGGTCCCAGAAGAGGATGACCGGTATAAGGGGAACTTACAGTTATCTGGTAGGGGACTGTGGTCTCCCCTCTGGAAGGGGACTTGTAGAGGGTTGCGAGGCGTGTGTTGTGGTCCCAGAAGAGGATGACCGGTATAAGGGGAACTTACGGTTATCTGGTAGGGGACTGTGGTCTCCCCTCTGGAAGGGGACTTGTAGAGGGTTGCGAGGCGTGTGTTGTGGTCCCAGAAGAGGATGACCGGTATAAGGGGAACTTACAGTTATCTGGTAGGGGACTGTGGTCTCCCCTCTGGAAGGGGACTTGTAGAGGGTTGCGAGGCGTGTGTTGTGGTCCCAGAAGAGGATGACCGGTATAAGGGGAACTTACGGTTATCTGGTAGGGGACTGTGGTCTCCCCTCTGGAAGGGGACTTGTAGGGGGGAGGTTGGCGTGTGTTGTGGTCCCAGAAGAGGATGACCGGTATAAGGGGAACTTACGGTTATCTGATAGGGGACTGTGGTCTCCCCTCTGGAAGGGGACTTGTAGAGGGTTGCGAGGCGTGTGTTGTCGTCCCAGAAGAGGATGACCGGTATAAGGGGAACTTACGGTTATCTGATAGGGGACTGTGGTCTCCCCTCTGGAAGGGGACTTGTAGAGGGTTGCGAGGCGTGTGTTGTGGTCCCAGAAGAGGATGACCGGTATAAGGGGCACTTACGGTTATCTGATAGGGGACTGTGGTCTCCCCTCTGGAAGGGGACTTGTAGAGGGTTGCGAGGCGTGTGTTGTGGTGCCAGAAGAGGATGACCGGTATAAGGGGAACTTACGGTTATCTGGTAGGGGACTGTGGTCTCCCCTCTGGAAGGGGACTTGTAGAGGGTTGCGAGGCGTGTGTTGTGGTCCCAGAAGAGGATGACCGGTATAAGGGGAACTTACGGTTATCTGATAGGGGACTGTGGTCTCCCCTCTGGAAGGGGACTTGTAGAGGGTTGCGAGGCGTGTGTTGTGGTCCCAGAAGAGGATGACCGGTATAAGGGGAACTTACGGTTATCTGATAGGGGACTGTGGTCTCCCCTCTGGAAGGGGACTTGTAGAGGGTTGCGAGGCGTGTGTTGTGGTCCCAGAAGAGGATGACCGGTATAAGGGGAACTTACGGTTATCTGGTAGGGGACTGTGGTCTCCCCTCTGGAAGGGGACTTGTAGAGGGTTGCGAGGCGTGTGTTGTGGTCCCAGAAGAGGATGACCGGTATAAGGGGAACTTACGGTTATCTGGTAGGGGACTGTGGTCTCCCCTCTGGAAGGGGACTTGTAGAGGGTTGCGAGGCGTGTGTTGTCGTCCCAGAAGAGGATGACCGGTATAAGGGGCACTTACGGTTATCTGATAGGGGACTGTGGTCTCCCCTCTGGAAGGGGACTTGTAGAGGGTTGCGAGGCGTGTGTTGTCGTCCCAGAAGAGGATGACCGGTATAAGGGGCACTTACGGTTATCTGATAGGGGACTGTGGTCTCCCCTCTGGAAGGGGACTTGTAGAGGGTTGCGAGGCGTGTGTTGTCGTCCCAGAAGAGGATGACCGGTATAAGGGGAACTTACGGTTATCTGGTAGGGGACTGTGGTCTCCCCTCTGGAAGGGGACTTGTAGAGGGTTGCGAGGCGTGTGTTGTGGTCCCAGAAGAGGATGACCGGTATAAGGGGAACTTACGGTTATCTGGTAGGGGACTGTGGTCTCCCCTCTGGAAGGGGACTTGTAGAGGGTTGCGAGGCGTGTGTTGTCGTCCCAGAAGAGGATGACCGGTATAAGGGGCACTTACGGTTATCTGGTAGGGGACTGTGGTCTCCCCTCTGGAAGGGGACTTGTAGAGGGTTGCGAGGCGTGTGTTGTGGTCCCAGAAGAGGATGACCGGTATAAGGGGAACTTACGGTTATCTGGTAGGGGACTGTGGTCTCCCCTCTGGAAGGGGACTTGTAGAGGGTTGCGAGGCGTGTGTTGTGGTCCCAGAAGAGGATGACCGGTATAAGGGGAACTTACTGTTATCTGGTAGGGGACTGTGGTCTCCCCTCTGGAAGGGGACTTGTAGAGGGTTGCGAGGCGTGTGTTGTGGTCCCAGAAGAGGATGACCGGTATAAGGGGAACTTACTGTTATCTGGTAGGGGACTGTGGTCTCCCCTCTGGAAGGGGACTTGTAGAGGGTTGCGAGGCGTGTGTTGTCGTCCCAGAAGAGGATGACCGGTATAAGGGGCACTTACGGTTATCTGATAGGGGACTGTGGTCTCCCCTCTGGAAGGGGACTTGTAGAGGGTTGCGAGGCGTGTGTTGTCGTCCCAGAAGAGGATGACCGGTATAAGGGGCACTTACGGTTATCTGATAGGGGACTGTGGTCTCCCCTCTGGAAGGGGACTTGTAGAGGGTTGCAAGGCGTGTGTTGTCGTCCCAGAAGAGGATGACCGGTATAAGGGGAACTTACGGTTATCTGATAGGGGACTGGGGTCTCCCCTCTGGAAGGGGACTTGTAGAGGGTTGCGAGGCGTGTGTTGTGGTCCCAGAAGAGGATGACCGGTATAAGGGGAACTTACGGTTATCTGGTAGGGGACTGTGGTCTCCCCTCTGGAAGGGGACTTGTAGAGGGTTGCGAGGCGTGTGTTGTGGTCCCAGAAGAGGATGACCGGTATAAGGGGAACTTACTGTTATCTGGTAGGGGACTGTGGTCTCCCCTCTGGAAGGGGACTTGTAGAGGGTTGCGAGGCGTGTGTTGTCGTCCCAGAAGAGGATGACCGGTATAAGGGGCACTTACGGTTATCTGATAGGGGACTGTGGTCTCCCCTCTGGAAGGGGACTTGTAGAGGGTTGCGAGGCGTGTGTTGTCGTCCCAGAAGAGGATGACCGGTATAAGGGGCACTTACGGTTATCTGGTAGGGGACTGTGGTCTCCCCTCTGGAAGGGGACTTGTAGAGGGTTGCGAGGCATGTGTTGTGGTCCCAGAAGAGGATGACCGGTATAAGGGGAACTTACGGTTATCTGATAGGGGACTGTGGTCTCCCCTCTGGAAGGGGACTTGTAGAGGGTTGCGAGGCGTGTGTTGTGGTCCCAGAAGAGGATGACCGGTATAAGGGGAACTTACGGTTATCTGGTAGGGGACTGTGGTCTCCCCTCTGGAAGGGGACTTGTAGAGGGTTGCGAGGCGTGTGTTGTGGTCCCAGAAGAGGATGACCGGTATAAGGGGAACTTACAGTTATCTGGTAGGGGACTGTGGTCTCCCCACTGGAAGGGGACTTGTAGAGGGTTGCGAGGCGTGTGTTGTGGTCCCAGAAGAGGATGACCGGTATAAGGGGAACTTACGGTTATCTGGTAGGGGACTGTGGTCTCCCCTCTGGAAGGGGACTTGTAGAGGGTTGCGAGGCGTGTGTTGTCGTCCCAGAAGAGGATGACCGGTATAAGGGGCACTTACGGTTATCTGGTAGGGGACTGTGGTCTCCCCTCTGGAAGGGGACTTGTAGAGGGTTGCGAGGCATGTGTTGTGGTCCCAGAAGAGGATGACCGGTATAAGGGGAACTTACGGTTATCTGATAGGGGACTGTGGTCTCCCCTCTGGAAGGGGACTTGTAGAGGGTTGCGAGGCGTGTGTTGTGGTCCCAGAAGAGGATGACCGGTATAAGGGGAACTTACGGTTATCTGGTAGGGGACTGTGGTCTCCCCTCTGGAAGGGGACTTGTAGAGGGTTGCGAGGCGTGTGTTGTGGTCCCAGAAGAGGATGACCGGTATAAGGGGAACTTACAGTTATCTGGTAGGGGACTGTGGTCTCCCCTCTGGAAGGGGACTTGTAGAGGGTTGCGAGGCGTGTGTTGTGGTCCCAGAAGAGGATGACCGGTATAAGGGGAACTTACGGTTATCTGGTAGGGGACTGTGGTCTCCCCTCTGGAAGGGGACTTGTAGAGGGTTGCGAGGCGTGTGTTGTGGTCCCAGAAGAGGATGACCGGTATAAGGGGAACTTACAGTTATCTGGTAGGGGACTGTGGTCTCCCCTCTGGAAGGGGACTTGTAGAGGGTTGCGAGGCGTGTGTTGTGGTCCCAGAAGAGGATGACCGGTATAAGGGGAACTTACGGTTATCTGGTAGGGGACTGTGGTCTCCCCTCTGGAAGGGGACTTGTAGGGGGGAGGTTGGCGTGTGTTGTGGTCCCAGAAGAGGATGACCGGTATAAGGGGCACTTACGGTTATCTGATAGGGGACTGTGGTCTCCCCTCTGGAAGGGGACTTGTAGAGGGTTGCGAGGCGTGTGTTGTGGTCCCAGAAGAGGATGACCGGTATAAGGGGAACTTACGGTTATCTGGTAGGGGACTGTGGTCTCCCCTCTGGAAGGGGACTTGTAGAGGGTTGCGAGGCGTGTGTTGTGGTCCCAGAAGAGGATGACCGGTATAAGGGGAACTTACGGTTATCTGATAGGGGACTGTGGTCTCCCCTCTGGAAGGGGACTTGTAGAGGGTTGCGAGGCGTGTGTTGTGGTCCCAGAAGAGGATGACCGGTATAAGGGGAACTTACGGTTATCTGATAGGGGACTGTGGTCTCCCCTCTGGAAGGGGACTTGTAGAGGGTTGCGAGGCGTGTGTTGTGGTCCCAGAAGAGGATGACCGGTATAAGGGGAACTTACGGTTATCTGGTAGGGGACTGTGGTCTCCCCTCTGGAAGGGGACTTGTAGAGGGTTGCGAGGCGTGTGTTGTGGTCCCAGAAGAGGATGACCGGTATAAGGGGAACTTACGGTTATCTGGTAGGGGACTGTGGTCTCCCCTCTGGAAGGGGACTTGTAGAGGGTTGCGAGGCGTGTGTTGTCGTCCCAGAAGAGGATGACCGGTATAAGGGGCACTTACGGTTATCTGATAGGGGACTGTGGTCTCCCCTCTGGAAGGGGACTTGTAGAGGGTTGCGAGGCGTGTGTTGTGGTCCCAGAAGAGGATGACCGGTATAAGGGGAACTTACGGTTATCTGGTAGGGGACTGTGGTCTCCCCTCTGGAAGGGGACTTGTAGAGGGTTGCGAGGTGTGTGTTGTCGTCCCAGAAGAGGATGACCGGTATAAGGGGAACTTACGGTTATCTGATAGGGGACTGTGGTCTCCCCTCTGGAAGGGGACTTGTAGAGGGTTGCGAGGCGTGTGTTGTGGTCCCAGAAGAGGATGACCGGTATAAGGGGAACTTACGGTTATCTGATAGGGGACTGTGGTCTCCCCTCTGGAAGGGGACTTGTAGAGGGTTGCGAGGCGTGTGTTGTGGTCCCAGAAGAGGATGACCGGTATAAGGGGAACTTACGGTTATCTGGTAGGGGACTGTGGTCTCCCCTCTGGAAGGGGACTTGTAGAGGGTTGCGAGGCGTGTGTTGTGGTCCCAGAAGAGTATGACCCGTATGGTGGCAGCGTGCCCCCAGCTCTCCCCCAGGGCCGGGATCAGCTGGGAGCCCTTTGTCCTGTCATGACTCACACGGGTCGTCATTTGGTTGGTCAATACTACCTGGAAATGACAAAAATATTAATCTCAACGGTATTCTGTAGCACATAAAGCAGTATTAGGAGTGGTAGAAATAGTAGTAATAGTAGTAGTGGTGGTAGTAGTAGTACCATAAATTCTCAGTAATTTGGGACACTTTTTAATAATTACAAATTTCATGGGGTGGCCCATGTTTAATTGTAAATACTGACAAAGCAGTGTAATAGTTGTCCATACTTTGTGAAACAGCTACAAGTGGTAGATCAAGGGTGGTCCATATTTCTAAATAATTATTTTGCAAAATAATTATATTGGCCCAAATTCCTAGGGTAGTCTAAATTTTTGTGAATTTACAGTAATAGTAGTAGAAGAAGAAGAAGTAGTAGTAGTAGTAGTAGTAGTAGTAGTAGTAGTAGTAGTATAGTAGTAGTAGAAGTGGTTGTTGTTGTTATCAAATGCATTCAATCAAGTATCTAAACTAAAAATGAGAAATATTCAAAGGCAGAAAACAGGGTTGCATGTGTTGATGTACTTACTGCCAGTCTTAATTGTGTGGCCAGTTTGATGAATGTCTGTGCCATACCGTTGAGGAGACGGGTCCTCAGAGCCATGTCCTCAAAGTCGTGTCGGAATGGAAATGCTATGCTATCAACAATCACCAACTTAACCTACAAAAGTGTACAATATTTGTGAATAATAACCAAGAATTAGTATCAGCAGTTTCAATTCCAAAGCATTCTAGAGTTTGGTGAATTGGATCTGCTATGTTGTCAACAGTCACTTACTTCACCTACAAAGAGTCATGTAAATGAATATTTGTGAATAATTACCATTAACATGTATCAACTAACTGACCACTTGATCTGTGACCTTGCCCTTGTCCTAGCTCAAGCTATCAGAGTCATATATAATAGTATGGATAAGCATTAGGCCTAGAAAAAAAATTGTTTGTTTCCTGTAACAGTCTGAAAAAAATTAGGGTAGGTAGGTCAGATTTTTTTTGATTTTTTTTTGATGATTTTTTTATTCAAAAATGTGTGTTTTATGCATGTTTTCTGATGATTTGGAGTCGGGAGGGCTGAAAAAACTTTAGGGTAGGGATTTTTTTGAATACAAACTTGTTAGGGTAGGGTTACAGGAAACAAACAACTTTTTTAGGCCTTATACTACTGGTGTTGATGGAGGCAGCCATTTATCACACTTTTATTGTACATTACAAATAGGAGACTGAGAGTTTCAGAAATTTAGAGTCCAAACACTAGATCTAATACATATCAGCAAACACAAATATGCTTCACCCACCTGAGGATGTGCTTTAAGAAAGTCTGGTAGAAGATGAACAACAGCTATCAATTCTACATAGTCATGGCATCTGTAGTAGTGGATTCTGGAGAGAATACTTTCTAGGGTGAAGTGCTCAATAGCCTCCTTGGACGAGTCCGGTTGCCACTATACCATTGAGTCCGGTTGCCACTGTACCATTGAGTCTGGTTAACCACTGTGCCATTGAGTCCGGTTGCCACTGTACCATTGAGTCTGGTTGCCACTATACCATTGAGTCCGGTTGCCACTGTACCATTGAGTCCGGTTGCCACTGTACCATTGAGTCCGGTTGCCACTGTACCATTGAGTCTGGTTGCCACTATACCATTGAGTCTGGTTGCCACTATACCATTTTGGTTGCCACTTTACCATTGAGTCCGGTTGCCACTATACCATTGAGTCCGGTTGCCACTATACCATTGAGTCCGGTTGCCACTATACCATTGAGTCCGGTTGCCACTATACCATTGAGTCCGGTTGCCACTATACCATTGAGTCTGGTTGCCACTATACCATTGAGTCTGGTTGCCACTATACCATTGAGTCCGGTTGCCACTATACCATTGAGTCCGGTTGCCCCTATACCTTTGAGTCTGGTTGCCATATTACCATTGAGTCCGGTTGCCACTGTACCATTGAGTATGGTTGCCACTATACCATTGAGTCCGGATGCCACTGTACCATTGAGTCCGGTTGCCACTATACCATTGAGTCTGGTTGCCACTGTACCATTGAGTATGGTTGCCACTATACCATTGAGTCCGGTTGCCAATGTACCATTGAGTCCGGTTGCCACTATACCATTGAGTCTGGTTGCCACTATACCATTTAGTCTGGTTGCCACTGTACCATTGAGTCCGGTTGCCACTATACCATTGAGTCCGGTTGCCACTATACCATTGAGTCCGGTTGCCACTATACCATTGAGTCCGGTTGCCACTATACCATTAAGTCCGGTTGCCACTATACCATTGAGTCTGGTTGCCACTATACCATTGAGTCTGGTTGCCACTATACCATTGAGTCCGGTTGCCACTATACCATTGAGTCCGGTTGCCACTATACCATTGAGTCTGGTTGCCACGATACAATTGAGTCCGGTTACGAGTTACGGTTATGAGTCCGGTTGCCACTATACCATTGAGTCCGGTTGCCACTATACCATTAAGTCCGGTTGCCACTATACCATTGAGTCTGGTTGCCACTATACCATTGAGTCTGGTTGCCACTATACCATTGAGTCCGGTTGCCACTATACCATTGAGTCCGGTTGCCACTATACCATTGAGTCTGGTTGCCACGATACAATTGAGTCCGGTTACGAGTTACGGTTATGAGTCCGGTTGCCACTATACCATTGAGTCTGGTTGCCACTGTATCATTGAGTCTGGTTGCCACTGTACCATCAAGTATGGTTGCCACTATACCAATGAGTCTGGTTGCCACTGTACCATTGAGTCTGGTTAACCACTGTACCATTGAGTCCGGTTGCCACTGTGCCATTGAGTCTGGTTGCCACTATACCATTAAGTCTGGTTGCCACTATAACATTAAGTCTGGTTGCCACTGTACCATTGAGTCTGGTTAACACTATACCATTGAGTCCGGTTGCCATTGTACCATTGAGTCCGGTTGCCACTGTACCATTGAGTCCGGTTGCCACTATACCATTGAGTCCGGTTGCCACTATACCATTGAGTCCGGTTGCCACTATACCATTGAGTCCGGTTGCCACTATACCATTGAGTCCGGTTGCCACTATACCATTGAGTCTGGTTGCCACTATACCATTGAGTCCGGTTGCCACTATACCATTGAGTCCGGTTGCCACTGTACCATTGAGTCCGGTTGCCACTATACCATTGAGTCCGGTTGCCACTGTACCATTGAGTCCGGTTGCCACTGTACCATTGAGTCTGGTTGCCACTATACTATTGAGTCCGGTTGCCACTGTACCATTGAGTATGGTTGCCACTATACCATTGAGTCCAGTTGCCATTATACCATTGAGTCTGGTTGCCAATGTACCATTGAGTATGGTTGCCACTATACCATTGAGTCCGGTTGCCACTATACCATTGAGTCCGGTTGCCACTGTACCATTGAGTCTGGTTGCCACTATACTATTGAGTCCGGTTGCCACTGTACCATTGAGTATGGTTGCCACTATACCATTGAGTCCGGTTGCCACTATACCATTGAGTCCGGTTGCCAATGTACCATTGAGTCCGGTTGCCACTATACCATTGAGTCTGGTTGCCACTATACCATTTAGTCTGGTTGCAATGGTACCATTGAGTATGGTTGCCACTATACCATTGAGTCCGGTTGCCACTATACCATTGAGTCCGGTTGCAAATATACCATTGAGTCCGGTTGCAAATATACCATTGAGTCCGGTTGCCACTATACCATTGAGTCCCGTTGCCACTATACCATTGAGTCCGGTTGCCACTATACCATTGAGTCCGGTTGCCACTATACCATTAAGTCCGGTTGCCACTATACCATTGAGTCTGGTTGCCACTATACCATTGAGTCTGGTTGCCACTATACCATTGAGTCCGGTTGCCACTATACCATTGAGTCCGGTTGCCACTATACCATTGAGTCTGGTTGCCACGATACAATTGAGTCCGGTTACGAGTTACGATTATGAGTCCGGTTGCCACTATACCATTGAGTCCGGTTGCCACTATACCATTAAGTCCGGTTGCCACTATACCATTGAGTCTGGTTGCCACTATACCATTGAGTCTGGTTGCCACTATACCATTGAGTCCGGTTGCCACTATACCATTGAGTCCGGTTGCCACTATACCATTGAGTCTGGTTGCCACGATACAATTTAGTCCGGTTACGAGTTACGGTTATGAGTCCGGTTGCCACTATACCATTGAGTCTGGTTGCCACTGTATCATTGAGTCTGGTTGCCACTGTACCATCAAGTATGGTTGCCACTATACCAATGAGTCTGGTTGCCACTGTACCATTGAGTCTGGTTAACCACTGTACCATTGAGTCCGGTTGCCACTGTGCCATTGAGTCTGGTTGCCACTATACCATTAAGTCTGGTTGCCACTATAACATTAAGTCTGGTTGCCACTGTACCATTGAGTCTGGTTAACACTATACCATTGAGTCCGGTTGCCATTGTACCATTGAGTCCGGTCGCCACTGTACCATTGAGTCCGGTTGCCACTATACCATTGAGTCCGGTTGCCACTATACCATTGAGTCCGGTTGCCACTATACCATTGAGTCCGGTTGCCACTATACCATTGAGTCCGGTTGCCACTATACCATTGAGTCTGGTTGCCACTATACCATTGAGTCCGGTTGCCACTATACCATTGAGTCCGGTTGCCACTGTACCATTGAGTCCGGTTGCCACTATACCATTGAGTCCGGTTGCCACTGTACCATTGAGTCCGGTTGCCACTGTACCATTGAGTCTGGTTGCCACTATACTATTGAGTCCGGTTGCCACTGTACCATTGAGTATGGTTGCCACTATACCATTGAGTCCAGTTGCCACTATACCATTGAGTCTGGTTGCCAATGTACCATTGAGTATGGTTGCCACTATACCATTGAGTCCGGTTGCCACTATACCATTGAGTCCGGTTGCCACTGTACCATTGAGTCTGGTTGCCACTATACTATTGAGTCCGGTTGCCACTGTACCATTGAGTATGGTTGCCACTATACCATTGAGTCCGGTTGCCACTATACCATTGAGTCCGGTTGCCAATGTACCATTGAGTCCGGTTGCCACTATACCATTGAGTCTGGTTGCCACTATACCATTTAGTCTGGTTGCAATGGTACCATTGAGTATGGTTGCCACTATACCATTGAGTCCGGTTGCCACTATACCATTGAGTCCGGTTGCAAATATACCATTGAGTCCGGTTGCAAATATACCATTGAGTCCGGTTGCCACTATACCATTGAGTCCCGTTGCCACTATACCATTGAGTCCGGTTGCCACTATACCATTGAGTCCGGTTGCCACTATACCATTAAGTCCGGTTGCCACTATACCATTGAGTCTGGTTGCCACTATACCATTGAGTCTGGTTGCCACTATACCATTGAGTCCGGTTGCCACTATACCATTGAGTCCGGTTGCCACTATACCATTGAGTCTGGTTGCCACGATACAATTGAGTCCGGTTACGAGTTACGGTTATGAGTCCGGTTGCCACTATACCATTGAGTCCGGTTGCCACTATACCATTAAGTCCGGTTGCCACTATACCATTGAGTCTGGTTGCCACTATACCATTGAGTCTGGTTGCCACTATACCATTGAGTCCGGTTGCCACTATACCATTGAGTCCGGTTGCCACTATACCATTGAGTCTGGTTGCCACGATACAATTGAGTCCGGTTACGAGTTACGGTTATGAGTCCGGTTGCCACTATACCATTGAGTCTGGTTGCCACTGTATCATTGAGTCTGGTTGCCACTGTACCATCAAGTATGGTTGCCACTATACCAATGAGTCTGGTTGCCACTGTACCATTGAGTCTGGTTAACCACTGTACCATTGAGTCCGGTTGCCACTGTGCCATTGAGTCTGGTTGCCACTATACCATTAAGTCTGGTTGCCACTATAACATTAAGTCTGGTTGCCACTGTACCATTGAGTCTGGTTAACACTATACCATTGAGTCCGGTTGCCATTGTACCATTGAGTCCGGTTGCCACTGTACCATTGAGTCCGGTTGCCACTATACCATTGAGTCCGGTTGCCACTATACCATTGAGTCCGGTTGCCACTATACCATTGAGTCCGGTTGCCACTATACCATTGAGTCCGGTTGCCACTATACCATTGAGTCTGGTTGCCACTATACCATTGAGTCCGGTTGCCACTATACCATTGAGTCCGGTTGCCACTGTACCATTGAGTCCGGTTGCCACTATACCATTGAGTCCGGTTGCCACTGTACCATTGAGTCCGGTTGCCACTGTACCATTGAGTCTGGTTGCCACTATACTATTGAGTCCGGTTGCCACTGTACCATTGAGTATGGTTGCCACTATACCATTGAGTCCAGTTGCCACTATACCATTGAGTCTGGTTGCCAATGTACCATTGAGTATGGTTGCCACTATACCATTGAGTCCGGTTGCCACTATACCATTGAGTCCGGTTGCCACTGTACCATTGAGTCTGGTTGCCACTATACTATTGAGTCCGGTTGCCACTGTACCATTGAGTATGGTTGCCACTATACCATTGAGTCCGGTTGCCACTATACCATTGAGTCCGGTTGCCAATGTACCATTGAGTCCGGTTGCCACTATACCATTGAGTCTGGTTGCCACTATACCATTTAGTCTGGTTGCAATGGTACCATTGAGTATGGTTGCCACTATACCATTGAGTCCGGTTGCCACTATACCATTGAGTCCGGTTGCAAATATACCATTGAGTCCGGTTGCAAATATACCATTGAGTCCGGTTGCCACTATACCATTGAGTCCCGTTGCCACTATACCATTGAGTCCGGTTGCCACTATACCATTGAGTCCGGTTGCCACTATACCATTAAGTCCGGTTGCCACTATACCATTGAGTCTGGTTGCCACTATACCATTGAGTCTGGTTGCCACTATACCATTGAGTCCGGTTGCCACTATACCATTGAGTCCGGTTGCCACTATACCATTGAGTCTGGTTGCCACGATACAATTGAGTCCGGTTACGAGTTACGATTATGAGTCCGGTTGCCACTATACCATTGAGTCCGGTTGCCACTATACCATTAAGTCCGGTTGCCACTATACCATTGAGTCTGGTTGCCACTATACCATTGAGTCTGGTTGCCACTATACCATTGAGTCCGGTTGCCACTATACCATTGAGTCCGGTTGCCACTATACCATTGAGTCTGGTTGCCACGATACAATTGAGTCCGGTTACGAGTTACGGTTATGAGTCCGGTTGCCACTATACCATTGAGTCTGGTTGCCACTGTATCATTGAGTCTGGTTGCCACTGTACCATCAAGTATGGTTGCCACTATACCAATGAGTCTGGTTGCCACTGTACCATTGAGTCTGGTTAACC
Organism: Maea johnstoni; assembly: GCA_963942565.1. Taxonomy (NCBI): domain Eukaryota; kingdom Metazoa; phylum Annelida; class Polychaeta; order Spionida; family Magelonidae; genus Maea; species Maea johnstoni. The sequence continues at coordinate 62,642,993 of OZ012685.1, read as the reverse complement.
ACTGTACCATTGAGTCCGGTTGCCACTGTGCCATTGAGTCTGGTTGCCACTATACCATTAAGTCTGGTTGCCACTATAACATTAAGTCTGGTTGCCACTGTACCATTGAGTCTGGTTAACACTATACCATTGAGTCCGGTTGCCATTGTACCATTGAGTCCGGTTGCCACTGTACCTTTGAGTCCGGTTGCCACTATACCATTGAGTCCGGTTGCCACTATACCATTGAGTCCGGTTGCCACTATACCATTGAGTCCGGTTGCCACTATACCATTGAGTCCGGTTGCCACTATACCATTGAGTCTGGTTGCCACTATACCATTGAGTCCGGTTGCCACTATACCATTGAGTCCGGTTGCCACTGTACCATTGAGTCCGGTTGCCACTATACCATTGAGTCCGGTTGCCACTGTACCATTGAGTCCGGTTGCCACTGTACCATTGAGTCTGGTTGCCACTATACTATTGAGTCCGGTTGCCACTGTACCATTGAGTATGGTTGCCACTATACCATTGAGTCCAGTTGCCACTATACCATTGAGTCTGGTTGCCAATGTACCATTGAGTATGGTTGCCACTATACCATTGAGTCCGGTTGCCACTATACCATTGAGTCCGGTTGCCACTGTACCATTGAGTCTGGTTGCCACTATACTATTGAGTCCGGTTGCCACTGTACCATTGAGTATGGTTGCCACTATACCATTGAGTCCGGTTGCCACTATACCATTGAGTCCGGTTGCCAATGTACCATTGAGTCCGGTTGCCACTATACCATTGAGTCTGGTTGCCACTATACCATTTAGTCTGGTTGCAATGGTACCATTGAGTATGGTTGCCACTATACCATTGAGTCCGGTTGCCACTATACCATTGAGTCCGGTTGCAAATATACCATTGAGTCCGGTTGCAAATATACCATTGAGTCCGGTTGCCACTATACCATTGAGTCCCGTTGCCACTATACCATTGAGTCCGGTTGCCACTATACCATTGAGTCCGGTTGCCACTATACCATTAAGTCCGGTTGCCACTATACCATTGAGTCTGGTTGCCACTATACCATTGAGTCTGGTTGCCACTATACCATTGAGTCCGGTTGCCACTATACCATTGAGTCCGGTTGCCACTATACCATTGAGTCTGGTTGCCACGATACAATTGAGTCCGGTTACGAGTTACGGTTATGAGTCCGGTTGCCACTATACCATTGAGTCCGGTTGCCACTATACCATTAAGTCCGGTTGCCACTATACCATTGAGTCTGGTTGCCACTATACCATTGAGTCTGGTTGCCACTATACCATTGAGTCCGGTTGCCACTATACCATTGAGTCCGGTTGCCACTATACCATTGAGTCTGGTTGCCACGATACAATTGAGTCCGGTTACGAGTTACGGTTATGAGTCCGGTTGCCACTATACCATTGAGTCTGGTTGCCACTGTATCATTGAGTCTGGTTGCCACTGTACCATCAAGTATGGTTGCCACTATACCAATGAGTCTGGTTGCCACTGTACCATTGAGTCTGGTTAACCACTGTACCATTGAGTCCGGTTGCCACTGTGCCATTGAGTCTGGTTGCCACTATACCATTAAGTCTGGTTGCCACTATAACATTAAGTCTGGTTGCCACTGTACCATTGAGTCTGGTTAACACTATACCATTGAGTCCGGTTGCCATTGTACCATTGAGTCCGGTTGCCACTGTACCATTGAGTCCGGTTGCCACTATACCATTGAGTCCGGTTGCCACTATACCATTGAGTCCGGTTGCCACTATACCATTGAGTCCGGTTGCCACTATACCATTGAGTCCGGTTGCCACTATACCATTGAGTCTGGTTGCCACTATACCATTGAGTCCGGTTGCCACTATACCATTGAGTCCGGTTGCCACTGTACCATTGAGTCCGGTTGCCACTATACCATTGAGTCCGGTTGCCACTGTACCATTGAGTCCGGTTGCCACTGTACCATTGAGTCTGGTTGCCACTATACTATTGAGTCCGGTTGCCACTGTACCATTGAGTATGGTTGCCACTATACCATTGAGTCCAGTTGCCACTATACCATTGAGTCTGGTTGCCAATGTACCATTGAGTATGGTTGCCACTATACCATTGAGTCCGGTTGCCACTATACCATTGAGTCCGGTTGCCACTGTACCATTGAGTCTGGTTGCCACTATACTATTGAGTCCGGTTGCCACTGTACCATTGAGTATGGTTGCCACTATACCATTGAGTCCGGTTGCCACTATACCATTGAGTCCGGTTGCCAATGTACCATTGAGTCCGGTTGCCACTATACCATTGAGTCTGGTTGCCACTATACCATTTAGTCTGGTTGCAATGGTACCATTGAGTATGGTTGCCACTATACCATTGAGTCCGGTTGCCACTATACCATTGAGTCCGGTTGCAAATATACCATTGAGTCCGGTTGCAAATATACCATTGAGTCCGGTTGCCACTATACCATTGAGTCCCGTTGCCACTATACCATTGAGTCCGGTTGCCACTATACCATTGAGTCCGGTTGCCACTATACCATTAAGTCCGGTTGCCACTATACCATTGAGTCTGGTTGCCACTATACCATTGAGTCTGGTTGCCACTATACCATTGAGTCCGGTTGCCACTATACCATTGAGTCCGGTTGCCACTATACCATTGAGTCTGGTTGCCACGATACAATTGAGTCCGGTTACGAGTTACGGTTATGAGTCCGGTTGCCACTATACCATTGAGTCCGGTTGCCACTATACCATTAAGTCCGGTTGCCACTGTGCCATTGAGTCTGGTTGCCACTATACCATTGAGTCTGGTTGCCACTATAACATTAAGTCTGGTTGCCACTGTACCATTGAGTCTGGTTGCCACTATACCATTGAGTCTGGTTGCCATATTACCATTGAGTCCGGTTGCCACTATACCATTGAGTCTGGTTGCAACTATTCCATTGAGTCTGGTTGCCACTATACCATTTAGTCTGGTTGCCACTGTACCATTGAGTCCGGTTGCAAATATACCATTGAGTCCGGTTGCCACTATACCATTGAATCTGGTTGCCACTATACCATTGAGTCTGGTTGCCACTATACCATTGAGTCTGGTTGCCACTATACAATTGAGTCTGGTTGCCACTATACCATTGAGTCTGGTTGCCACTATACAATTGAGTCCGGTTACGAGTTACGGTTATGAGTCCGGTTGCCACTATACCATTGAGTCTGGTTGCCACTGTATCATTGAGTCTGGTTGCCACTGTACCATCAAGTATGGTTGCCACTATACCAATGAGTAAGGTTGCCACTATACCATTGAGTCTGGTTGCCACTGTACCATTGAGTCTGGTTAACCACTGTACCATTGAGTCCGGTTGCCACTGTGCCATTGAGTCTGGTTGCCACTATACCATTGAGTCTGGTTGCCACTATAACATTAAGTCTGGTTGCCACTGTACCATTGAGTCCGGTTGCCACTATACCATTGAGTCCGGTTGCCATTGTACCATTGAGACCGGTTGCCACTGTACCATTGAGTCCGGTTGCCACTATACCATTGAGTCTGGTTGCCACTATACCATTGAGTCCGGTTGCCACTATACCATTGAGTCCGGTTGCCACTATACCATTGAGTCCGGTTGCCACTATACCATTGAGTCTGGTTGCCACTATACCATTGAGTCCGGTTGCCACTTTACCATTGAGTCCGGTTGCCACTGTACCATTGAGTCCGGTTGCCACTATACCATTGAGTCCGGTTGCCACTGTACCATTGAGTCTGGTTGCCACTGTACCATTGAGTCTGGTTGCCACTATACCATTGAGTCCGGTTGCCACTGTACCATTGAGTATGGTTGCCACTATACCATTGAGTCCGGTTGCCACTATACCATTGAGTCCGGTTGCCAATGTACCATTGAGTCCGGTTGCCAATGTACCATTGAGTCCGGTTGCCACTATACCATTGAGTCTGGTTGCCATATTACCATTGAGTCTGGTTGCCACTATACCACTGAGTCTGGTTGCCACTATACCATTGAGTCTGGTTGCCACTATACCATTTAGTCTGGTTGCCACTGTACCATTGAGTCCGGTTGCCACTATACCATTGAGTCTGGTTGCCACTATACCATTGAGTCTGGTTGCCACTATACAATTGAGTCCGGTTACGAGTTACGGTTATGAGTCCGGTTGCCACTATACCATTGAGTCTGGTTGCCACTGTATCATTGAGTCTGGTTGCCACTGTACCATCAAGTATGGTTGCCACTATACCAACGAGTCCGGTTGCCACTATACCATTGAGTCTGGTTGCCACTGTACCATTGAGTCTGGTTAACCACTGTACCATTGAGTCCGGTTGCCACTGTGCCATTGAGTCTGGTTGCCACTATACCATTGAGTCTGGTTGCCACTATAACATTAAGTCTGGTTGCCACTGTACCATTGAGTCTGGTTAACCACTGTACCATTGAGTCCGGTTGCCACTGTGCCATTGAGTCTGGTTGCCACTATACCATTGAGTCTGGTTGCCACTATAACATTAAGTCTGGTTGCCACTGTACCATTGAGTCTGGTTGCCACTATACCATTGAGTCCGGTTGCCACTATACCATTGAGTCCGGTTGCCACTATACCATTGAGTCCGGTTGCCACTATACCATTGAGTCTGGTTGCCACTATACCATTGAGTCCGGTTGCCACTATACCATTGAGTCCGGTTGCCACTGTACCATTGAGTCCGGTTGCCACTATACCATTGAGTCCGGTTGACACTGTACCATTGAGTCCGGTTGCCACTGTACCATTGAGTCTGGTTGCCACTATACCATTGAGTCCGGTTGCCACTATACCATTGAGTCCGGTTGCCACTGTACCATTGAGTCTGGTTGCCACTGTACCATTGAGTATGGTTGCCACTATACCATTGAGTCCGGTTGCCACTATACCATTGAGTCCGGTTGCCAATGTACCATTGAGTCCGGTTGCCACTATACCATTGAGTCTGGTTGCCACTATACCATTTAGTCTGGTTGCCACTGTACCATTGAGTCCGGTTGCCACTATACCATTGAGTCCGGTTGCCACTATACCATTGAGTCCGGTTGCCACTATACCATTGAGTCCGGTTGCCACTATACCATTGAGTCCGGTTGCCACTATACCATTGAGTCTGGTTGCCACTATACCATTGAGTCTGGTTGCCACTATACCATTGAGTCCGGTTGCCACTATACCATTGAGTCCGGTTGCCCCTATACCTTTGAGTCCGGTTGCCACTATACCATTGAGTCTGGTTGCAACTATACCATTGAGTCTGGTTGCCACTATACCATTGAGTCTGGTTGCCACTATACCATTGAGTCTGGTTGCCACTGTACCATTGAGTCCAGTTGCCACTATACCATTGAATCCGGTTGCCACTATACCATTGAGTCTGTTTGCCACTGTACCATTGAGTCCGGTTGCCACTGTACCATTGAGTATGGTTGCCACTATACCATTGAGTCCGGATGCCACTATACCATTGAGTCCGGTTGCCACTATACCATTGAGTCTGGTTGCCATATTACCATTGAGTCCGGTTGCCACTATACCATTGAGTCTGGTTGCCACTATACCATTTAGTCTGGTTGCCACTGTACCATTGAGTCCGGTTGCAAATATACCATTGAGTCCGGTTGCCACTATACCATTGAGTCTGGTTGCCACTATACCATTGAGTCTGGTTGCCACTATACCATTGAGTCCGGTTGCCACTATACCATTGAGTCTGGTTGCCGCTATACCATTGAGTCTGGTTGCCACTATACAATTGAGTCCGGTTACGAGTTACGGTTATGAGTCCGGTTGCCACTATACCATTGAGTCTGGTTGCCACTGTACCATTGAGTCTGGTTGCCACTGTACCATCAAGTATGGTTGCCACTATACCAATGAGTACGGTTGCCACTATACCATTGAGTCTGGTTAACCACTGTACCATTGAGTCCAGTTGCCACTGTGCCATTGAGTCCGGTTGCCACTATACCATTGAGTCCGGTTGCCACTATAACATTAAGTCTGGTTGCCACTGTACCATTGAGTCTGGTTGCCACTATACCATTGAGTCCGGTTGCCATTGTACCATTGAGTCTGGTTGCCACTGTACCATTGAGTCCGGTTGCCACTGCACCATTGAGTCTGGTTGCCACTATACCATTGAGTCTGGTTGCCATTTTACCATTGAGTCTGGTTGCCACTATACCATTGAGTCCGGTTGCCACTATACCATTGAGTCTGGTTGCCACTATACCATTGAGTCTGGTTGCCACTATACCATTGAGTCCGGTTGCCACTATACCATTGAGTCCGGTTGCCACTGTACCATTGAGTCCGGTTGCCACTATACCATTGAGTCCGGTTGCCACTGTACCATTGAGTCCGGTTGCCACTATACCATTGAGTCCGGTTGCAATGAATGAATGAATGAATGAGGGCTTAAAGGCACATCAGCACATTAGGCTATTTAGTGCCATAAAGTTTTTTTTCGTAAAGTGGTTGTTTGCCATTGTTGAAGAACAATGGCAAAGCATGTGAAAGAAGAAAAAGCAGAAGAGAAAGAGAAGAGCCTTCATATCCAAAGAGAACCAAGGGATCTTTTAGATGCACGGTATCCATAGACAGATCCACACATCCCCATTTTTTATAAGGCAAGCAGGGTGCCACGCTGGCGTAGGGTTCCCCGGGAGGTGCCAACTCCTATTGCACACGGTAGGTGTGCCCCTTGCGGGGGGAGTCCGGTTGCCACTATACCATTGAGTCCGGTTGCCACTATACCATTGAGTCTGGTTGCCACTATACCATGGAGTCCGGTTGCCACTATACCATTGAGTCTGGTTGCCACTATACCATTGAGTCCGGTTGCCACTATACCATTGAGTACCATTAATACTAATGATAATAATACAGGGCTTGACGCTAACAGTGGTCTTATGGCCCCAGGCCGGTAAATATTCCCAAAATGGCTTAGGGCCGGTAAAAAAAAGACCTCAACTGGTCTGGACAGTTTATACATACCTAACTGTTTATACATATATATACTTATATATACTTATAGACGTACTTATAGTTGTACTTATAGACGTACTTATAGATGTACTTATAGTTGTACTTATCAACGCACTTATAGTTGTACTTATAGACGTACTTATAGTTGTACTTGTAGATGTACTTATAGATGTACTTATAGACGTACTTATAGTTGTACTTATAGTTGTACTCATAGATGTACTTATCGACGTACTTATAGTTGTACTTATAGATGTACTAATAGACGTACTTATAGTTGTACTTATAGTTGTACTCATAGATGTACTTATCGACGTACTTATAGTTGTACTTATAGTTGTACTTATAGATGTACTTATAGACGTACTTATAGTTGTACTTATAGATGTACTTATAGATGTACTTATTATAGATGTACTTATAGTTGTACTTATAGTTGTACTTATGGACGTACTTATAGATGTACTTATTGACGTACTTATAGTTGTACTTATCAACGTACTTATAGTTGTACTTATAGATGTACTTATAGATGTACTTATAGATGTACTTATAGTTGTACTTATCGACGTACTTATAGTTGTACTTATAGATGTACTTATAGATGTACTTATATAAATATATATATATATATATATATATATATATATATATATATATATATATATATATATACAACAGGAATACCTATCTGCCTAGGTTTAAAAAACAATTTGTTTCCTGCAACAGTCTGAAATTAATAGGACAGGAAGATGGGCTGTTTTCTCTCATAGGGATTTTTTGACGTAATAAAGAAAATGATGATGATGATAGTTCTACTACTACTACGACTACTGCTGTTACTACTACTACTATTAACAATAATAGTTGTAATAGCTACATTAATAACAATGATGATAATGATAATATTAATGATAATATTAATGATAATATTAATACTAATGATAATAATACAGGGCTTGACGCTAACAGTGGTCTTATGGCCCCAGACCGGTAAATATTCCCAAAATGGCTTAGGGCCAGTAAAAAAAAGACCTCAACTGGTCTGGACAGTTTATACATACCTAACTGTTTATACATATATATACTTATAGACGTACTTATAGTTGTACTTATAGATGTACTTATAGACGTACTTATAGACGTACTTATAGTTGTACTTATAGATGTACTTATAGTTGTACTTATAGATGTACTTATAGATGTACTTATAGATGTACTTATAGTTGTACTTATCAACGCACTTATAGTTGTACTTATAGACGTACTTATAGTTGTACTTGTAGATGTACTTATAGATGTACTTATAGATGTACTTATAGTTGTACTTGTAGATGTACTTATAGATGTACTTATAGACGTACTTATAGTTGTACTTATAGATGTACTTATAGTTGTACTCATAGATGTACTTATCGACGTACTATAGTTGTACTTATAGATGTACTAATAGACGTACTTATAGTTGTACTTATAGTTGTACTCATAGATGTACTTATCGACGTACTTATAGTTGTACTTATAGATGTACTTATAGACGTACTTATAGTTGTACTTATTATAGATGTACTTATAGTTGTACTTATCGACGTACTTATAGTTGTCCTTATAGATGTACTTATTGACGTACTTATAGTTGTACTTATCAACGTACTTATAGTTGTACTTATAGATGTACTTATAGATGTACTTATAGATGTACTTATAGTTGTACTTATCGACGTACTTATAGTTGTACTTATAGATGTACTTATAGATGTACTTATATAAATATATATATATATATATATATATATATATATATATATATATATATATATACAACAGGAATACCTATCTGCCTAGGTTTAAAAAACAATTTGTTTCCTGCAACAGTCTGAAATTAATAGGACAGGAAGATGGACTGTTTTTTCTCGTAGGGATTTTTTGACGTAATAAAGAAAATGATGATGATGATAGTTCTACTACTACTACGACTACTGCTGTTACTACTACTACTATTAACAATAATAGTTGTAATAGCTACATTAATAACAATGATGATAATGATAATATTAATGATAATATTAATGATAATATTAATACTAATGATAATAATACAGGGCTTGACGCTAACAGTGGTCTTATGGCCCCAGGCCGGTAAATATTCCCAAAATGGCTTAGGGCCAGTAAAAAAAAGACCTCAACTGGTCTGGACAGTTTATACATACCTAACTGTTTATACATATATATACTTATATATACTTATAGACGTACTTATAGTTGTACTTATAGATGTACTTATAGACGTACTTATAGATGTACTTATAGTTGTACTTATAGATGTACTTATAGTTGTACTTATAGATGTACTTATAGATGTACTTATAGTTGTACTTATCAACGCACTTATAGTTGTACTTATAGTCGTACTTGTAGATGTACTTATAGATGTACTTATAGACGTACTTATAGTTGTACTTATAGATGTACTTATAGTTGTACTCATAGATGTACTTATCGACGTACTTATAGTTGTACTTATAGATGTACTAATAGACGTACTTATAGTTGTACTTATGGTTGTACTCATAGATGTACTTATCGACGTACTTATAGATGTACTTATAGACGTACTTATAGACGTACTTATAGTTGTACTTATAGATGTACTTATAGTTGTACTTATCGACGTACTTATAGTTGTCCTTATAGATGTACTTATTGACGTACTTATAGTTGTACTTATCAACGTACTTATAGTTGTACTTATAGATGTACTTATAGATGTACTTATAGATGTACTTATAGATGTACTTATAGTTGTACTTATCGACGTACTTATAGTTGTACTTATAGATGTACTTATAGATGTACTTATATAAATATATATATATATATATATATATATATATATACAACAGGAATACCTATCTGCCTAGGTTTAAAAAACAATTTGTTTCCTGCAACAGTCTGAAATTAATAGGACAGGAAGATGGGCTGTTTTTTCTCGTAGGGATTTTTTGACGTAATAAAGAAAATGATGATGATGATAGTTCTACTACTACTACGACTACTGCTGTTACTACTACTACTATTAACAATAATAGTTGTAATAGCTACATTAATAACAATGATGATAATGATAATATTAATGATAATAATAATATTAATACTAATGATAATAATACAGGGCTTGACGCTAACAGTGGTCTTATGGCCCCAGGCCGGTAAATATTCCCAAAATGGCTTAGGGCCAGTAAAAAAAAGACCTCAACTGGTCTGGACAGTTTATACATACCTAACTGTTTATACATATATATACTTATATATACTTATAGACGTACTTATAGTTGTACTTATAGATGTACTTATAGACGTACTTATAGACGTACTTATAGATGTACTTATAGACGTACTTATAGATGTACTTATAGTTGTACTTATCAACGCACTTATAGTTGTACTTATAGACATACTTAGTTGTACTTGTAGATGTACTTATAGACGTACTTATAGTTGTACTTAAAGATGTACTTATAGTTGTACTCATAGATGTACTTATCGACGTACTTATAGTTGTACTTATAGATGTACTAATAGACGTACTTATAGTTGTACTCATAGATGTACTTATCGACGTACTTATAGTTGTACTTATAGATGTACTTATAGTTGTACTTATAGATGTACTTATTATAGATGTACTTATAGTTGTACTTATCGACGTACTTATAGTTGTCCTTATAGATGTACTTATTGACGTACTTATAGTTGTACTTATCAACGTACTTATAGTTGTACTTATAGATGTACTTATAGATGTACTTATAGATGTACTTATAGTTGTACTTATCGACCTACTTATAGTTGTACTTATAGATGTACTTATAGATGTACTTATATAAATATATATATATATATATATATATATATATATATATACAACAGGAATACCTATCTGCCTAGGTTTAAAAAACAATTTGTTTCCTGCAACAGTCTGAAATTAATAGGACAGGAAGATGGGCTGTTTTTTCTCGTAGGGATTTTTTGACGTAATAAAGAAAATGATGATGATGATAGTTCTACTACTACTACGACTACTGCTGTTACTACTACTACTATTAACAATAATAGTTGTAATAGCTACATTAATAACAATGATGATAATGATAATATTAATGATAATATTAATGATAATAATAATATTAATACTAATGATAATAATACAGGGCTTGACGCTAACAGTGGTCTTATGGCCCCAGGCCGGTAAATATTCCCAAAATGGCTTAGGGCCACTATACCATTGAGTCTGGTTGCCACTATACCATTGAGTCCGGTTGCCACTGTACCATTGAGTCCGGTTGCCACTATACCATTGAGTCCGGTTGCCACTGTACTACCTGCAAAGTCGTCACCTCCTCCTTGAATGGATATACAACCGGGAAAATAAAATAATAAACAAATAAAATCAATATACAGGTATCACCAAATAAAAGTAATAATAGGATACTCAATACTAGTCTAAATGCACTAAGCCATAAGTATAAACCCATTCAGGCCTGCAGCCGCCTTAAGGGCCAGACAATTTTGATGATCTCCCCTGCCAAAACACATTTTGAAAATAATCTGGAGAAGTGTTGATCTCAACTCAACCTTCAACTCTCCTTTTAATATTTCTTCAAATTATTTCTTTACTCTGATAAATGTTATCACGTTAAGTACATATGTATAGCTCAGAATATGATGAAAAAGAGGTAACCTCTTATTGGAGTATTCTGCCTGAATGTCTTCATTCATACATAAACAGTACTCTTATCCATCTAATCCCCAAAGACGACATAGAGATCTAAGTATATGTAGGTGATAGCTGCCTTTCACATTCAAATATACTTTGTGTGGGTTGAAATTAATGGATATTTTAGATCTTACAGCATGTTTCGGATTTGTAAAATAAGATCATATTAAATAGATTGTTTAACATTTCTTAATCATGAAATAAAATAGAAACTGAACTTTAAGGCATTCATGCTTATTAACTTCTAATGTCACAAAATGCTCCATTTACTCAAAATTGCTTAACCCTTATTGTGCTATTATGCTGGATGGGGGTTAGTCCCTCATACTGAATAGATTATTTGCAACAAATTACGTTACATTGCAATTGCGCTGTCAGTGGTGTGTAAGTTCCTCCTGCCATAAAATGCAAAATACTGAAAAAATCTGAAATAAAAAAATACTACCTGAAACTACTGTCCTTGTTCTTTTTAATCATGTTTATTTTGTAAAGATAACTAATAGAAAATGTTAGTTCTGATCAGTGTAAAACTAAGGTTGTATAGAGAGCATGCTGATTTTGATAAATGTTTAATGAAAATCAAGTTTTCAAAATTCATTAGTCCCACTTAAGCCTGAGATTTCTCAAATTCTGCATGAGTATTTTCCCATGAAAATGGCATATTCAGAATCCTTAGCAAAAAACAATAAATAAAATGATTATTATTATTTGTTTATTTGTTTTATTTTGTCAGAACCCCATTCTTAAATAAAGGGAATGCAAGAAAGTTATGAAAGGAACGAATTCTGACAGCGCATCAAAAGGAATTCTAAACGATCAACTTCCTCATGTTTAGAGCGCTATAAACTAATGAAAATAAAAGATATCAAAAGTAAAACATTGATATCTAATATAATTTCAACCTCCTCAATCGATACATGTCATTTTTATTCAGAAACAATCATGTTTTGCACCACAAATCAACGATTGAACACAAAAAGCAATTGTTGATTTGTGGCCGCCATTTTGTGACTCCCAATTTCGCTAACTCTCAGGCATGACAACTCAGAGTTAAGATTCTCATAGCATTAAAAATCTACAATAGAAATAAAAATAAAAACATGTTTCGATTGCCTACCTTGTTATCCTCCTTATGGTGTCTTTATTTTGTGTTATACCATCAGTTATAGCCTTTTTCGAAGGCTTCAAACATGATGGTCTAACACGTTGTCAGCCTCTGTTTACGGCGAATTCGATTTCACAATCAATTGGCCGTAGATATTGCACCTATTTACTGTCAATTCTCTCTCCAATAAACGGCCTAATAAATAATTTACAAAATTATATGAATAAATAGTTCTTTTTCTTGTCTTTCGGAAAATGTAAGATTTATTTAAATCCTTCAACGACAAGAATTTATTTTGATTGTGTAAAGTGCGGGGAGGAGACCGCAAAAAAGGCCGAAATGTCGATTTTTCAAAATGGCGGCTTGAAAAAAGTGCGAAGAAATTTGCTTCGCACTTGTTGTAAAATGATCGTTTCTCATATAAAATAAAATGAATTTATTTTGAAAAATAAAATAGATATTCCTCTTCCCTGACATCCATTCTATGTAAATATCAACTTTATTGACTTGAGGATGTCAGGAATAAAGGTATATCGAAACGTAAACAAAACTGGAAGTGACCAATTAATCGCGACCGGCCAGCTGCGAGCCGGTTTCAACAGCTCAAAATATTGTTTTTCTACACATCACTTCCTCTGTAATGAATAATATTAATGTTTTTCTTTGTCAATCTGACAAAGAAAGACATGTGAGAATAGGTGAGATATTTATTTCACCTATTCTCAAGTTATTTCGCCAAACATGTTGGATAACTTCTAGATTAATCGAAGTTAACCAACATGGCGGCGGCCTGCGATCGGCAGCCATGCAGACCAGGCAGGGCTTGTGACACGCAAACGTAAGTAGCTTTTTGAAACCGGGCGCCGCTTGTGAGCCGCGCTGTGAGGGTTAAAAAGGAGGGTCCTCATGCTAATTTGGAGTAAAGTTGCGCCATTTACAGGGTGTCATTGGTACGATTTGGTTACAATATGTTGTATTTCGGCTTACCAAGGAACTGTATGCACAACTTGATAAAGTTAGCAAAGACATGAACCAATTATATGCATAGATGACTACTGGGTATGATAGACCAAGTGTGAAAGAGCAAATAGAAAGCTTTTATTTTAACAACCATTTTTTGGGTAGAGAGAAAATAAAACTTTTTTCCCGACCACCCTAGAGGGAGGGTAAAAAAAACTTTATTCATCCTACCTGCTATTGTAGTTACTAAAAGACATTATTTTTTCACAAATGAATTATTGTTGACTTGAAGTTCACAGCCCAAAATAGGCTGCTAATCCCCTCTGATTTGGGACAGTGGTACAGTCTTTATTTTGTTCTATAATATAGAGGATAACCTGAAATAAACCCATTCATGTGTGAAGGTATCATTGAAAATTATTGCATGGACCTACTGATATCTTTGAAAATAACTTAGGGATGAAAAATGATTTCACATAATGTTTTAAAAAGTATAGTTTTGTTCTACATGTATCTTTCAAATGTTTTTTTTTAAAAAGCTTTTTAAGCAAAATTAACACCATAAGGACTGGTCAATTATCTCTGTTAAATCAGAGAGGTATGAAAAAATACCAGCGAGGGCCAATTATTGTACAATCACATCAGGCCCAATGCACAGTGTATGCATATGTGCGTTGTCCAGCACCACTAGCATAAATGCAGTGTAATCAGTGCTGCATTCTGGTCATTTACTGCCATAGTATCACATTTTCAAACTGCCAATTGGCTGCAAGCAGGGTTCAGCTGCTCCTAAAGTTTACTTGTTTTGCCGGCACTTCCACAATTTGACTACTAATTTCAAGAATAATAGTTATGAATCCACTCAGAAATTTGTGGTGAAACTGCATGGGGCTAATGTATGGTAAATTTCTGATATTTCTATCAAAGTACACTCAAATCTAGCCTGCTGCCAGCAAAACTAATGTTTACATCTAAAATTCAATATTTTTATTTGAAATATCTTCAAAATATACATACTCGGAATGAACAAGAACTCTAGTTTCAGGTTTCTAGTTTCAAATTTTTATTTCAGAATAACAGCTTATTTTCTTCATATCAAAAGAAAAACAATGCAATGCGACACTTCCAGGGTTAAGACTTTTTTGATTAAAAAAATCTTGCATGATGATCAAGCAAGGTAATGAGCATAACACAGGGACTTAAGTGATGTTGAGAAATTTATTAACGATAGATTTTATTCCTATAACAAGTGACTAAATAAATTAAAGATGATGCTTTCTGCCCGTATTTTTTCAAAATTCATCTGGTAGCTCTTTTATTGATCTACCCAGTTATGATAGACCAAGTGTGAAAGAGCAAATAGAAAGCTTTTATTTTAACAACCATTTTTTGGGTAGAGAGAAAATAAAACTTTTTTCCCGACCACCCTAGAGGGAGGGTAAAAAAAACATTATTCATCCTACCTCGACAGAAGGAACGTAAATATATTTCAAGCAATGACTGGTTGCTTGGCTCATTACTTTCAAAGGGAACCATTTAATTTGTGAGAGTCTCAACAAAGACCATGTGCATGTCCTTCATCATGCCATAGAATATCATCAGTATTAAAAGTAAGATGACCCTATCAATAATGGAAACACATATTCATTTATGTATATCTATCAATATATAACATCTACCTGTCAGTCTGTCTGTTTGTATATCTATCTATCTACCTATCTTTCTATCTATCTATCGATCTGTATGGGCGCGCGCACATAGACACACACAAAATTATATATATCTATATATGTATATATACATATATATATATATATATAGATGTGTGTGTATGTATTTTCATTTTTAGATGAGTGTGTATGTATATTTGTATGTGTAAAAAAAAGTTTTTATTTGCTCTTTCACACTTGGTCTATCATAACTGGGTAGATCAATAAAAGAGCTACCAGATGAATTTTGAAAAAATACGGGCAGAAAGCATCATCTTTAATTCATTTAGTCACTTGTTATAGGAATAAAATCTATCGTTAATAAATATCACAACATCACTTAAGTCCCTGTGTTATACTCATTACCTTGCTTGATCATCATGCAAGATTTTTTTAATCAAAAAAGTCTTAACCCTGGAAGTGTAGCATTGCATTGTTTTTCTTTTGATATGAAGAAAAATAAGCTGTTATTCTGAAATAAAAATATGAAACTAGAAACCTGAAACTAGAGTTCTTGTTCATTCCAAGTATGTATATTTTGAAGATATTTCAAATAAAAATATTGAATTTTAGATGTAAACATTAGTTTTGCTGGCAGCAGGCTAGAATTGAGTGTACTTTGATAGAAATATCAGAAATTTACAATACATTAGCCCCATGCAGTTTCACCACAAATTTCTGAGTGGATTCATAACTATTATTCTTGAAATTAGTAGTCAAATTGTGGAAGTGCCGGCGAAACAAGTAAACTTTAGGAGCAGCTTAACCCTGCTTGCAGCCAATTGGCAGTTTGGAAATGTGATACTATGGCAGTAAATGACCAGAATGCAGCACTGCGATTACACTGCATTTATGCTAGTGGTGCTGGATAACGCACATATGCATACACTGTGCATTGGGCCTGATGTGATTGTACAATAATTGGCCCTCGCTGGTATTTTTTCATACCTCTCTGATTTAACAGAGATAATTGACCAGTCCTTATGGTGTTAATTTTGCTAAAAAAGCTTTAAAAAAAAAAAAAAACATTTGAAAGATACATGTAGAACAAAACTATACTTTTTAAAACATTTTGTGAAATCATTTTTCATCCCTTAACTACAATAGCATTTAAGTGTGTAAAATGGATATGAGAGAGAACATCTGTTATGGGAAGGGACTCAAAATTATTGTATTGTTCTTATGTTTTAACTACTATAGGAGCTAAATTGAATGGGCTATCCCTCACATAAACATAATGGAATGGGTTAAGACATTTGCCAAACACACTTTAAAGGCGGACTAAGGTCTGCTCCTATTGACTGTTTGATTGGACCATTTGTGTGTGGGATTGGAGGACAGGGGAGGGGATGGACATGATGCATGACTGCTAGGTTCTAAGATAGGGATTGCATCCAGTACACATGTACCCTTTTCAAATGTTTTGGTGAAAAAAAGATTTTTTAAAACGTCAGATACTTTAGATATAATTGATTGAAATTAGTCACTAAAATCAATTTTCAGCACTTTGCTGAACGGATTTCCTGTTGATGAGGCTAATCAAAGAGATGAAATTCAATTATATTGGACAGAAAAAGTATGAAAAGCCACGGCACCTTAAGCTGATCATAGCGTCTACAAGTGATTAAAAAACTAGTTTAGTGTTTATACTTACCAACATGGTTTTTGAACCATTTGGGGTTCATGTTCAGAGGAGGGCTTATGTTCAGGATGTGTGGATTTGGGCTTTTCTTCAGATAAGGCAGAGCATGCTGAGAACTGAAATAATAACAGGAGACAAATATACTTCTGAAGCTGGAATACCTTTCCTTATCCATGGACATCATAAAAGATTTATAGATGGCTATTAAATAATACAGAATAAAGCTGTGAACCCTGCAGTTCATACACTATTCAAAATACCTGTTTAAATATTCTTTTCAAGATTAAAGAAAATTGTACAAACAGCGACTTCAGTGTGGTTGCGTCGCTGGCAGTGGCAGAATGGCGGGTTTTTCCTATTGACTATGACCAGAGAAATACATAACCTGTCTTCATACTCTCAGCTATGATGGTCTTGCATGTACATGTATATACATTGATGTATTGGCCACTGTGAAAGCCAATTTACTTCGTGCAAGAATGATACTGGTACATGTACTGTAGTTGGCATTTAGCAATTTTAGGGTCAAAGTTTAGCCACAGCTGGTTTTGACAGTTTGTGTGTTATGTAAGGGTTTTTATGTTTTAAACCAGTAATCTAGAATGTGTTGGAGTTCTTTGAGTTTCTTAGATTTGTACACCCACTTGGTGGGCGAGATTCCCCAGTAATTAATTTTTAAATTAATTATAGTGGCCGAGATTCCTAGGCGGTCGAGACAATTTACGGTAGCATCCTCCTCGTCATCATGAGAAATAGTCCAGGGTGCACTCACGTGAGCTAAGTCAAGGCTGGGAGTAGTAGACAGGGAGTGGGTACTGTGCATGCATCATCAAATATCGCTGCCTCTCTATGAGTCATAGATAACATGTGTACCCCCAGGAGTGGCTGCCTGCTGAGCCCATCTCCTTGGCAACCTATCTGACCTAGATTTTACAACTGCTAATTTTAGGCACCAAGTTTCTAAATCCTAGCTAAGACACTGATGACAGACATTCAAATATACCATAAATTCTCAGATATTTTGGACAGTTATTAGCATGGTTCATTCCCTCTCAATGTCTGTCTCCCAGGTCTCTATCTCATCGCGATACAACCTCTAGGGATGGGTCGTGTTCAAGTGGTTACAATGTCTGTCTCCCAGGTCTCTATCTCATCGCGATACAACCTCTAGGGATGGGATGTGTTCAAGTGGTTACAATGTCTGTCTCCCAGGTCTCTATCTCATCGCGATACAACCTCTAGGGATGGGACGTGTTCAAGTGGCAACGATGTCTGGCTCCCAGGTCTCTATCTCATCGTGATACAACCTCTAGGGATGGGACGTGTTCAAGTGGTAACGATGTCTGGCTCCCAGGTCTCTATCTCATCGAGATACAACCTCTAGGGATGGGACGTGTCCAAGTGGTTACAATGCCTGGCTCCCAGGTCTCTATCTCATCGCGATACAACCTCTAGGGATGGGACATGTTCAAGTGGTTACAATGCCTGGCTCCCAGGTCTCTATCTCATCGCGATACAACCTCTAGGGATGGGACATGTTCAAGTGGTTACAATGCCTGGCTCCCAGGTCTCTATCTCATCGCGATACAACCTCTAGGGATGGGACAAGTTCAAGTGGTTACAATGCCTGGCTCCCAGGTCTCTATCTCATCGCGATACAACCTCTAGGGATGGGACGTGTCCAAGTGGTTACAGTGTCTGTCTCCCAGGTCTCTATCTCATCGCGATACAACCTCTAGGGATGGGACGTGTTCAAGTGGTTACAATGTCTGTCTCCCAGGTCTCTATCTCATTGCGATACAACCTCTAGGGATGGGACGTGTCCAAGTGGTTACAGTCTCTGTCTCCCAGGTCTTTATCTCATCGCGATACAACCTCTAGGGATGGGACGTGTCCAAGTGGTTACAATGTCTGGCTCCCAGGTCTTCATCTCATCGCGATACAACCTCTAGGGACGGGACGCGTTCAAGTGGTTATAATGTCTGTCTCCCAGGTCTCTATCTCATCGCTATACAACCAATTCCCTTCATCCCTTATGCAATTTCTTTTATCAATAGAACAGGAAAATAATGTAAGGTTATTGATTATGTTGGATTAACATTTCTCCTAAAATTTCCAAATGACCATTTAATGAAAAAGATATCACCAAATTGTATCAGGCAATAAAAGTATATACTTGAAATTGGGGATAGACATACAATTAACAAACAATTTTTTCAAAAGAATTTAATCAAGCTGGACAGAAAATACTACATTTAAAAAGTTTAATTTAGCTGCACCAAAAAAAATACTACATTCTAAAGTCTTTATTTAGATACACTTGAAAAACTACTTTTACTTACGGCTTGATGTATCTCTATGACCTTTTGGCACTCAGGGTCAGAGAGAACTCCTTTCTCATTGAGATCCTCAAGCAGGTTCGCCTTCAGATTCAAAATGGCGTTTTTCTGTTCCTCAATCCTAGCCATCTGAAGGAACAAGCATACATGTCATGTTTATAGGAAAGACAATAATTAATACAGATCGATTATGCTGTGCTGAATTTCTAGACGGTATTGTGCAAGGTCTAAAACAGCAGGGTGTCTGGGCATCATTTGGACACCCAAAACACTCAAAAATCACACATTAGGACACCCAAATAAGTTTTGTGTAAAAGTGCAGTTTTCACTCAAACAATTGAATTTTAGTAAGGTAATGGAATGGTCCATCCAGTTTTTAGTATACTAAGTTTAGTATTTTGGGATAACTTGAAAAAAAATCTACTTTACAGCCAAAATTATCCCCTGACCTATAAGCCTTACTTTGATAAATAATTGTATCATGTGCATTTTCATTTTTCAAGAAGTATCATGTAATTTGAATATTGTTTGAATGTAATTAACTCTTATGACAAATATTGAACAGCATTAGCCAAATCCCCTTTGAATATACTTCTAACAGGATTGAACAATAAATTGCAGTAATACTAATATACAGTGCTAAATGAAATAGAAAATTTCTAAGTTTCTCATTTTGGTACAAGTATACAGACACCATCACTTCATCAAAATTGTTGGTGCATTCAATTCGTCACTAATGAGGCCCTTGCAAAATAGCCATGCCAGCTTTTGATTATCTAACCAGAATGTATGACGATGGCCTGCATCAATGAAGTTAGTTTTTATAGAGCTGCCAAATAAATTGAGAAAAGAAATTCTTAGTTTCTGAGGTAAAAGAAGCTGATTTGGCTTAAGTTGAGATGTTCCAATGCTAATTTCCTAGATGAGAATTTTTGCACAACTGTCTGGTTGACTTATCAACTGTAATGAGTGTGAATGTAAAAGAAACCTAGCTACCTCTTTGGCCTTTTCTAGCTGTAGAGCTGTGAGCATCGTCCCCAGCTGATTCTCCTGATTCTTCAGAGCTACTTCTCTCTCCCTCATCATTTCATCCTGGATCTGAAATATAAGCCAGTTCAAAGCATGACAGAAAGTTGCAAGTGACTTGGGGTTAGGGGAGCTTTCCCCCACCTACTTAACCATAATCAATTGGCTAGACATGATTTAACCCTCATAAAGTGGAAAAAGCTTTAAAAAAAATACAAAATTTCAACAGCACAAACTCAAAATATGATATGTGTAGATAAAGCAAAAATGAAAATGAATAAAAAAAGGGAATTCCTCTTTCAGATGTCTCTAATTGTAGATGGTTGCCTCTTTTCCCATTAGCTTTTAATTTCCTTGACATTTCTATACTTAAGTCAGATTGTCTTACAACAAAAAAGCTACATCACTTAAGTAAATACCTGAATATACATATACAACTTATACTTAAATCAAAAATATTATTCCTTTAAAGACATTAATTGAAAGATTTGCGCACCTGTTCCATATCTTCGTCCGCCTTGAGTCGTTCCATCTGCAGAACCTGAAGCCTCTGTTCTGCCTGCTTTTTCAGTAATTTGATTTTGGCCGAATTCTTCTCGTCCTCTTCCTCATCATCATTTTCCTCTTCTTGAGCAAGCTTTTTCACTTGTTTCTGTGGCAAAAAAAGAAGAGTGATAGAAAATCAATTTCATGTAAAACCTTTAAACTGCTATCATATTATTAGAAAAAGTGATGAGAAGTGCTGTCTGGATCTATAATATATGATAAATTCACAAACTATATGAAAGATTAATGCATATTTGGCTAAAATTGACAGTTCTTCCAATATTTCCAATTTTTAGGACTGTTTTGTCAGAAAAATATACCCAATCTAGGCAGTCCACTTTGGGCTCTAGAGGCACAAATGAGACTATTTTCAACTATTTTCTTTAAAGCTCTTATCACTTCACCTAAAGGTTGAATTAAAAAGCTGTACTTAAGGTCTTACGATATTCTATAACGGTGACACCTATTGGGTATTGGACAAACTAAAATAATCTATTACAATTTACCTGACACCACTGGAAAAATTGAAAAGAAATAGATTTTTATTGAATATATACCCATAATGATTATACCTGCCTATCATAAATATTATCCTAAGAGTTTTTTGTTTTTGGCTACAGTGATTTTCATATTCATTAAAATTGATGTTTTGACAGGTTTTCAGAAATAATGTGTGATTATTCATGTGTATGAAATGGGGTTCCCCTGCTAAACAATATCTTATATAAGGATGGGCATATATGGTAACAAGTGAGTATCTCTTTTCAAACATTTTCATGAAAATTCACCCCAAAAAAGTCCTATTTCACAAACTTTGACCATCTGTGGTTGGAAAACTAACATGATGACTTGTCATTTTCTTTAAGTCTTCGTATTAAGAGCATTGTGTAGATATCTAACGAAAATTGGTGAAAATTAAACAAGGCAATTCTGACTTATACCAATTTTGGGTTAAAAACTTGCATTTCGAATTTCTTTATTTCGCCCAATAATTCCTATATAACAGCAGAAAAATAATTTCAACAAGGAAGAACAGTATTTCAGGCACTGTCAGTATCTTTGAAGGGATAAATTTAGCAAAGAAAGAAACCAATTTTGGAGAATGAGATGTTTGTGACATAAATTGCAAAATAGTTGAAAAATTAAACTGAGATTTCTAAAAGTGTCGTAAGACCTTAACCTCACACGTTATAGGACACAACTACATAAGTCATAAAGTATCATCGGCAGCATACCTTCATTTCTATTCTCGGTTTCTTGTTGAGTTTCTCCATATCTCTGTCGTGTTTCTCTGCGAGCCTGCGCTCCAGCATGCGCTTCTGCTGCAGCTTGTTGAGCGTCAGGCTGTTCTTGGCAGCCACCATGTGGCGCTCGTGTTCCTCCAGGATCCGCGCGCGCTCCTCCTCAGAGATGGACACCTGGTTGTCCACCAGTCTCTGGACCACCTGATCCTCGCACTCACGGATCACCTCCTGCTGGGCTGCCTCCTCCTCTTTGCGCTTGGCCCACAGCTTTCTTCTCTCCACTAGCGATTTCTGAAAAACCAAAGGGTATCTTAAGATCTTAACCCTTCCAATGCTTAAGGCTAATTTCATCCAAAGCACAAGGACGCAAAGATTTTCGAAAACCATCTAGCGATTTCTGAAAAACCAAAGGGTATCTTAAGATCTTAACCCTTCCAATGCTTAAGGCTAATTTCATCCAAAGCACAAGGACGAAAAGATTTTCGAAAACCATCTAAACCCTGTCATGTTGGTATTCATTTGAAAGCTCTCACTGAGTACTCTCAAATGAGTAACCATGTGCCAAGGTTTCAGTCATTTTTTTAAAGGTATTTCGCATCACTGTGTATAGCCAAAATTAGCCACCAGCAGTATAAGGGTCAACCCATTCATGCCTGGGGATCTTGACAAATGTAGTCTGGATCTTTTATACTTTTAAAAATAACTTTTGATTAAATCATATACTGTATACCGTGTTAATATTGCGCATATAAAATAATGTGCTCAGCCGATAACTGCCTTTGATGCGCAGTTTAATTATTGTGCATTGATAACCTCCAGCTCAAGCTGTGTGAGTGGCCAAGGGTATACCCGGCTTTGGGCCGGTTGCTATGCTATATTCAAGCCGGCAAGCCCCTTAGGGATATGCCAGATGCTGCCATGCAGTATTGTACGAAAGTGCCATTTAATATTTGAAGGTGAATTGTGAGCTGGATTCAGGTCAAAATTTCTTCTTAAAATATTTTCTGCAAATTGTTTTATTGGAAGGATATCATCAAACTATTCAGGCGGTTTTGGGTGCTACAGCTGCTAGGCATGAATGGATTAACACAATTGTATCTGGAGTGCACAGATGGTCTAATAACTTTGAACTGAGGAATTCATCAATTAGAGTAATATTGGAAAACAAGTTGAAGAAGAATTGTTTAACTCAAACTATACATCTTTCTTCAAAATCATTCACAAAACTTACCTCAAATATCAAGATATTTCAAAATGGATCAGGCCCTAATATGTTAGTTTCAGGCGTGAAAGGGTCTATATCCCACTCATACCTGGAGATCTCCCTGACAGGCGTAGTAAGGTGATACCTCTCAACACTGCCGGGGCATGTAAGAAAGTTGTCAGTGACCTGGGGTTAGGCGACGGTTATCAATTACAACTGGCTTGTTATGACATACCTTCAATATGTCAGAACAAATTAAGATAATTCAAATAGGAAATTGATCCAGAAGAGTATTATAGGAAAGCGGGATAGACATTTTGTCCCTACCTTCATATTTAGTTCCTGCTCTGCCCGGTCCTCCTCCTGCTGGGACTGCAGTTTCTCCAGCTCTTTCTCGTGCTGCTTCAGAATCTTCTTCAACTGCTCATCCTGTAAACCTGCAGCCAGAAAAAATGATAACTGATGGTTAATGATAATTTTACTAATATAACTTATTACCTTATATGCTCCCAGGTGCCAATGTTGGAGTGTGCAGAGAACAGGAAAGTTGTGTTCACAGTAGGGCATGTGTAGAGGGCAGTTTTATCTCATGGACAAATTTTACATTAAAACGTAGTGTAACCAGACTATAGCTAGCTTATACCTAACCGTGCAATACTTTTAAGTATGACTGTACTTACACCTGATAATGAAAAAATATTCACCAATTTATACATTAAGTATGAAATTAGGCTGAAAAATACTGTTCCATCTTGGAAAACTAAAGCACTATTTTGAGAAATTAAAATTGTTGTTTATATTGTTTTCATCAATCTGAGTCTTCAAATGTTTTCCAGAGAACTGCACAAGTTTGGCTGAGAGTTGTTGAGAGTGTGCCCAGATCTAGAAATGTGTTGGTTGTTCTCACCATCCATGTTGAGCCCCTTCATGAGCCTGTCTCTGCCCGTGATCAGGTCCGCCTGGATCTCCTCCGCCATTTTCTCCCGCAGGCCGATCAGCTCATCCACGTGCTCCGCATCAACCTCGTTCTCCAGAGAGTTCAGCTCCGCACGCTGGTGAGACAACAGCTTCTGGCGAGACTGGATTACTTCTAGGGGATCTATAAGGGATAATGGACAAGCAGAAAGGTATCATATCAGACAGACACCCAATCAGATCAGATCAATTAATTTTTTTGCAAAACGTGATTTTCTTTAAAACATGTCATCAAAATAAACCAGCATTTTGGAATGCTAAATTTGGGATGTAAATGCTTAAAATTTCCCATATCATCTGATTAAAATCTCATGAAAATGACTTTTGAGGAACACTAGGCATATATATACCTACTTATAGGAAATCTGCCAGTACTTGTTTTTTTATTCCAAGATTTCTTGCTCAAGCTTATATCAACTATTCCCTTTGCTCCCTCACTAGGTTAGGAATAATTTTCATCTACATACCTGGGCCAACTGATAATGTTTCTTAATTGAACTTTTCAAATTTATCTAATTCATTCTCTAGCTGTTTCTTTGTCTCATATAGTTTCGACCGTTATTAAGTATACATACCTGTGCCTTCTGACTGCGTTTCTTTCTTGGACTTTTCGAATTCACCTAATTCTCTCTCTAGCTGTTTCTTTTTCTCGTTCATGCGCTGCTGCTTGAGCTTGCTGAGCTTGGCATGAAGCTCACCCTCTTGGCGTGCGCGCTCCTGATCATATTTCTCCTTCTCCAACTGCATATCAGCCTTGATCTTGTCAACATACTCCTGGGCCTGTCCGGGACTCAGGACACCACTCCTGAACACAGAAAATACAGGTGAAATGCTCGCAAGGGCAAAAAGCATCCTGACAATTTTAGTGAGATCTTTCAGGTTAAGGCATAGTTGGGAAAGTATTCAATAAGGAAAAATATTCACCATAATGCTTCCAAAATGTGACTTTTCCTTAAATATTTTGCAATATTATTTTAAATTCCAAAATAATTGTCAAAGAATAATAGATCCAGATGACAATATCTAGAGGAACTCTTAAGCATTACTAGGTTAAGTAAATCATTTTTCATTTACAAAATCACATTTCATCTCATAATTTATCAGGCATCAGAGTTGGGAGCCTTATCACTAAATTTCTCTAAATATTGTATACACTTTTATACATAGAGCTCTAGTTTAGAGAAGTTTCTCTGCTTTGATGTTATCAATGTACAGGCCTTCATGGATAGTATCACTTTAGAATAATCCTATTTGTGACAGATGATTGTCTATGAAAAAATACAAGACAATTGTGGATTGAAAACCATATCCAAATATATAAACACTAGCTCCAATCCCTCTTAAAAAGTTAGGTTTAGATGTAAATTTAGGTTCTTTATAAGAATGGAGATGGTTTTGGTGATTACACTGTGTACTGTAGAGTACTGTGTTTTATATCTTACCTCCTGAGTTTGTTGACTGTATTGACCTGCTGACTTGCCAGTGTGTTCAGGACGTCATTGTGGTTTTCATCTTGTAACTCCTGTCAATGGTTAAATAGACATTGGAACATGAATGTTTTGTATCAAGAAAAAAATTCTAACAGATGCACTACTAAGTAGAATTATGTCAAAAGGGTTGATAAATATATATATATATATATATATATATATATATATATATATATACATATATATATATATATATATATATATATACGTAATATAAGATATAGATAGATAAACAGAAAGATAAATAGAGAGATGGATACATGTATATTCATTGATATAGTTTATATATACTTACAGCTTTTTCTGCCAGCATTCTTCTCTTTGCCAGTTTTTCCTCTAACATCATGCGCTGCCGCGATATCTCATCATCGTATAACTTATCAATCCGGCCTTGGTTTTTCACATGTTCCTTCATCAGCCAATCAGCTTGCTCAGAGCTCAGCTCTGCCGCCTCCTGTAGGTCGTCCAGATAGCGCTTCTGAATCTCCTTCAGGTGCATGCGCTTTTTGATGGCAAATTCCTAAAGGGAAAGTACAGCGTGTATAACTTATAACAATGGTAAATGGACATCATGTATAAACCATAACAAAGTACAATGTATACAAAAAGACCTTAAAGTACTACTAGGTCAGTATCAGTACAACATCTGAAACCTATCAGCTCTATTATTATTAGCCAGGCGGGAGTGGACATATAAACACTTCAAGTACTTTTCAGAATCTTAAAAGTCTGGGCTAGAAAGGCAATATTAAATACCAATCTTTCCTAATTCAAGGTTCGAATCTGGCTTGGAGCAAAACAGAAGGTTGCCGTTGACTTGGGGTTAGGCGGTGGTTTTCCCCGGGTTTTCTGGTTTCCTCCCTCCACTAACAACTGGCTAGTCACAATATAGATGCATTATTGTTTAAAAAGAGACAATAACATCAAATTTCCTAAGTCTTACCTTCCTTAACTTCTCAGTCTGCTCGTCCTGCTCCAGCTTGAGGACGGCGCTGAGCTGAGACTGCTCCTCCGTGTGGCCCGCCTCCATCAGCCTCACCAGCTCTGCCCTCTCTTCCCCAGCCAGGTGCTCTGTCTCCTCCTCCAACCTCTTCCTCTCCTCCTCTTGCTTAATCAGCAGAGACGACAAACGGCCCTGGAGATGAAAGGGCATGAATTCAGGTCTCTAGGTGACAAGTAAGGTGCTAATTAGCTTTCATCAATCTGGTCACTGCTTAATTCCCAGCTCAAGAACACTTCCACTTATTCCAACTGTATTTGGAATAAGCAGGTTCATTTTTGGCTGCATGATTGATTAGGTCTGAACTTTTCTGTTGTCATTCCTTGGGTTAAAGGCTATGGGTAGGGATTCATACATTACTCACCCGTCAGGCCCAAATTTATAATTATACTGTTCTGGGTTAATCAGCATACAGCCTATACTAGAGTTTTCTGCAACAAGGAACTTGCTTTCACTTCAAATCATACTATTCCTTCAATGTTTGATCCATATGACAGAAGCCAGATAAATCCTTATAACCCATTCATACTTGTAACATTAAAGGTATAGCGTTGCAGTATCCCCGCTTAGGTTGAGAAATATTTCTATCAAACCTACCATTCTTATCCAATGCAAATCTGCCACTGAAAATACAAAAAACGAGGGTTTAAGAAAAAGGTCATACAACAAAAAATTTCAAATTAGAAAAAAAGTTATTCCCTAGTGAATCCCCCCAAAATACACCATAAGCAATGTAGTTTCATTTAAAGAATCATGTGGAAAATATTGCTTCAGGAAATCGGGGGTTGGAGGCGAGTTAATTTATTTGGCACCAAATCAGCAATATATCAATTTTGTAAGCGTTCACTTCTGTAGGGTGGTTTTCTGTTACGTTAGCCGCAGAGGTGAACCGTTCTA
Organism: Maea johnstoni; assembly: GCA_963942565.1. NCBI lineage: Eukaryota > Metazoa > Annelida > Polychaeta > Spionida > Magelonidae > Maea > Maea johnstoni. Next base: position 62,615,018 of record OZ012685.1, on the reverse strand, counting down.
TCAATTCTCTTATAGTACTCTCAGTCAGGGTATGGGAGCTTTAAGCGGGGGCATGCGCCAGGTGCTCCCAAATCCCCCCCCCCCCCCCCCCTGGATCCGCCTATGAGTCTTTACCTCTGTAGCACCTCAGGAGTTTCCCATAGAGTTCTCATGGCGGTAACCCTCCCTGTCAGCGGGGGCGTCAACCTCCCATCCTCCGGACATTCCAGGCTGTTGATTGGTGGACTAGACGTGAAGGTCACGGTTGTCGTGGTGATGTTGCTAAGCAACAGGACGGCTTGTGAGTTCTTGCAGTCTTCAAGGATCGGCACTATCTCTTTGAATTCCGGTCGCTCCTACAGTGAATCAAACATCAAAAACAGGTGAATATTCATAAAAATCATGAAATAAACAAGACCTTTTATACTAAACCCTTCTAATACTGAGGCTTCTTTCTTCCAAAACACAAGAAAGCAAAGAATCTTTGAAAACCATCTTAACCCTGTCATGGTGGCAATTGTTGGAGAGCTCTTGCTGATAACTCTAAGATGAATACCCATTTGCCAGGTATGTAATCATTTTTTCAGTTTTTTTGCATTAAATTAGCTACCAGCAGCATAAGGGTTAAGGGATCTGCCATGGCCTAGTGGTTACCATGCCTGGCTCCCAAACATAAGGTAGCAGATTTGAGTCTCTCCATTAGTGGGTTGACCTGGTCACAATATATAAATATTAATGTGCAGCAACTCTTTGCAACTATTTGTTAAAAGAAGAGAATTTTTCCCCGGTTCCAAATTTCAATCTCCTTGCAATATGACCTAAGGTTGAATTATTGCTCTGCTTACCTCCGCCTTGGCGTTCCATCCTCTCTGCAGCAGCTGAACTATCGGCTTCGGAAACGTGATCGCGATGGGCGGGCGCGTCGTGCGGTAGGCCATGTCTGCAGCCGCAGCAGCTGGGAAGACACGTAAAACAGGGATTTAGCCAGTACATAAAAACAAGTCTAAAACATACCCTAGGATAAATAAATCAAATCTAGAAAATAGTTAAATTAGATAAACTTAGATCATTAAATAAATTTAATCAATTGAATTAATTAAACTTTATTTCAATAATAATAATGATAATAATAATAATGATAATAATAATAATGATAATAACAATAATGATAATAATAATAATAATAACAATAATAATAATAATAACAATAATAATAATAGTAATTACTACTACTACTACTACTACTACTACTACTACTACTACTACTACTACTACTACTACTACTACTAGTAATATGGTCTTGGTGCTTACCAGGTTTAAGGTGGGCGAAGGGGAGCTCGCCAGACAGGAGTTCCCAGAGGCAGTGCGAGAAACTAAACATATCCGCCTTAATACTGTACTTCGTGCACTGGGTGAAGACCTCTGGTGCCATCCAGCGCAGATTCTACAAATATAACCAAGTTACATTTTGCCAATCATATTGACTACCGTAAATTCTCGGAAATTTAGACCACCCTAGGAATTTGGGCTACTATAATTATTTTGCAAAAAACTAATTGGGAAATATGGACCACCCTTGATCTATCACTGGTAGCTATATGACAAATTATGAACAACTATTACTCTGCTTTGTCAGTATTTTCATAAAACATGGGCCACCCTCAACCCATAAAATTGTGATTATTAAAATGTGTCCCAAATTACGGGGAATTTACAATACTGAAGAACTTACTAATGTGCAGAAGTGGTTTTTTAAGAACAAGGCAAACAATACATTGCTGAAAGGCAATGGCAGCAACAATCAAAGAATAAAAGTAATGCCTATGCTTGAAATAACATACTTGGTCAAATCTACCACTGTCAGGTTCGGAAATTTTGCTAGGAAAGAGGGAACTGTCTTCGTGCAAGATGTCCAGGAAAAAATTATGTCAATTTTATAAATAAGTTAAATCTCAACAGTATGATGCTAAATTTTTTCTATACAATACTTTTTTCCATTCAATATGATATGATATAATACTTCCTTTTTTCTATATGTACAATACTTTTTCCCATTCAATATTAGCATTTGGTGCCATATCAAGTACTGGCACCTATCCCTACCAATTAGGATGTAAAAGGGTCAAGGAATAATAATAATAGAATTGATTGAATGCAGAACTTACACCGGGCTGTTTAGTCATATTGTCCTGCTTTGTGGAACTTAAAAACCTGGATTCTGAAAAAAAAAGAAGTTTTTTTTTTATCATAAGCTAAAACTAAATGCAGACAAAACGGACGTCTTAGTGCTACGCACCCCTAAGCAGCGAGCAAAAATATTTGTGCCTAGCATCTCCGTAAATGGTGAGATTGTTAAGATTCTCAATATACCTATCGACAATCTGGGCTCTGTTTTTGATCCAAGCATAAATATGGCAGCACATGTTTCAAAGGCAGTCAAATCTACAAACTACTGTACACTGCCTTAATAGTCCGTGTGTAAAAACATTCCGGATTTTTCTGTTTGGAAGAATCCGGAATGTTTAAAAACGGACAAAAATGTAATGCAAAAAAAAAATAGAAGGTGACCTACGCTCGTCCCTTTGTCCGTTAGTTTCACTGTCAGTCAATAGGATGCGCCACTATCACCTACACAGGCGTCATATATGCAGAATCATAAACATTCCCTGGCAGAATTAACTCTAATTATCAAATCATCACTCTAATGCCTTTTTTAACCGTTTAACTTTGCTGATACAATTAAATGAAATATTTCAGCTCTTTTCTGGCCATTTTAACCCATCCCTTTCCCATTCCTTTGTTTGAGTGCTTCCTGAACGAATATGAAGCCATCATGAATGTTTGTGACATTCATTCCTTTGTCTTACCTGGTTGCTAATGGCAACTAGGTGAGTTGTTCTCGCCTGATGTGGCAGGCAGCTTGAACATTTTGACTGCAATCAGAGAGCTTCTATCGTATGGAAGCTCCCTGATGTAATCTAATGATCAAATGCAGACAAGTTCGAGCTTGGTCACATCGCCGCCGCGACAGTTCACTTGACAAAAATTAGTTTGCGTCATGATCGGTAGATGTCGCTGCATAAGGGGATCGAATCCGGACTATTTAAACACCGGACTTTTTTGATTTTAAGAGATCCGTACTATATAAGCACGGATTATTAAGGCAGTGTACAGTATCACCTTCAAAACATCAGAAGGATCAGAAAATACTTGGCTGCAGAATCAACTAAAAGTGCGGTCATATCCCTGGCGACCAAGACACAGTGAGGTGTCAGTGGCAACGCCTTAGACCACTCGGATATGAGGGCACTTTATCTTGCAAATCATGGTTAAACTAAAGAAATATTTAGATAATAGTGGCCTTTCCTGAATATACAGTGACAACATTTAATTCTTGCACAAAATGTGCTGGTAGCCTGTTCATAATACACCTCTTCCGCGACTGCAACCCAGTTTACTGGGTATGGACGACTTCACAACTGAACGTAGCTTTGATTTGTAAGCTGCGTGGGTCATTCATGTTAAGTGCTAGTGGTGGGAGTCAGTTGAATTTTCCCAACCGATCATCAGTCAGCTAGGCCAACCGACTATCACCGATTAATCGGTTCATCGCACTTTCATGAGAATGTTTGCTTGTCAAAGTATAAGTTTAGCATGTTAACACTTATTACAATATTGTACTATTTCAAATTATCTATTCTATCTTGGCATCAAACTTTCTCAAGTGTTTTTGATTTATGCTATGAAGGATTATACATGTAAACAGTGCAGGTTAGATATATGTTTTCTTTCTTATTTTTATTCAGTAACTTAGAGACAAATTACCAGTAATAAATCAAAATACTTTTTACAATATGTATGAAGGCATTAAAAGATGTCTTTAGAAAAATAATGAAAGAAACATCATAGAACACATTTCATCCAACTCATATTTCTACATTTAGAAGGAATCTGAAATATCTAGTGTGCTCAGTACCCCAGTTTTTATCAGAGTCAGTAGGTATACTTCTTGGTATGCTATTACTTACTACTTGCATGACCCATACTAGACTTATTACAGTGCTGGCTCTTAGAAGGTATAAACAGGCCAGTAGGTCAGTACGTGATACAAGCAACTTTCTCTGTGGGATATCTGGCAAGGAACCCTTTGATCTTAGAGGATGTGGGCTGGCTTAATGGGCTATTATACCGACTAACAATTAGGTGTAAAGTCTCCAGCCGATTAATTGGTTACTGTTAACTTGCTGACAATTTTCGACTACAGTCGATCATCGTCCCATCACTATTAAGTGCAATCACAACAGCTCTTCATTTCACTTGATGTGTTCATTTGACCGAAGAAAATATTTGGAAAATTGACCTCCTCCCAAAACTATTATAATCAAATGCTTCTCTTTTGAAGATGAATCAGAAGAAGTAAGCTGTGGTAACATTATATAGAGATCCATGCATGCATATATGCATGAAAGCATGGTCTTAGCCAGCAGGGCGTCTGTGTGCTTTTTTGGACACCCAAACCCTTAAAAAGAACCCCTCAGGACACCCAATTTTTTTTGTGTGGAATTTGAGAAAATCTCTATCTCAAGCTTATAATTGAATTTTTTCATCTCCGTATAATTCCCATGACATTGTTTAATGATATCATGCCTTATTTTGATGAATTTATACATGTTTATGGTTGAAATATGAGTATATTTTGATCCCCCTTAAAAATTGGGACACCCAAAAATTTAACAACTGCCAATTTTAGGCACCCAGTTCCTAAATCCTGGCTAGGACACTGCATGAAAGTCTATCAAATTCATTTAAAGAATAGTTTGGATCACCAATCTTAACCCTTCCAACACTGAGGCTACTTTCGTCCAAAGCACAAGGACGAAAAGATTTTTTGAAACCCATCTAAACCCTATCTTGTTGGTATTCATTAGATAGCTCTTGATGAGTACTCTCAGATGAGTACCCATGTGCCAGGGTTTCAGCCATTTTTCAGGTTTTTGCATCATTTTGTATTAGCAAAAATAGCCACCAGCAGCATAAGGGTGAAGGACCCCCATAGCTCAAATATAAGGCAATCAGAAGTCTGAAAGTTGTGCTCGATGCAAGGTTCGTTTTGATGTGACACATGAATATGATGGACCAAAATTTTATAATATCGATAAACATGACCAACCTGATATTGTCATCAGACATTTTTTGGTCAATATATAGTGTGAACTCACCAGCGTTATGGGACTGGTTTAGACCACTCAGGGTGCAACAGAGGTTCCAAAAAATGTATTGCTGAGCGGGGCAAGCTGCCCCTCCCTCAAGTTTACTTCCACTTGCCCCACGACTCTGTTGAAGAAATTTGAGTTATATTGCAAGGACTCAGCCAAAAACATTATTTGCCGAGCGGGGCAAGTTAGAGTCTTATTCTGTTTGCCCGATTGCCGTTTTTTGCCAAATTCACTTGCAACTTGCAACAGGGCAAGTGGTTATGTTGCACGCTTCTAAAATTTTACGAGATTGTTAAACATGACCAACCTAGTACTAGACTTTGGCCAATAATCCCTATCACATTTTGGCATCTGACATTTGTGGGTGAAAATATAGTGTGAACTCACAAGCGTTAACCCTTATGCTGCTGGTGGCAAATCTGGCCATTAAATGATGCAAAAAATCATGAAAAATGACAGAAACCCTGGCATATGGGTACTCATCTGAGAGTATTCAGCGAGACCTATTCAATGAATACCAAAATGACAGAGTTTTGACAGTTTTCAAAAATCTTAGCATCCTTGTGCTTTGGACGAAATTAGTCTCAGCATTGTAAGGGTTAAGGACAGATTTGGACAACTAAAGGAAACTTACCTCCGAAGTCGGCCACCACTGCGTGACCGTTATCGTCCAGCAGTATATTGTGGCTGTTGAGATCGCGGTGTATGATTGGTTGACGCAGGTTGTGGAGATACTGCATCCCTCGCGCTACGTCCAGCGCTACCGTCAGCTTAGCCTGAAGATCTATCAATCTGGAGGAAAGAGCGAGAGCTGATGATAGCGATGATGATGATGATGATGATGATGATAATGATGATACTACTACTAACACTGCTACCACTTCTACTGCTACTACTTCTACTGCTACTACTTCTACTACTACTACTACTACTACTACTACTACTACTACTACTACTAATGATAAAAAATAATAATAATGATAATGACAATAACAATGATAATAATAATGACAATAACAATGATAATAATAATAATAATAATAATAATAATAATAATAATAAAAATAATGATAATAATAATAATAATAGCAAAAAATAAACCGAAATATGATACTTACCTTTTTTGTTCATGAAGCAGGGAAAAGAGGGAGCCACCGGAGACATACGTAGTAACAATGGCAAATTGCTGTAAAGTAGAAGTGAAAACATTTATGTAGAATTGTCTTTACTTGTACCTGGGTCTATCCCTATGCACAGCAGCTAAATTCTAGCTAGGGCCGGCACCAACATAAGTACTTGCCCCAGCAAGTGAATTTTTGAAAAAGGTCTTTCAGGCAAGCACATTTAAGTTTTGCATTTTAGTAATGCAACAGAACTGAGAAGAAAATGGTTTTCAAATCATTAAATCCATGTTGAAAAATACATGCCTATCTAGCATACATTATAACTTATTTCGGGCAAGTCAAAAATTATATCGGGCAAGTCAAAATCATTAACTACTTGCCCGTCATGGTAAGTTAGCTATGAAAATTATGTTGGTGCCTGTAGGAAGTTGTCCACAGTCTTAGATATATAAATATTGAATTATATAAACATCTAATAGCATTTTCTGGATAAACACTGTCTCAGACAGATGTGAAGCAGACAACTATTTGTATCTGAACCTGCATGAGGCTTAAAAGTGTGAAAATCCACAGTTATGAGCATTAATGGACATAAAAATCATATTGCATTTTCTTTGTAAATATTGTGTAAATATATTTAGTTTTTGTATTTGCATGAAGCAAATGACAAAATGTGAACTTCCCCATGTGATACAGATTTTTTTAAATCCTTAATCTAACCCTTCCAAATACTAGAGCTACTTTTGTCTAAAGCACAATAATGCAAAGATTTTTGAAAATCATCTAAACCATGTCCTCTAAAGTCTTGGTATCTTGGATAGCTCTCATTGAGTACTGTTAGATGAATACCCATGTGCAATGGTTTCAGTCATTTTTCAGCTTTTTTACATCATTTTGTATAGCCACCACCAGCATAAGGGTGATAGATTGGTACAACATTGTACATAGTATGGGGTTTCCTTTAAAGTGTGGCATGGCTAAAAGATGGAAGATACCTACACTAGGTTCATCTAAACAAGCCCCCAGGAAATTGATGACATAGGGACTATCTAGCTTAGAGAGTATTGACAGTTCACGACAAAACATATCCACATCCGATTTGACGCAAAATGAATTGGCTCGATATCTGCAAAGAAATATATATATGTTCT